>JAEBUO010000028.1:0-563734 GCA_023014395.1 Amanita rimosa | reverse complement strand
TCATAAGTTTTAGTAATTGCCAGAATGGGATCTGAACTAGATTTCATGGACCAATTGAAGATAGCTTTGTAAAGTATAAAATACTTTGCAATGCCTTTGGTGCCAAACATTGTATCTAAGGCTGTCATTGTAGCCTGTGGAGTATCTTTAACGTAAGTCCAGAGAGATGGTTGTAAAGCCAATTTGATAATGGCTTGACACTTCTTCATGTTTTCATCCCAATCTGTTCTTTCATTATAAGCAGTTTTATACTCCAATTCCCAAAGTGTTTTAGTAGAAAGACTAGCACCACTAGCTGGTTCAGCTGGTAATAATGGTTTAGTGCTAGTGAGATATTTCTCATAACCTTTCATTTGAAGGTATGCAATGAGAACATCTTTCCACTTCTTATAATCAGTTACGCCACCATAGACAGTAACTAATCTTTCCATAGATTTTTCAGCAGGATCTGAACCTCCACATTTCCAAGATGAAAGCCTATTAAAGGACGTAACAAGATCTTCTAAAGTCCACCATGAGACATTGGATCCAGGTTGTTCTATGGAGTGTAGTAACTTCAAGGACTCATTCTTTTGATAATAGAATTGGATGTCTCGACAATAAGATTTGGGCAATGCAACAATATCCTTGAGAGTAGGATATGTTGGCCATACGAATCCTTTTAAGACAAGAGGATCCATGAGGATTAAATAGCATAATCCAGGTTTCTCCCAAATGGGATGGTCTTTAGTATGTCTTTTAATCTTTGTCAAACCACATTCTTTGTATTTGACTGAGAAATTTAAAGCAGGGTATTTATCTTGTTGTTCTCTGGCTTGAAATTGGAAATTTGTGTGAATGTTCTTGTCAGATTTACTAGATGATGATTCTTGTTTGAAGAAACTCTTCTTAGGAGGTACGACATTCTTCTTGAATGGAATATAAGCACGGAGATTCTGAAACTTGGGGATTCTTCTAATGGATCTGGGCAGAGATGTACTTCTCTTGGGATAAACAACTTCTTCTGACCTTCGACTAAGATCAGGATTATTGTCTCTGTCCCTTTTCCATTTGGGTACCCAGGCATTAGATTGTTGAGTATCAGAATTCCATCTAGGCTTATTTGATTCCTCCTGAGATGTGTTATTAGGTGCTTCTTCAAATCTTCCAGCAGATCTGAAATAATCGAGAATAGGGGTTTTATCTGGACCAAAACCTTGAGCTTCCTTCCAGGCTCTATAATCATTCATTTTCTTATCAAGTTGTTCTTTTACTTGATCATAACTATTGCGTGTATCAAAGAGATTTGGAGTTCCTTGATTATTATGCATAGCTTTATATTGAGCCATTTCATTATTAAATTGCTCAACACAATTAGGTTTAGGTGCAAAATTTTGTTTAATGAATTTCAAGTGATGGGGCTTGGGTTTTCCCCAACCTTCATTTTCATAATCCCTAGCAAGATTATTTGAATGTCGCATTCCAAATGCTTCTTCATCGAAAGTGAGTTGAGGCTCTGGTCGATTCCAACTCAATGGTGGTGCAATTTGGAATGATTTATCCTTATCTTTGAATAAAGAAGATTCTGCTTCCGGAGGTTGATCCATCCATTCCTTAGATTCATCAACCTTTTGCTTTGCAAAGACTCTTTCAAGACGTTTGATAATAGTATCAACATGGTCTTTAAGAATTGAATCAACTGGAGTATTGGTAGGATCAGTTGTTTCTCTATTAGAGTCAGTTGGTTGAGGAATGAATGGGTTATCATTCTCGTTTTCCTTGTCTGAGTCCGAGAATATTGAGTCTGAATCTGGATAGTACTTTTCATAGACTTCCTTTGGTACATAGATGAATTCATATCCATTAACTGAGAAACAAACGTCGGTAGGTTGTCTGTTAGGCAGAGTATTGGATTTAATGAATTCTTCTAACATTCCAGGATCCAGATTGGGATAATCAGACGTCGTAAAAAAACTCATATTTGCCCCTGAGGGGCCAGCTACTGTACATGCAGTATTACAAGGTTTATTCAGACCTTGTAATATACCGCCACCAACTAATCCTGTTGGTGCGTTAACTCCGGGGATGACCGGAGCACTCGATCCGGCCTTTCTCCTTCTACTGGGGATAATCTTTTCCCCGGCCGCAAAAACGAAATTGGGTTGTGACGAAGTTCTTTCTTCGTCACTAATGTTTGGGTTCGTTGAACCCCAATGGATGTTTGCTATTACCAATTGATCAGCTATGGGGTTAAGCAGCTGATTTTGGTACGTCACTTTATTTTTGCTATTGGTGGCTAGCTCCACCAATTTTCGCATTTCCATTATTTCATTCAGCCTCTTGGCTGATTTTTCGTTTAGCGCCTTTTCGTAATCCTTCCTCTCGTGGTATATGTTTCCATCTAATATGAAAACGGCATTCTCAGCCCTGAGTCTTTGTTTAGCAAGTTCATTGCTAATTTCGGAACTCTTTAGTCCCTTAAGGGACTCAAGGCGAGGTCCTTGCTTGCCATTAGGTCCTAATTGATAAATAGATGGACCTTCATATTTGAGGAGGGATACATCATCCTCTGCATGTACTTCTTCTTCATCTTCTCCATCTGCATCTGCATCAGCGCCACTCTCTGAATCTGTAATCGTCTTTAAGGATGGTAAGTCATCGTCTTTTTCAGGCGGTTGACTACCACGTACAGATATATCAGAGATTTTGATATCATCATCATCATCATCTTCTTCTTCTGCAAGCTCGATATCTTCGTCTGGAACAAAAGTGTCCAGATAGGCGACCTCTTCTTCTTCTTCTTCTTCTCTCTTCAGTAACTCCCTTCGATCGACGCCTTCATTCTCATCGCTGACATAGATCGACCCTTTGATGATGGGAGTGCCTTGATGGCTCTCCATATATGGATTGAAGGAGTGAATGTATCGAACGCCAATCATCCTCGGACAAGGATCATCAGCCATTCTGAATTCTTCTATGTCATAGCATTTTTCAATGAAAGACATAATCGATTCTTCAGGCGCCAAGTCGATCTTTTCAACGGGTAGCGTGGTGCAGCTGATAGGAGGATACATATCACGAACATCGGAGTTTTTCTTGATATGGTTCCAACCAGCCCTGCAATTCGCCAACCAGACCAACTTGCCAATACAATCGTGGGGATTTCCAAAAATCATGTCATCTGATTCGTATTTATCCATCAAATCTTCAACATCAACTCCTTCCAACCACGGATTGAGATACAAAACCCGTCTAATAACTCCAGCGTTAATATACTCGGTTCTGTATTTAGCACTATGGAAGTAGGAGGAGAAGGTGATTTGATTCTTGAGGAATCCGGTGGTGAAAACTTGAGACATCTAGAAAAAATTGCGTCAGCCAAAATTCCTAATCTCGAATGATACATGAGAGAAGGAAAATATCTTAGACTGTGCAATCCTCCAGATTGAACATGTTATGAACTTGCGAGCAACGCAAACGACCTATTGAGGCCATTGAATGTTGCTATGCCAAAGATTGTACCAGGGGCTCCTTCAAATCCCTGCGTACGAAAATCCACCAACTAATCTAGTGTATGTGTGTATGTAATCAGTGTTCTAAAGTGATCTCCTCAGAGATCCTAATCTAGTGATGAGTGTTGTTTAGACACCCCACGTTAGTCTGCGTGTACGACGGAAGTCCGCCTCAGCACGACCCTTGAGAAAACTATCTAGCAGCCAAAAATGAGAAAATGGAGACGAAGACTCCAATAATGGTATAAGGGCATTAACTCTCGGCCGATGGGGGGTGCACGAAGCCTTTACAGGGGGTCGGACCCTGATATCCACCATAAGGTGGCCCCAAATCCGTGACAGTTTTACTGTGTGGTCTGTCAAAACCATGACTATTTGGGGTAGTCAGCCCATGTGAGAATTTTGATTTCTGTGTTCCACAACACAGGGCGACTCAGAAGCGCCACTCCAGATGTTTAGTCAGTGCTCCCACACTGTCAGCCACAAGGGTGACTGAAATGGTATCCCTGCTACCATTAAGCGGATCATTTATCCCATGATCATGGGTTAGCTGCTAGACAAATGTGGGAAGATTAGTATGAGGAGACACCTACATACACACACAATCTACTGTGGGACCCCATCAGACCAATAGAGGGCCTAGAGCCATATTGTATATCTGATATTCTTGAGGGGTTTTTAGCAGATCAAACACAAAACTACATAAAATTACATGTGTACACTATCCATACTCCATCTATGGCACAGTCAACATTCAACGACGACAAAAGTCATCGTTTCAAGGCTGTCGCTCGGGGCCCATAACCTGTTAAATCAGGGGAGAGCAGCGCAGGACCAGTGACTAAGTAAGGATTAACTACTTACATCTTAGTACTGGTTAGTCTTAGTAGTTGACTTGTAGTTCTTGGAACTGAGGGACAGTCGTCCAGAATGCCCTCCTTTTATGCATTTTGGAACCCTAGCTTACATACACATTATTCTACCAATGGAGTAACTACGAGGCTATGTACACACAGCTATTGCTGTGTAAGAGCTATCCAAATGCAATGCAATTGCTGTATCATGCACAGCAGATGACTGAGCATTGCTGTATATGAGGTCATTCTGTACCTTGTCTTATTATATTCCTTCCAATATGTTCTATATGATATCATAAACTTCTTTATGACTTCATTATCTACTGATAGTTATCTGAATGATGTCACTATGACTTCATTATGTACCTGATGATATCATATGGTGCTTTATGATGTCATCTCTATCAATAGATGTTCTAGACCATGAATATAATAACAGTTAAATATGAAACACACTAATTATTCACTATTAATTCATTATCTTGCTCATATCTAATCCGTTAATCATTATCTAATCTTCAATCAACGATTATATAATACTCTTATAAGATACTGATTAAACGAGATCAGATTAGATAAGATAAGAGGTGAAACAGATGAGTATTAAGTAAATACATTTGGTATGTATCTTTTAACACCCTCATCTGGTTATTGCTGCAGTGGTAGAGCAAACTGATCCGGGAATGGATCTGGGAACCGTCATTCCCCTCGTAGTGAGCTTAATGAACTATCCGAGGGAAAACTGTTCGAAATTAATTGCTGCATTTGAATAGAGAGACCCATCTTCCCAAGTCAATTTCTTCAAGGATGCGAATAACTTTATGATCACAAACAGTGATTTCATCTCTGCCGGCCGAGGTGTCACAGTCAATTACAATACTATGACCAAATATTTGGATAGTGGGTATCATCATTTGGTGCCTCCTTGCATATTTCCCTACAATGACATTCTCAGATCATTCACTTAGCATGCTTCCATATGCTGAAGGTGCTGGGTTTGATACAACCAAAGCTTGTTTGGAAGGCACGAGAATTGGTATCCTGGCTGAAATCAAAGGCTGGATCACCACCACCAATGAAACTGCTCCACGCCTTTTTTGGCTTTCAGGTCCTGCTGGAACTGGAAAATCTGCCATCGCCCATACCATTGCTTTTTGGTGGATTGAGCAGGTCAAGGGCATTGGATCCTGCTTCTGTTTTGACTGTCACACCATCATGCATCACAAAAAACTGTTCCCTACTATTGCTCGTGATTTAGCTGCCCATATCCCAGGCTTGAAGGATCATCTAATTGAACTTGTTGCAAAAGAGCCATCAGTTAGCTCTACCTTTGATGTCACTCAGCAGTGGCACAAATTCATTGAGACTCCTATTGGTTCCCTTTCAGGAATGGAGGGCATGGGCCCTGTTGTGATCATTATTGATGGTCTAGATGAGAGTGGTGATACACTGTCTCGTTGCCATATCCTTCCAATCCTTACAAAAGACTCTGTAAAGCTACCATCAAATTTTCGAATTCTGGTCACTTCCTGGCCCCTTCCTGACATCACCAAAGCATTTCATAGTGCTAGCAGTGTCTACTTCAAGTCAATGGATCAAATCTCTAGGGCATCTACAGACAATGACATCAGGTTGTACATCTCTCATCAACTGAGAGATAATGATGACATTGATGATCAAAGCATTGACCAACTTACACAAAAGGCTGATGGGTTGTTTGAATGGGCACATCTTGCTTGTGATTATGTTAAGTATGCAAGTAACTTTTTAACTACAAGTGAGAGGTTTGAAAATCTTATTGTGCATCATGAAAATCCTTAATAACTCAGTGTGACCTTTGTGTGTCCAAAATGAATGGATAAATTAAGTTGCAAATGAGCCAGAGGACTGAGATTACTTTTTCTCAAAAAAATCTTTTACAGTGATGCCTTTTGTGCCAATGAACAAGTAGAGCTGGGGTATGCTCCTATTCACTGTGCAAATACTTCTGGATGCTAAGGCAAAGGTCAAGTACATTTAATAACTTTGACATTAATATTACATTCATTTCAAGATGAAAAATTGGAAACTATACACATGCATACTGTAGTTAACCTTCATAGCACTGGTCCCACAAATATCCATGAGCCATTTTACTTAAATCTAACTCAACTGATGGAGATGGAATCATCACATCCATTTGTGGTGACATGAGTTTCTTTTGACTTCCTTGTGGCAACCACATTAGCAAGGAACCTCTTGGTCCAGTGATCCAGCCATCTTTATCATTGAGAAAGACATGACTCCTCCAATCCTGTTGAAACTCTTGGGTGTTTTCAAAAAGCTGAGATGGGCCATGTAATGCATGTTCTGTTGCAGAGGAGAATTTGATAACATGATTTAAATGGAGGCCTCCAGCATTGAGTATTAATGGATTATCTGGTTTGACCATAGTCTCAGCATCCCAGATGCAAATAGTGTTATCAGAGGAACCTGATGCAATCCTCTTCCCATCAGGTGACACAGCAATTGAATTGATCCAGTCAGTGTGCCCTCTGAGAGGATTGTCAACTTGCACTTGAGTCTCAACATCCCAGATTTGTACACTTTTGTCACCACCTGCCACAATCCTTGTCCCATTTGCCACAAAGATAATGCAATGGACAGCAGTGTTTCCTTTAAGAGGACTACCTACTTGCATCCCAGTCATAGCACACCAGATGCAGATAGTAGAATCAGCAGAGCCTGATGCAACCCACTTTCCATCAGGTGAAAAAGCAACTGATACCACTCTGTTACTATGTCCTTTGAGGGGATTGCACACTTGCATTCCAGTCTCAACATCCCAGATACAGATGGTGTAATCATCAGAACCTGAAGCAATTTTCTTTCCATCAGGTGAAAATGCAACTGAATTGATCAATTGAGTATGTCCTTCAAAAGGACTTCCTACTTGAACCCTAGTCTCAACCTCCCAAATGTAAACATTATAATCAGAAGAGCCTGATGCAATCCTCTTTCCATCTGGTGAAAACACAACAGAACTGGTGAGTACATTGAGAGGTTTTCCTACTTGTGTCCCAGTTTCAATATCCCAGAAGCAGATACTTCCATCATCTGAACTTGAGGCAATCATTTTTCCATCTTGTGAAATAGCAATTGACATAACTCTGTTAGTATGTCCTTTTAAAGCATTACCCACTTGTGCCCCAGTCCAAGCATCCCAGATACAGATAGTAAAATCACTACTAGAACCTGATATGATCTTGTCCCCATCTGATGAAAAGACAACTGAATTGACAGCTTCACTGTGACCCTTGTGAGAATTAACCATGTTTACCACAGCCTCAGCATCCCAGATGCAGAAGGTTAAATCATCAGAGCCTGATACTATCCTCTTTCCATCTGATGAAAAGGCCACAGAATTGACATAATGAGTGTGTCCTTTGAGGGGAATGCAGACTTGTAACTCTGTTTCAGCTTCCCATATGCAGACAGTTCTATCATGAGAACCTGACACAATCCTCTTTCCATCAGGTGAAAAGGCCACTGAACTAACAAGGAGATTGTGCCCTTTAAGAGGCTGTCCCACTTGTGCTCCAGTGTCAGCATCCCAGATACAGACACTTTTATCATCAGAGCCTGAAGCAAGCCTCTCTCCATTTGGTGAGAATGTAACTGATTTGACAGAATCAGTATGTCCAATCAAATAGCTGCACACCTGCCCCCCCATATCCCAGATGCAGATAGTGTTATCACTAGAACCAGATGCAATCCTTTTTCCATCTGGTGAAAAGGCAACTGAATTTACCCAGTCAGAGTGTCCTTTGAATGGACTGCCTACTTGCATCCCAGTCTCAGCATCCCAAATATGAATTGTTTGATCATGGGACCCTGATGCAATCATCTTTCCATCTGGTGAGAATACAACTGAATTGACACACCCACTGTGTCCTTGGAGAGGATTTCCCACTTGTACTCCAGTGTCAGCATCCCAGATGCAGATATTTTTATCAGCAGACCCAGATGCAATTCTCTTTCCATCCAGTGAAAAAGTGACTGACATGACCCAATGGGTATGTCCATTGAGAGGACCATACAACTGGACCCCAGTTTCAGCATCCCAGATGCTGATAGTTTTGTCCCGGGAACCTGATACAATTTTCTTTCTATCTGATGAGAAGGCTACTGATTTAATGGCAAGAATATGTCCTTTTATTGATAACTGTAAGTTAGGCCACATTTCTGCTTTTCCAGAAGCAATTCTTGGCACCCTTGGAAACTTGTGATTCAGGCACTTGCCTAGTGTGCTATTATTGGGCAAAAAGGGCAATCCTGATAGATATAAGTGGGGAGTGCTTTCTTCAATAATTTTCCCAAACATTCTACAAAGGCTTATTCCATCTCTTGCTGCAGCCACAGCATCAACATGGTTACTTCCCTGTTCTAAAATTCATTTTTTATTTTCATTGATATGGTCAATTTGCTCACCTGAAGCCAGTTCACAACATTCCCTAGTAGAGTTGGGACCAAGTTTATGTGACGAAGCAAACCAAGAACCTCCAGCCAAAATAGCATCTTCTCATTCAAGAGAAATGTTGATATTTGGCCTGCTAAGCTTTCCTGGTATGGTGCCAATCTGATATGATCAGCCCAGAAACGGCATGAATATGACAAGTGGAGCTTGATATGCTCCCTGAGGTGCTGCCCAAAGCCAGGAATATCCGAATTTCGGACATATGAGCTCTTCAACTTGCAGATATTGAATTGCAATTGTTGCAACATTACCAAAAGGCAGGCATGTCCTAGGTCTGCATCAATGTGTATAAGATCAACAAAAAATGGCCCACTCCTATCACACGTAGTAAGGAATTCATAGAAACTTGAGTGAAGGGTGCGGACAGGCATGGACTGGTCAGAAACACCACTGAGCAATGATCCCAAATGTTGCAGAACTATATCCACGTCATAATTATGTTCTGTGTTCATGATGGTGTGCAAAGCATTCAGAGCATCCATCGGGAGTGGTTCTCGTGCTGACAGGACCAACCGTAGGATGGAGCGGAAGCGTTTGAGGGAACGACTATCGGTACGGCGAATGATACTTTCCAAAATAAACATGTATGTGCTATCAAGTAGCACTTCACCCTCTCCAGCCTGCACAACAAGATTTTCAAATCTCTCTCTTGTAGTCAAAAAGTCGCTCGCGTACTGAAGGTACTCGCAGGCAAGACGTGCCCATTCAAATAACCCATCCGCCTTTTGCGTAAGCATGCTAATCATTTGCTCATCGAAGTCATCATTATCTCTCACTTGATGAGAGATGTACAACTGGATGTCGATTTCTGTAGATAACCTAGAGATTTGATCCATCGACTTGATATGGACATTGCTTGCACTATGAAATGCTTTGATGATGTCAGGAAGGGGACGGGAAGTGACCAGAATTCGAAAATTTGATGGTAGCTTTACAAAGTCTTTTGTAAGGATTGGAAGGATATGGCGACGTGACAATGTATCACCACTCTCGTCTAGACCATCAATAATGATCACAATAGGGCCCATGCTTCCCATTCCTGAAAGGGAAACAATAGGGGTCTCAATGAATTTGTGCCACTGCTGAGTGACATCAAAGGTAGAGCCGGGAGATGGCTCTTTTGCAATAAGTTCGATTAGATGAGCCTTCAAGCCTGGGATATGGGCAGCTAAATCACGAGCGATAGTAGGGAACAGTTTTTCGCAATGCGTGATGGTGTGTCGGTCAAAACAGAAGCAGGATCCAATGCCCTTGACCTGCTCGATCCACCAAAAAGCAATGGTATGGGCGATGGCGGATTTTCCGGTTCCAGCAGGACCTGAAAGCCAGAAAAGGCGTGGAGCAGTTTCATCAGTGATCCAACCTTTGATTTCGGTCAGGATATCGATCCTGGTGCCATCCAAACAAGGCTTGGTTGTATCAAACCCAGCACCTTCAGCATATGGAAGCGCGCTAAGTGAACGATCTGAAGATATTATTGTAAAAGGACAAGCTAAGAGTTAGCAATGATACCCACCATCCAAAGTAGCATTATAATTATAATTGAATGTGACATCATGGCCGGCAGAGACGAAAGGACTGGCATTGATCACAAAGTTGCTGGAATCCTTGAAGAAGTTGGCTTGGGAAGATGGATGCTTCTATTCAAATAAGTGGTTAATTTCAAACAATTTCTCCTGGGATAGTCAATCCAGCTCACCACGAGTGGTATGACAGAAACTGCAGCTTCCGGATCAGTCCGCTCTGCCACAGGAATAACCGGACAAGAGTCAATATCGGACATGATTGCGTGGAAGCCTGTTTCCTATAATGCCGCAATTAACCTGTAGGAAGATTCCACAAGGAGAACGCACCTCTCCTGTAGCGGGAATCCCAGTCTCGTTTGTGCATAGGTTGGCGTTGGACGCGTTTCGTTCTTCTAAGGGAAGATTGGTCGACTCGTCAGGTTTGGATACAATCCCTTCACGGTCATCCTGGTGCGTTGAAGAATAGCAGTGCCACCAACAAAAGAATGACCGATCGTGATACAGTCTGGGGCACAACCAGGACGTAAAACCTACCTGAGATATCGGAGGATTTCCATGATGAGCAGAGTTTGAGCGTTTGACTTTGAACATGTTGAGAAAACCGTGTTTGATTGTTTCGCAAAGGCCTCGACGGGCTGAGGAATGAGATGCTTCTACCTCCTATGCCAGTAACTTGAGGGCAGAAATCAATAATAGCAGAATTCGTATTTACCAAGGCCAAATTAGCAGCGTCACTTTCTTTCTTATCGTTGCGGCTTTCCTTCGATCTCTTCTTCATCGCCATGGCCATATTCAAGTTGAGTGTTGTCAATATTTGGTTACGCTTTTTTTTCACACGGCGATAGCACGCCGAAATGTGGAGGCAGTTTGTTCTTTTTTTCTTTTTTCTTTTTTCCGCATGATAAAGTTGGTATTGTTGGAGTAGGAATAGTACAAAAAGACTACTAAGTGAGGAATGACACGCTGTGGGTCATGTGTAGGAAGTGAGAGTAGCTAAGGGCAATGTGGGGAACAAAAAAAAGGAAGAACACCTATGGGCTTCAATCGGGGAAGAGCGCCTGATGGGGGCGGCGTAGACGAGACGTATGTGCGTATGGGACAAGAGCGTCAAACGTGACGGTCAAGAGATTAGCTTTCAAGAAAGCCACCAGGCCTATGTAGTTATTGTCGCGCCGCAGGAAGGCTGGGAAAGAGGGGAAAGGAGGGGTAAAATAAACTCACTGATGATATGGGCGCGGGTCAGGGGGCGTCGCCGCTGGCAAAGGGTGCAATGAACCGGGGCCAGCGGGAAAAAGCGGCGTCGATATTCGGTGGAAGGCATGCGGTCTGTGACAAAGCGGACAAGCCGAGAAAACAGCTGGGGCGAGTCCTCACAATGTGTAACAAATCGAGTCCGAGGGCGGCCCAGAGAGGGTTTGATAGGGCGACCTTTTGCATTGAGTTGTGTCCGCGAGTCTTCTGGGAAAGCCACGCGAGGCGCCAGTGTTGTTCCCGATGCCGCAAGACCTCACAATATGTACCTCAATCTCCAAGTCATCAAATCCCCACCGACAGCCGACCAGTTTAAAACCACCTAATATGTCTTGTACCAAACGACCAAGACGACGATTTTCTGACTCTCCTCTGCGGCTAAACTTGTACAAGCCTGCTATTACCGCTCTTAACATGTTAAATACTACATTTTAGTTCCAAGAGAAGCTTTCTTCTGATACGCTAACTAGTGTTCCGACACTATCTCATCCGTGTAATCTTGCAAACCCAGCCGACGCGATGATGGTTTAAGGTTGAACCCTCTCTGCTCCCCATAGGTGACCCAAAACTCTTCATCCAACGACAGGTCGGCGTGAGCATACACCGCAGCAAGTCGCTCAATAAAGGCACGACACACAGCCTGATAACACGTCGAGGCGGCGTGACTGTATCCCAACACGTACCGCGTCCACCGCACACTCTGACCACAGTATACCAGAACTGGTGCTTTGTACCCGTGTCCGCGGAGGTATCGTAATATGGTTTCTCCAGCAGAGATGTTCAAAGACGGCGACGATGACGTCCGTTCGTCTGAGCCTTGGTCCTGTCCGCCGACTGCATGCGGAACAATCTCCCAACGCGCGTTATCGGTGATGAAATGAAGGAGATGATTTTTTTCAAGCGTGCGCAACTCGTCTATACATCTTATGAGAGATCCAACAGGTGATGCTTCATGGACCACGCCTACCTTCCTTTTGCTCAATCCACAGTTTCGCTGCTATTGTCGATGGAAGATAAATAACTCGGATGCCCAGACTAACAGCATGATCCATTTTTTGCCTGATATTTTCCTCCTCGTCATCCACCCATACCAGAGTCGGAACAAGGTCCGGGCTCCGATACTGTGGGGCGGGTGTAGTGTACGGGTCGTTCGTAACTGACCAAGTAATCAACGCTCAGCTAGCTTCCGTATACAACGGGCCAAGAAAGTCGTCGCTTACCATACTGAACTTTCAAATCATCAATACTAACCTTCAATGCTCTACTGCCTACGAAGCGTTCGAGGGAGTTTCGTCTGACGCCACCAATATCCTGCTCGTCTAATTCTAACAGGAGCGCACTGCGTATGGTTTCATCGAAGTGATCTTGGACCCAAAGTTCTAGGGCGGCGATGAACCTAGTCGACGATATAAAGACTTTCTACTCGTAATCAATCAGCACTTGAATTTCAATAAATCAGGTTAGCACTCGCCTCCTCCCCAAAACTTTTGGACCAAAACAACGCAACATCTTTATTGGCAGGCTTCCAACCACCACCCGTCGTCGTCGTTTCGGAAATGGCGCCTCCTGCACCCAATACCTTTGGTACATTGTCTATTTTTGCCTGCTTCTTCAGCATGGCGATTTGCAGAGATAACATAAATAGATTGATCCACTGCGAAAGCTTCTTCTCGTCATCAGACAACATGTTTAACGCAAACGAGGGATTCAGGAAGCCCAGGATTTGAACCATCTTCTTTTTGGACGCATTCCCTCCCCACAAGGTAAGATGACCTTTGACTCCATTCAAGATCTCCACAAGATCGTACAGCAGAACGAGGACGTTCCTTTCGAGGTCCATAGATGACGTTTGTTGTTGCAGAGGCTCGAGAACGAGAGATAGTGCCTGGACAGTCTGTCCGAGCTGCCGTATCTTCTGATGCTTGGAATGGAGTTGTTCTATCCATGTGCAGATAAAATCGACGGCGGTCAATGTACTGTGAAGAATCGTGATGTCCAACATGGCCTGAGTTGACGATTGGTTCTCGTGGTGGTTGGCAACGACCAGAACAAAAGCGTTTCATGTTTGCGATTAATATAAGAGTGTAACGTCAAAGGTATACTAATCTGGGATACATTACATACATACCAAAAACGTGCCTTGGAACTGATAAGCATCAAGCCCGCAATCCACAATCCATCGATCACTGTCACGTTACCAGGCAGAACCCATTTCCTGGCGCAAATGACGACCAAAGATCCTCTTCTTGGGTCTTACCCTCATCAGTCGACACAAGCTGTTTAATGAACGCTTGACAAACACTGGGATGACAAGTAGATCCAGCATAGCTGTATCCCGTCACATACTTCGTCATCGGGATGCTTCCACCACAGTAAACTAGCACCGGAGCCTTCAAATTGCGCCCACGGAGGTATCGAAGCATGGTTTCTCCCGCAGATATATTCAAAGACGCTCCGCCGGCACCTAAAGTTTCCCAACGTGCGTTATCTGTGATGTACTGGATGAGACGCTGGGTCTCAAGCATTTGGAGCTCGGCTGAAATCTCAATGAGCGACTCGTGTGCAACTCGATATCAAGCATTAAGCTCGCCTTCATTCTGTTCTATCCAGAGCTTTGCAAGCGCCGTAGAAGGAAGCTGGATGACGCGGATCCCAAGTGACGTCGCAAAGTTGATCTCAACTTTGTTATTCCCCATCTTATCGTCTATCCATACGAGTGTCGGCTCGAGACTCATCGACGAGCTCGAGGACACAGGCGACAAGCTGTCCTCGGACATGGTCGAGGATCGAACTGGCGAACAGATAGTTTCTGATGTGGCTTTTGGTAGAAGTGGTTACGCGTGGAGCAGAAGAAGTCAAAGGCGCTTACGATAGCGAGGACGTAAATTATCAATACACTCCTTCAGAGTCCTTCCACTAGCAAAACCTTCAAGTCCTCTGCATGTCACGCCACCGATATTCTGTCTGTCCAGCTCCAACAATAATGCATTGCATAGGGTCTCGTCCAAATCCTCTTTCATCCATGTTTGTAGCGCCACAAGAAATTCTGTGGAAGAAACGAAAACCCTCTGCGGTAATGATAATCAACTAGCTGATCGTGAACAAAACTCGTTGGGCGCTCACGTCTTCACCGAAACTACCCGACCAGAATGACAAAACGTCATGATTGCGAGGCATATAGCTAGCGTCTAGTGTCAGCCCCGCACTTGCCTGTTTCTCATCTACTTGTTTCCTCAGCGCTATAACTTGCAAGGACAGCGTGAAAAGATTTATCCATTGCGCAAGTCTCTTCTCATCGTCATATAACATCCCAAGCGCCACCGACGGGCTCAACAAGCTGATCGCATTCACCAGCTTTGACTTCTTCTGCTTACCGCCCCACAATGCAAGGTGTTCCTTTATGCCATTCAAAATTTCCGCCACTTCATACAAGAGTGCAACCACACTCTTGTCCAGTTTCCCAGCTTCTGCAGGTTTCTGCAGGGGCTCTAGTACCATGGACAAGGATTGGGCAGTCCGGTTAAGCCGTCGCAGCTTTTCCCGTTTCGCATGTGACTGCTCTATCCAGCTGCATATCGCATATACAGTAGAAAGAGTGCCTTGAAGGAGGAGAGCAGTCTCGATCATCGTGCAGCAGAGTGTCTCTTGCCAACCACGATTGAGAGAGCGAGAGCGGCTTTATGCCCCCGCAGTTTTCCGGATGGAGTGTTCGTGCCTGGGACCATATGCAGCTTTGAATTTGATCACGTAAACTTTCAACTTGGCTCTGACGGATCTGAATAGCAAGTTGATAACATTGCGCAAACTATAGCCCATACGCTGCAAGGTCACCGTTGCACGATTTAGGAATAATATAGTATCCCAATTGGGACGATTGCGGTGGGAATTGGGAATCTTGCACAGTACTAATAGCGCTGTCCCCTGTTGGGTTGCGGTGGTTATAAACTTGTATGGGATGCGTGCTTGGGGGCCGTGTCCGCGGCTGAGGACCCCGGGTCGTTCAAACTTTACAAGGTCAAAATGTGATGCGAAGATACGCGCTGTGGGTGACAAGGTGAGTTGCGGCTTCTAAGGAATCTGAGCGTGGGTGTGGGATTGTGCTGGCGCATGCGGGTGGCCTGTCGACGATCCAGCAGAATTTCAGTGCACTTTTCGCGGGTACAGAACAATACTGGATTGAGAATGAAGTCTTGCCCGATTCATTAGTATGGCGCGTACTTGTTTTCGGGTCACTGAATTCTGCTTCATTCCAGTCTTCCAAAACAGGTGCCCTCGACATACTTTTTGGCAGGACGCGGGCAGAAGCTAACAAGTCCAAACAATTATGAGGCGAACGCAGCGTTTGCATTATTCCAAGTCTTCCAGAACAGGTACTCTGGACATAATTTTCGGAAGGAGAGCTTGAGGACGAAAGTCAACACAAGTCCAAATGGCAATTCTGCTGTGCCGCTATGAGTCGCTCAGCTTCTGATGCGCTCTATAGCGATATGATGCATGACACCCGACAAGCCGCACCAGAAGGGTTCGTCTACGTAGGAAATCTGCCTCTTGATGAACTCATTGATTTGGAGATCGGCCTACATGGTCAAGGTGACATATCAGGGTTGGTGAAACAGCTCTATGCTGGGAAACAACTGAGCAAAGAGGAGGTAAACACTTGACCTTGGACTATGACTGAGCCATTTGACAGCTTGAGTCTTATGCCAAACCCACTGATGATGACGTGCGCAAAGTCAACGCATGCCTCGCTCATTGTGGAGTTCAGTCCAAAACCAATAAGCCCGTTACCCGTTAGGCGATCGGCTTCAGATCACGGTACCAGTGTCAAAGGCGAACGAGATGCTCCAAGCTACTTTTTCTACCTTCCGTTGTACAGAAAGCGGAAACTTTGAGTCTTACCAAGCGCTCTCTTACTCTCTCCCTTCTCACCTCCACAAAACAATCCAGTTCATTGAGCTTACCGTCAGTTTTCCTCTTCGCCATACGGTCTGTCTTCATGTGCAGGACTGGACGACAGAGGAGGTGACAGCTTGTCATGAATAGTTTGTAATTTTTCTTCTACTAAGTATGCGAGTCCATGTTAATAGTGCCAAAATATATGTATCAATAGTAGTTCTTGTTTTTTTTCTTGCACATAGAAAAAAGTATATTCTAAGTATGTAATAAATTATTCCAACCACCTATTGTACTATCAACATTTCATCGATTACTCTATCATGCTACCAAGCAAAACCCATTTCCTGGCGCAAACGACGACCAAAGGCTCTCTTCTTGGGTCTTACCCTCATCAGTCGACACAAGCTGTTTAATGAACGCTTGACAAACACTGGGATGACAAGTAGATCCAGCATAGCTGTATCCCGTCACATACTTCGTCATCGGGATGCTTCCACCACAGTAAACTAGCACCGGAGCCTTCAAATTGCGCCCACGGAGGTATCGAAGCATGGTTTCTCCCGCAGATATATTCAAAGACGCTCCGCCGGCACCTAAAGTTTCCCAACGTGCGTTATCTGTGATGTACTGGATGAGACGCTGGGTCTCAAGCATTTGGAGCTCGGCTGATAATAAATAAATAAATAAAAACCATAAGCGACTCGTGTGCAGCTCGATATATCAACCGTTTAGCTTGCCTTCATTCTGTTCTATCCAGAGCTTTGCAAGCGCCGTAGAAGGAAGCTGAATAACGCGGATCCCAAGTGACGTCGCAAAGTTGATCTCAACTTTGTTATTCCCCATCTTGTCGTCTATCCATACGAGCGTCGGCTCGAGACTCATCGACGAGCTCTTGGAAACAGGCGACAAGCTGTCCTCGGACATGGTCGAGGATCGAACTGGCGAATAGCTAGTTTCTGATGTGGCTTTTGGTAAAAGTAAGTAGGTGTGGAGCAAAAAAAAAAAGTCAAAGGCGCTTACGATAGCGAGGACGTAAATTATCAATACACTCCTTCAGAGTCCTTCCACTAGCAAAACCTTCAAGTCCTCTCCATGTCACGCCACCGATATTCTGTCTGTCCAGCTCCAACAATAGTGCATTGCGTAGGGTCTCGTCCAAATCCTCTTTCATCCATGTTTGTAGCGCCGCAAGGAATTCCGCGGAAGAAACGAAAACCTTCTGCGGTAACGATTGATTTAATCATCTAGCTAATCGTGAACAAAACTCATTGGGCGCTCACGTCTTCACCGAAACTATCCGACCAGAATGACAAAACGTCATGATTGCGAGGCATATAGCTAGCGTCTAGTGTCAGCCCCGCACTCGCCTTGATCGTTTGTTTCTCATCTACTTGTTTCCTCAGCGCAATGACTTGCAAGGACAACGTGAAAAGATTTATCCATTGCGCAAGTCTCTTCTCATCGTCATACAGCATCCCAAGCGCCACAGACGGGCTCAACAAGCTGATCGCATTCACCAGCTTTGACTTCTTCTGCTTACCGCCCCACAATGCAAGGTGCTCCTTTATACCGTTCAAAATCTCCGCCACTTCATACAGGAGCGCAACCACACCCTTGTCCAGTTTCCCAGCTTCTGCAGGTTGCTGTAGAGGCTCTGGTACCATGGACAAGGATTGGGTAGTCCGATTAAGCCGTCGCAGCTTCTCTTGCTTCGCATGTGACTGTTCTATCCAGCTGCATATCGCATATACAGCAGAAAGAGTACCTTGAAGGAGGAGAGCAGTCTCGATCATCGTGCGGCAACGACAGAGTGTCTCAGTTGTGCGAACCACGACTGATAACGCAAGAGCGACCTTTTATGGCCAATGAAGGAATGAGTCAAGGCGCAGAGTCAGATGTGATAGTGATAGGCCCGGGTTGAAGAAGTTTACGAAACGAAAGCTTCACTTGCAGAAGCTTATTTGGTGACTCCATGCGGTCGTTCGGTCCATTCGGTGTACCATTGACGGGTGCATCAGATGGTGATGAAGAGTGTACCGGAATGGGATGAATTGCAACTCGTGGCATTCCGCAAAGCTGTTTAACCCACAGAGATTCCGAGAAGACCCGTATGCTGCTGTACAAGATAGGAACAATTAGTATCCTGATTGGGAGAATTGCGGAGAGAGTTGTCTTGATATGCTCTCTGGTTGCAAGGCGACCGATGGCGTCTGCCAGACCTTCGTCCCACATTAATCAACGGCAGGCATCAAAAAACGTACTCACTGTGGTTAGATTAATGTTCATCGAGCTGGATATTCCCAAGGGCCAGTGTCATCGATTCATCACTATCACTATGCATATGTTGCGCCTGCACAGATATGTAGGTCAATTCAGAAACGTAGTGCCAACTTGAGCTCGAGGCCCTAACCGTCGCTTGAACATGATATTAGTATAGGCATCTATGTCATGGTTGGGCGGGATACTGTGTTCGCGAGTGGCAGGGTATATATTGTTGTTCCGCATGAAGCAGTGTAGTAGTACGGACAAGGCTATGAATGGTCCCAGATTTTCAACCTATCAGGAACTTGGTTGGGCGGAATATTGTGTTCGCGCGCGGCAGGATATTGTTGTTCCTCATGAAGCAATTGTAGTGCGGACAAGGCTATGAATGTCGTTGATTCCTGCATTATTGAAAAATAGGAACAAGGTTCAACATAGCCTCACAATACCTGCTTTGGGGTTTACAGCGTATACGTTCCATCGCCAGGTTTCAAGTGACGGTTTCAAGTGACGGTTTGATCGGAATCCACGCCATTGGTTACTACATGAAGGAAAAAGTACCCAGAAAGGCCTAATCGTTTGCAGCTCCTTGCATACCAGTACGCTCTTCACACTCGAAACCTAAACACATCTTGAATCTATGGCGTACAACGATGCGCCCGCACAAGCCCAGAATCCTACTCCCGCAGACAAAAGTTCCCGATTCAATAGTTGGTCCGTCATCGAGGGCCTCTCCCGGTTCGGATCGACGAACAACACGGTTTCCCATCGTTCCTTCTTCCAGGGCGAAGATGTTACTCGACGGATGGCCAGTATTCGAGAAGCCATCATCTTCATTCGAGCGCACTGGAAGGAGGGATACCCGAGGTTCATGCACGAGCTGCAGGAATCGTTCTTGAGCAGCGCTCCCGATTTTTCAAATAACACGACGCTATCAAAGTTGACGAAGGAGTGGGCAGATCGCCAGGAGGACAACGAGGCGTCTGCGGATGCCATCAATGACCATACGTTCTTGAAATTGTACACGTCCGAAGTGGGCTACCGACAGATCTTCTCAGTTCTCAATAATGCCTTCCGGATAGACGCGCTCGAGGATGAGGAATTGCGTTTGCGGGCTGCCGTGTTCCTCGTAGAGCTTCTCACGATCGAGCTTTTTAACTATACGTTCCCCCAGTCTGTGGATACCAGCGGCCGATGGGATCGTTCCAGAGGATTTACTGGGACCGTGTATCGCGGGTTATGCTTATCAACGGAGCACCTTCAGGATTTCCTCGACCTAATGGCCAAACCAATCAAAGAGCGGTATTGGTCCATTCCGCTCGCATTCGTGTCGTGCACAACGTCTCGGGAACTCGCGGAGCTATTTACGAACGAGAATGCCGAGGAAGGGACAAAGTACCGTGTGCTGTTCAGGACTCACATAGTGAGCCTTGACGAAGGATCGTTGAAGATGTACGCAAAGTATTTCCCAACCAGCGTGGTGACGTCCATTTGTGCGGTGGACATCAGTGCGTTGTCGATGTATCCGGAAGAGCAGGAAATTGTCCTCCGTGGTCCATTCTTCCAGCTTGTGAATGCCATGCGGGAAACAACAAATGACGGATATGAACTATACGTCCTGGATACGGTAGTTTTCAATACCAACAGGGATCATCCATCGACCATGGAGTTGAGCGAAGAAGAGGGAGAGAAGGCAAGAAACTTGTTTGCGTGCTTGATTGAAATTGCGAGAGCGAGAGAGTGCACGGAGCTTGCAAAAGAGTTTGGCATGACACAGGACGTCGAGGGATACGAAAGTTTGCACAGAGAGGCGCAGAAACGGTTGGCACGTTTGGAATTGGAATTTGAACAATAATTGATTACTTAATAAATGTATATATAATTATAATTACATAATTATATAACATTGCCATTCGGCGGTTCCCGGTTGCACCGCCTTCGCTGGCAGCGTGCACGCCGCACAGCTTCCATTCTCACCTGATTCCTTAAGAAGGGCCCAGCGAGAGCTTCAAACCTTGCGAATGACTCAGTGACGACCACGGAACTGGGATTAACGTTGACGTCAGACAGAAAGGAGTCTTTGCCAACTTTGAGGTCAGTGCAAGGCTGTCACGGTGTGTGGCCGAGACTGACGATCGGGCTCAAGTCTAGTCCACCGTAAAGGGGCTCGTGTGTGTGGTGCGGCCTGTGGAGTTAAAAACCAGACCAGTCACCTCAGACTGTATAAAGGGGCAAGGTCAATTCCCACTTCAAAGCCCAATCGCCCAATCGCCACAAGCACGACCATGGTATCCTTGCGCATACCCACCGAGCTTCTCTACGACATCATCGAAAGAGCATGGGCATTGCCGCTCACACCTGATGAGCGCCTACAATGCATGTCATCTTTCACCCTTATCTCCAAATCCTGGGCAGCCGTCTTCTCCGACATATCTTCCGTCGACATCCACGTCCCTTGCAAATCCTTCTACTATCATTTATTCAACAACCTCACGCGTAGTCTTTCCCTGTGCAAGACCATCACTTTTACCGTCGCCAGCTCTCCCGGCCCCAAGTTTTGCGAGCCATTCAGCCTAGGATACTTGACTCAGTTCGACATGAAGAAACTCACCTCTTTGCATACCATGAACATCGTGTACTACCAGAAGGGCTTCCCAGACCCCTACAGCGAAGGCTTTTTCCTCGCGTTGCCCAAGTATCTCCCCAAGCTCACTGTATCATATACCTTCCACCCTGGAATGTCCCTGCGAATGATTAAAAACCTGCAGACAGGATTCGAGCGCCGCTCCAATGTGCGGTATGCAAAGCCGCGTATTGGCATCCTCGAAGTCAATGGAGCCGATGAACAGGTTGCCGCTATATGGGAAAGCCTGTTCCCCACACGGTCAAGGATGATCAGGGATGGGAAGGAGGAGAGACAGAAGATGATCCGAATGTTTAGCGAATACGACCCGATCTATGGCATTCCCTATCTTCTCAAGAACTGGCAACGAGAGCAGGAATTCAACGACCTCCGTTCCTCCCGATTGGGCGTGTATTCCGGATACCGGTCTGAAAGCCCATCGAGATGGTCTGGTGACGAGGGAAGTTGGGGTCTACCCCATGTTACTCGCTCGCCCACCGATAGCTCGGTTACATCGAATGGTAGCTCTAACCCAAAACGGCGAAGCAAGATGCCGACGCGCGAGGAGCCTTTGCAACTAAAACAAATCAAGGTGCACGGAGTTCAAGTCATGGTGACAAGTGCCTTCCCGGGTATGCAGCTTCTCTCTTTCTTTATCTTTTTATGTAGCGGACGTTCTAACGCGAATGTATTCTCCTCCAACTAGCGGAAGCCGGTTTTACCGAATTCTCATGGACGGCTGTGCCCAAGCTAGGCGATGTGGGATATTTCAGTAAGGGAACTGGAATGTTCACAAGCCTATTCAATGCGTTGGAGCCGCACGTCGTACAACAATTAACGATCCCGTCGCTGCATGGCTACGGCGAGGTTCAGGTTAGCAGTCGGAAATGGGCTGAAGAGCACCAACGTACCGATTCCACCACCCAAATCCATACCCAGGGAAACGGTGGCTTGGACGTGATTCCCGAGTCGGAGATGTATGCTCAAGTCCATGGGAAACCCTTTGAAGTCAAAGAAGGTTCAGTGACTAAAGTATGTAAGGGCTTAGGATCCTACTGGAAAGAGAAAGTATTGAGCGGAGGAAAACGCATGTTCAAGGGGAAGGATCCCGAGTTCCGGTTCATCGAGTCGAAAGGGAAGAATATCGTTGAGACGTGGTTTGAAGAGAACCACGGTAAGGTGCTAGCTCTATATGGTCGGTTGCAGGGTATCAGTCGGGTCAATCTGGCACTTGGTATGTTAGATTTCAATCAATCCATCTTCGCTTCCTGATACTGAAGAACGATATATAGTCACAGGTGTTGTTGTGTAACATCGTCCCGCTTTTTGCGATTCTTCATTTGGGACACAAGATGTGTATAATGTTATCATGTTATTGCCTTATTATCGAAAATGTTCATTAATGTGTTGTTGTTTTTTCTGTTTATATCTGATGTAATAGTACAGGTCTTCAATGACATGTCATTCTACGAATTTGGTCTCTTATACCGGGCCGTGCATGTCCTCTCCTATTTGCCTCGGAACATCGGTAGTCAACTAGTCATACCTTCTCTCCTTTTGAGACCAGGAAGTATTGCAAACTTGGAAGGACTCGGCCACCCTGGCAAGTGCCAGGAACCATTGTGTGATGGATTATCAGTAAGCACGGAAGTCGGATTTGATCGTGTTCTGGCTGAGTCACAGTGTTAGAGTACTACCTTTAGTTCGGCGAATTCGTCTCGAGATAAGCCTATTATCGCAATAATCCTTGGCAGGGAGCATCACGAGGTCAAGTATAATGGAGAGATTATGAGAACACCCTCGGAGGAGTCAGGACTAACCATGATGCATATCGGCATCCGAGTCATATTATAACATGATCGAGCCGTTAGTACGGATTTGGAGATATTATGGACATACTTGCTATGGAATCAGGGTCAGAACGTGTGGTGCGACTTAACGAGGTCTCCCTTGAGAGAGAGAGAAGGCTTGAGGGCCTCGAGGCGCCCACTGACTTTCATCCAATTAACGTCCAGGGTGGAACGATTGTTTGAAACAATGGAAGCGCGTGCAGCTGTAAGGAGATGTCACTTGTAAGCGAGGACCCGTCCGGACATTGATAATCAATCAACCAGTCAAGTAGTCATCGCGGCCTACGCGAGGAGTAGATAAGTATCATCACGCGCTCATGGCCTTTTTCTTTTTCTTTCTTTTTTGACGCAAGCGTCCGAAGACTCCGGTATCAGCGAAGGCGCTCAAGTGATAGATCACATGTACTGTACATCTGTTGTAACTTGTGACTCAGCTGGACAAGATAGTAACCATTTTGCCGCCGTCCTTTTTCGTCTGATATGACCCGCAAGCATTCCTGGTGGGAAACCGATTTAATTCAATCAAAGACTTTCAGTTGGTGAAAAGACCTGAAGCTTGAAGAGCCCAATGGGAATCTTTTGCACTCGTCTATGTGAGAACGCACTTCTAGCTCATCTTTCATCTATCAAGGACAATAGAACCCAGAGAGAACCGATGGGAAATTGAAATATTAATAATCTTTCTCCCAATGCCGAAGTCATGAGACTTTCGTTGCCCACTTACGCGTCGGATGCAGGGCTCCTTTTAGGAGGTCTGTACAACGTAGGGGGAAGCGGCGGCCGGCAAAACCCGCGGAGAAGGCGGCACGGCATCGCACGCCATGATGTCATGACTAAAGCACATTCCGCTATACCAAGAATCTATAAAAATCCCATCCCTTTCGCCATGTCTCCTTCAGCGCTCACCCGCTTCGCCCAGTTCCTTGTGCGACAGTCCACACACTCTCATCTGCTTGTTCAATTAACTGTCCTCCAACAATGGCGTCCTTTTGGTCAAGCACTCGTCTTGCTCTCTATGGTTTGATCGTGCGTCGCTTTTTTTTACCGCTCGAGAGAGATGGCCGGCCTATTGAACGATTCTCTGTAGTGGATGTTCTCTGTTATTCTGATTGGCTTCACCTCTTCACGCATCCACTTTACGCATATCACGGCTGGCTTCTATGGTAAGTTTAGTTTAAACTTTCATGCTGAAGCCTTATCTCAACCATTCTGCAGAGCCCATCACCGCAGAAATTCTCTCTACGAGCATTATCGCTCTCTTATGGACGAGCTTCATGTAAGCATCCCATGTACAACTGAATCGAGTCGCCTCTGACCGATCGCGCAGGATGCTTTTCCTCGGGCTCCGCGTTGGCGGCGTTGCTGCCTCATTCATCGTTGAGAACGTGTTCAACTTTGCCATCTGGGTGCTTTACCTCATCGGCACGGCGATATTCTCCCACAAGTTTGCTCATATTGGCCAGTGCCGCAAAGTTGAGGAGACTTGCCGAATTTTAACCGGCGTCATGGCCTTTGGCTGGATAAACTGGGCGTTGTTGTCGTTCCTCATTATTCTGAGCATCGGACATATGGCCTCAGCCGGCGCTTCAGCAACTGATCCTAGTTATAGCGAGAAGGATGGTGGACCTGAGATTCGCCAGCGCGTATAATCGTTTTGTCAAGGAAATGTCCAGCGGATTGAATGTTTGGCTAAATGACACAGTTACGATCACTTATATACAAATCAATTTAATACCATGTATTTCACCTTCTATGCTTTTAGGAAGATTGTAGTTCACGTCGGCTTACGCCTCCTTTTGCAGCCCACTTGCACTAGAATACAGTTAATCGGAGCCTGCGGCAGGGTTTTCTTATACATATAAGAAGCGATGGCGTGGAAATGTGAGATACCAAATCTAAACAGAGGGTCAAAATAAATTAGTTGAATGCGAACAAGTTAGCTAACTGGTGGAAAATTCTAATCGATCTGCGAAAATTAGAAAACTCACACCCTATTTCACTATTCCGATCATCCGTATTTCCTGCCACCTTGAAAAGTATTCCAAGATCCTAAAATACCAGACTCGACCAGGAACCCCGTAAGTAGTCGAATATCATCCTGCTCTGTTGTTGGATTGACAAGTGATCTAAATAGAAGTTACCATAATTGAACCAGCGCGCGGTGAGCAAGTAGTCTAAGTATCTGGCTAATCTTGCGTTGGATTGGATCGTCATATGCACGTTAGAATACGTAAGTAGCGGGTTCTTGGTAACCGATAAAAGTGACTGCAATTTAGAATTTTGGTCTATCACGGAATGAATGTGTGACTGGTAGTGTGAGCCTTGTTTTCCAAGCAATACATACGTACTACGGGGGAGGAAAGGTAACGATGATGTTATTTTTCAGGAGAGTCAGTTGGAGCCACCATCAGCGTTCTCCATTTTCACCCACATACCGCCCTACACAAATGGGGTCAGCTCAAGAGGATACATACACAAGGACACTAGGCACGTACGTTGAAATACATTGTGAGATGATTCTTCGGCATAAATACCTCTCCTGCCTTCCGACCACTACACTTCTTCCACTCAGCTGGAGGCAATAAATCAGGTCGTGTCGACTCCGGGCTCAGGGTGATAGATGAGAATGATTGAAGCAGCCTGATCATCATGAAGGATATTTCGTGGTATGCAAACTAGATCACCATCATCAGTCCAAACTAACCCAACAAAAGTGCATAACCGTACCTGCTGACCTAAACAAATCCGCGGTCCTGCGTTGAATGGTAAAAAGATAAATGGGTTCTTGACGAGATAGTCGTTGACGCGATCATCCAAGAACCGGTCAGGATCAAACTCTAACGCTGGACATTTGGCATGGAGCGCGTACAAAATTAAAATCAAACGAGTGGGTGCGACCTCAGAAGCGAGGTCCGTAAAGGTCAAATAAGAAGTGGCGTACCATCAGGGCCCCAGAGATCTGTCCGCCTGTGCATCAGAAGAACACAGTAGCAGCATTTAGTTTTAGCGGGAATATAGTAGGGTTTTTGTGTCGGGTCGGGGTGAGGCCAAGTAGTTGCATTCACCGATTGTCTAGGCGTTCGTTAATCGTGGCCGATGTGATACAACTGAGATTCCTCACCTGACGTTGAACGGCCTGGAGCATCCGTGAGTATTTGTACGTGATCATGGATCAGATGCTTACACAGCAGGGTACAGCCGTAATGTCTCTAAATCATTCGTCGATCATCAGCATGGCATAATTACAGAGGATGCATGACGTACCATTGATCACCGCCCTGAGATATTTCATGTCCTTGATATCGTTGGCATCTGGCGTTTTGGTAGGCCCAACTTTATCTAGAATCTCTTGTCGGAGACGTGCCATAATGTGCGGGTACATGGAGAGCAGATATATTATGAAAGTCAGTGTAGAAGCAGTGGTGTCTCTGCCAGCTAGCAGCAGGTTAGTCAGAGCAGCTTGGTCAATAATATAAGTACCTATCATGATGTTTAATCTGATGAGTAATGGTTAGTAAATGTCGAATACTGAATGGACTACCCACGTCTCATCTTTCAAGAGCTTTGGGTCTATACCATGGTACATTTTTAGCAAATTATGTAGATAAGAACAACATACCTTCAGTAACTTGGACAAGATGGTCCAGCAGTGTTTCGCCATCTTCTGGATGCTCGCTCTTCTTTTGCTTGAACAACCCGGCCTTCTTCTTCGCTAGCGCCTCTCGGATGATTGGTTCAATGAAGCCATCTACAATCTGCATCGGCTTTCGTGTTTTGTCCTCCCAAATCTGAAAAAGTGGCCAAATCCATCCCAAAAATTCACGCTCAGCAATGGCCGCTTGTGCTTCAAGAAAAGCATTTGCAAACGCGTTTGCAGAGCGGGAATGGTTTGTGTCGGCATCGAAAGCGTCGGGGTAAGGGGATGAGCCGACGTTATGCGGGTAAGGAAGACCAGCTGAGAGACTGTGGACACAAGTTCCGAAGAGGAATTCTGAAGCCGTGTCAAGAGTAAAGCGTGACATAAGATCCTTGCCAGGATGATGAATTGACAATATAGGTAGAGACAGATTGACAAACCTGAAAGTCAACAGCATAACCTCTGCGAAGTCGTTGTTGGAGCTGAGAAACAGCTGCTTTAGAATGCCGATCGAGTAATTCATAGTCACTTATGCGATCGCGGGTAAAGAATGGACGGGTGATTGACCGATGAAATCTTGAACAAAATGTTAAGTTAGATCTCAAAAATTGGTTTGTCCGTACTTCCACATGTCACCTGGAAAGGCGTCAGAATTTCTCGATATGATGACGTGATTCGCACCATCAGAATTGAATACGCCAGTACCAAGAACAGCATCCATTGCCTCTTGAAACTTTTCGCCCTTGACAAAATTTGTGAAGTCGGTTGAGAGCATTAGCTTAATATGTTCTGGAGTGGCAGTGAAATAATAATCGGAATACATCATATACAGATCATAAACTGGGCCAACAGAATCGAGCATATCACCCAAATAATCGCCTATATCAACACCGACCGCATGAGGCTACCTGAAACACACGGAAAGTGGATCACATACCAGGATGCCCAGACTCCCGAGCTTTGCTCAGCATTTCAATTACCCCGAGATTTCCGAAACCGCCCTTCAACTTTGGCACAACCTGGGCACCCATTGTGGTAGCATCTCGTTGGTCTTTCCATTTTTTCCACATTATTCGAAGGTACGTGGCAAGAGGGAAAAAGCTGAATGATCCAACCACGACCGTCCAGGTAGGAATGTAAACATTGCAGGCTTCATTAACGACGTGTTGCACGATGGTACCTCCAATAATAGGAAGCGTGCAATATATTACACCTTTTGTCAGAAACCACAGGCCAGGCCCGGCGATGTAATACATGATGCCGATGGAAAATCTTAGTCACGAAGACGATGAAATCATGAGGTGAGCGCCCGCTAGGTTTTACTTACTATGTACCGCGTAGGAATTTGAATGGGGTGGTGAGAGAGGACGATTTGTTTAAAACCAAGGCGCAGTTTCATTCGGTTTGACTGTTTCGTTGACAAGGCGTGGGAGAATGCTGTCAAAACACATACGAGTGACTGGCAAAAGCTGCTACCTGCAGGTTACAAGTATCACTGACCATGTTAAACCAACAACACCAGTAACTGGTTCAATACATGTATATAGAGTTTCTTCCCTGCCAACGGAAGATTAGTTCCGTCGAGTTCTCCTTAATATAGAATCACGTAAGCGGATGCTCAGAACCGCGGCCATCATTGATGCATGATGGGCTGCGGAGAAGGCAAGTGAAGCTAGAATGCGGTGGATTGCCTTACGAGCGCAGTCACTCCTTTGAAACACAAAGTAAATACTGGGAGCACCAGTCGAAGAATGTCGAGCGATCAGTTAACTTGTAGCTTCGACTCTAAACCCCAGACAAGAGCAATAGTGACATGTATCCATCAATTTGCGTTGAAGGATGTGATCGACAAGGAGTTCTAGTGCCATGAAATAAACACAGTATTATTTAGTCTTGGCAACATACTGACCATGATCAAGGGCCACGCCAATGACATCTTGCGCAGTTCGGATGTAGGTTCCCGGTCAGAGGTACCAGCTGCGCAGTCTTTCGTAGAGCTTTCGTAACTATATCCTGCACTGTCGGAAGCTTCGCCAAGCAGTTCGCAATGCATATATAAAGCGTTACAGATGAACACTTCTTCATCAGCTGCCATTTCCAAGTTCTTCCACTGTAAACATTGTAAGCATCTGGTCTTCATCCACGGTATTCAACTTATCACCCTCATCGAACAGCTTGCAACTTGCGATGAAATTGTTTTTCCAAGTTGCTTTTGTAGTCTTGGTCTCTGTAGCAATCGTGCTCAGTGCACCTACCAGTGATATGCCACCAAACCATCACCCCGGTTCGAGGCATGTCGACATTTCCAAACGCGGGGCTGATCACGAGCACCCGAAGCACCACCATGGTTCTGGTATCCCCATTCAGCAGCGCGACGTAGATCACAAGCACCCTGAGCACCACCATCATGGTTCTAGATTCGACATAGAGGAGCGCGACAATGAACACAGGCGCCACAAACACCATCATAGTTCTGTATCCCACATTGAGGAGCGCGACGAGGAAGACAAGCACCATAAGCACCATCACAGTTCTGGATCCAACATCGAGGAGCGCGACGAGGACAACGAGCACCACAAACACCATCACGGTTCTGGATCCCGCATTGAGGAGCGCGACAAGGAAGACAAACACCACAAGCACCACCACAGCCCCGGATTCCACATCGAGGAGCGCGACGAGGAAGACAAGCACCATAAACACCACCACGGTTCTGGATCCCACATTGAGGAGCGCGACAATGAACACAGGGACCACAAACACCATCACGGTCCTGGATCCCATATTGAGGAGCGCGACGAGGAAGACAAGCACCATAAGCACCACCACGGTTCTGGATCCCACATTGAGGAGCGCGACAATGAACACAGGGACCACAAACACCATCACGGTCCTGGATCCCACATTGAGGATCGCGACGAGGAAGACAAGCACCACCAACACCATCACGGTTCTGGATCCCACATTGAGGAGCGCGACGAGGAAGACAAGCACCACCAACACCATCACGGTTCTGGATCCCACATCGAGGAGCGCGACGATGAATACAGGCATCGCAAACACCATCACGGTTCAGGATCCGTCATTGAGGAGCGCGACGAGGAAGACCAGCATCATAAGCACCACCACAGTTCCGGCCCTACCGCTACGCCGCAATACGATGAACACAAGCCCCAGGGCGGCCCCAGCAACACGGACTCTCAGACCCAAGTTTGATCTATCACTACACGCACTTCAGATACTGCCCCACAACGAAGGACTAGTCACTAAATATTGGACTTTAGATAATCGGACAAACCGTTTCTTGTTATACCTTACAATAAATTGGCATGACTGATTGAGATGTTTAACAAAATTCCTCAAGCTTGATGTTAAGAGTATCAGATCCGACATCATCCAGGAAGATGTACGTTGCATAATAGTAAGTTTGGGCCGAGCCGGGTGAGAACAACCTACTAGTGAGTAGGCAGAGATGACTCAGTCGCGTGGGGTTTTTCTTTCGGAAAATTCCGGCGTGGACATATACATACTGTCCATAAAGTAATAGAACAATCGCCAAAGTCCAATTGCCCTAACTACACCCGAACTTGTAGTTTAACAAATACATTTTTTTGAGGCTCTCCCAGGTATTACAACAAATTAATACCAAATTCAACGCCAAAATGTGTAGACATCCGACGGCTATACATATTACGGCAAGCCAAAATGCATATCGTGGTGAGTTTGTGAATACGCGCAGTGTTGTAGACACCCCTGAGGCCACTGGAGAATATTCGATTTCGTACAGGGATGCTAGGAGAAAGAATATGGCAAAAATCGTGCACAAAACTCCCCAGACGATGGTGGTTGCAGCATTGAATGACCAAACCGTCAATAGGGTCGATGGGAATTTGGTATTAAGAGGCATGATTGCCGCTGCCCAGGTAAGCGCCAATTGACTCCCGGTGGGAAGAGTGAAACCCATCAGGAAAAAAGCGAACGCCCAAGACATGAAGCCTACAGAACCACGGGCCGCGCTAGATGTAAAAATAAAATGAGATCTGGTGAGTAGAAACAGCATACTGAAACAGGAAAAACCTGAATATAGTTGTGTAGGTAATCGCCGCACCGACACCACAAACCGATGTCAACAACATGCACATGTCCTTTGACCGATCTTGAATGTCCTGCAAAATGTTGCTATCAGTTATTTTGTCGACGCTCGGGGAGAACGACATGCCCTAGACCATGCCGGAACATTAGGATGACCTGCATCCGGAGTTATATACTGAAGCCTCCGAGTCTCCAACTCGAGATCCACGTCATCCAGCTGATTAAAATTCTCTCAGAAGGCTGCAACAAGATATGCGATAAAGAATCCTGCCTGTTTCGTCATGTAGCGAATTACACCGTCAACATTAGCGAATATGGCGGCATTATCCAGAAACTCATTTTCCTTCATATGAATTGAACTTTGTCAGACTCGGATGCTTTGGAGAGGGATTCGATACAAACTTTGCCTTTGACATAGGGTGCTGCCAGAATTCCCTGAATTACTGACATTTGTACAAGTTTTGCATCACGTAGCTATCAAGTTGGAAATGAGGCGTGCACAACAACGAAGACAGTATTACTCACAGCAGCCATTAGGTTCTTTCTGTGATTTTCCAAACCTACATCACTTGGGTCACGGTCCTAGATGATCAAAATTACATTTGTGTCACCCTGGCACTGTTAAGTATCAACTTGCCTGCCGCTGAAACTCGTCTACTTTAGAGCAACTCTTCTTTTCTGACATGATAAATTGAGGGGCAAAGCGTTGATACGAAATGATTAGCGCGCTGCGCAACAGGAGGAAGGAATGAGTATGTCCGCCAAAATCCTCCAAGCTTATAACAGGTTGATATTCGTCAATCCGGAAATGGTGTGTCGGCTACAGGAGCATTTTCGGGTCTAGTTCCATCTCTGAACCACTCTTATATGCAAAACAATGCTCCTTCTGTTTTTCGACATAAGAATTAAATGGACATCTTCCCACGCTCAGAAAAAAGCGTCCTCACTTCAATTCCTTCAATACATTTGTCTGTTGTCACAACTACCGGAAGCAGCATCAGGGCAACATTATTGTCATTTTGGACTAGAGACTTTGCAAAGTACCCGAAGTGTCCCTTTGCTTACGTCGTCATGTCGATCAAGACCCTGGAGAGTTGAGACTGTTGCTAGGGTACACCACCACGGTTTCGACATCGAGGGAGAGCGCAAGCATCACAATTCTGGCTCCGACAGATACCACGAGCGGTATCACAACTCTGGATCTGACATTGAGAGGAGCGCGACGAGAAAGACTAGGAGCCCTACCGCTATGCCGCAAAACGACGAATACAAGCCCCATGGCGGTCCCAGGAACATGAGCTACACCCACTTCAAGATCTAGGTATGGGACTTCAGATAATCAGACAAACTCTCATGTTGCACCTTACTATCAATTATGGACCGATTCTCGTATACGGAATGTTTACAAGTTTTCCCAAGCTTGATTTTAGATCCATCATCATCCAGTCATCCCAAAAAACCCAATTTCTTAATCATTCCTAACTTGAGTAATTAGGAACAATTAGGATTAAGTAAAACTAGGATTAGACTAGCCAGGTCACTTGACTGGAAATGGATTTTAAATACAGAATGGACGGAAATAGTTGGATATCACAAGGGCGTTGATGCGAGCAATGAGACTCTGATGATTCCTGCGATTTCCGTATGCAACTGACGTACGACGTAGGCTGTTCTTCTGGAAAAGCCGGTAGCGATGATCTGCCACTGCTTTCGGACACATTGTTACTTTGTAATCGGTCCTGTGGGCAACGCATCATTTCAAAGCTATTGCAAGACGTACAACGTGATTATGATTATCAAGATGCATTGAAGGCTGTGGCATGCCCGTTCCATTTTGGTATGAAGACATTAGCGGCACGGCAGGCAGTGCGTTGGAGGCGATTGATGCGAGTATACCATTTTCCGTGCTAGGTAGTGCGTTTGCGTTTGCGGTGCTAGTGTGGATACCATGTATGGGAACATGACTTGCCGGTGCGTTTGAGATGTTGATACCGTTGCCGTCTACTCGTTCTAACGGTCTCGTTGCCCTGCTGCGTCTTTCATCGTCCGTTTTCTCGTTTCTCTGTTCAGCTCGTAAGGTTGGCGCTTCGTCATGATCTGGTAAGAGCGGTGACAGGGAGCACGGCGTGACTCGGGGACGGTAGTCAAAACGGCTGAAACGTGATGAACGTTGGGCGACTGCGTAGCATAACATTAAAGCGTACGTTTCTTCAGAGTTGTTAGAGTGACCTGCCAATGAGAGAACTCCTTGAGAGTGGCGTCGTGTTGTGTTGTGTTGTGCCAGTGTGTGACCGGACATCATGTCACACCCCATCTATGGCTGAACTAGAGGACGACATTGAATACAGCGACGAGGACGCGCCAGGTGCGCACTTTGCTAACGGGCACAGACTCAACGATTGATTTGTGCTTCGCAAGGCTCCAGCAATCTCGAAACATCCGAGAGTGAGAGCGAAAATGGCAGCACAAGTGAGGTTGACCAGGCGGACGTGAGCGCGGAGAGGGAGATTGAGGGAGACTTCAAGTAGGTTTTGTTTTTTTTTTTTTTTTTCATGTTTCTATGGAATTCTTGGATTCTTATGAGTAAAAAAAAAGTCGGCTTGTGCAGAGTATCAGATTCAGAGACACGTCCACTGCGGGCGTCTTGTCAAAAGATTGGGACATCAGTATTGAAGAAAGAGAAGCCGAATTTCGTGACGATCTTCGTGAGGCTTCTGGTGTTGGGCGCAGGAGAAAGAAAGTATGTGGTTTTCATGTTCAAGCTTGCGCAACCTTGCCAATCATAAGCAACATTAGAGAGGACGAACAGCTGGACCAACGCTCTCACTACAAGTTCGCTCTTTCATTGGTGATGGAAACCAGGCCTACGTCGATAACAATCTCGTGGAGGCCATTCGAATCATGCAAGAAGTCATCAGGATAGAGCCAAGAGCTGTGGCAGCGTGGACTGTCCTTGCTCAGTGTTATTCTGACATGTTTCAAGAAGAGAAAGCGCTCCAGCTACGAATCATGGCAGCACATTTGATGCATGACGCAGAAGAATGGGATCGCTTAGCTAGGCAGTCAAGGTCAGGCTATTGCCCATTGAAACGAAAGCTTATTAATCATGTTCACCGAATGTCAGAGATATGGGGCTCAAGCAACAGGCTTTGTACTGCTATCGAAAGGTGTATAGTCTGGACCCGACAAATGTCGAAGCCCTTTGGGATCGTGCTTCTTTAGCCGTCGAGATTGGAGATCTCAAAACAGTATGTCCTTGCGCAGGCGCGCAATTATACCTCTTACGAACCTTCGTTCCAGGCAAGAAACGCATATCTTGGTATCCTAAAGCAAGTGCCGCATACTATGGCCGTATTAACCTCCATTCGACCCATCCTTATTGAGTTATCTGACTTGGCGACCTGTACTACACTCTTCCAACAAGCATTCGACCATTATCAGACCATATATCCAATAGGGCGTGTTGTCGACACTTCTACAATTCCACCCACCGAACTTCCTGGTGGCGGATTCACCCTTCTTGAAATCCTCGTTCTCGCAGATCTATATAATACTCAAGGCGAGTATCACAAGGCAGTCGCGTCTATCAAAAAGGGTTGTAGATGGTTACAGGGGAGGGCAGAACAGCGATATTGGGACGTGTGTGAGGACGATAGAGAGTTCGATGGAGAGGATATACCATCTGAAAGGCGGAACGTGGATGGAGATGGAATCTCTGGAGTCAAACCGGGAGATTATTCGTTGGATATCAATGCGAGACATAGATTAGCGGTGGCGAGGATTAAGATGGGTGACGTCGAGGAAGGCAAGGTGAGTTAACTTCGACACGTCCTTTACCTTTTCATTTATGTCCCTTTCCAGCTCCATGCTAATGTCGTTTTGTCCCAAGAAGTGTTGGACTATGCGCCCCTGTTTTCAGAGATAGCGGATGCCTATTTTGATCGCAAATTATATGCGGAAGCTAAACCAATTTACGAAATCCTTGGTGCTGATGTCGTGGTGCGTTTCATTAGTTCATCTCAATCGACCTCATTCGAACTTGCGACGATTAGACGAGTAGCATTTATATACTCTTTCAAACGGCCGCGTGTCTACGCATGTTGAACGAATTGAAAGAAGCAGCTGAAGTTTATGAACATGGTTGGTTTATTCCCAGCTGTTTCATCGAAAATACTCATTGAATCATGACGCAGTCCGGCTAGCTGATCCTGGCAATAACGACGCCAAAATGAGGTTGGCCGAGATATATGAAATTTTGAACGAACCACGAAGAGCTTTGGACCTCGTCTATGAAGGTATTTTGTTTTCTTAATCTGGAGTCATCTTCATATTCCTTTTAGTGATTGACTCGCGAAAGAAGCGACCTAAGGACGCTGCTTTAGCAGCAACCCCTGGTCCTTCCACAATACTTGCGCCTACATCTCTGTTTCAGGAAGATCGTGCGACCGTCAGGACAAAGAGTACACCTGGAACTAGTACTCGCCCGCAAAACCGGTTGACTCATGCACAACTGAGGGAGCTCGAAGTAGAAAAGGAGAGAGAGGTGATGCGGGGATGGGCGAGGGTACAAGAATTGTGGCCTGCTATGTTAACGAGCATGCATGAGGAAGAGGCTACACAGGAAGAAAGGGAGTGGTTGATGGAGACGGAAAAGTTGGTTGAGACATTTAGGGAGACGAGGAATTTGTTCTTGACAAGTAGAGTGAGTTCGTTTCATCCTTGCGATCAAAGAAGAGGATTAACTCAATTCGCCAGAACTTGCCTTTCCGGGGCATGTTTCCGAGGAGTAAAGCTGCCAGGCAACAACTTGCTGAGGCCGAGCGAGAGGCAGATGAGGAGAGGATGGCATCGAGGCTACATCTTGATCTTGGTATGTGTATTTCCTCAGGTGACAAGGAATAGGTTGACTTACGAATCTATGTAGAGCACGATAGTATGACGCGAAGAGCAGGAAAGTCCAAAGTCATCGGTGTTCAGGTCTTCCGTGGTGTTAACTTCGATGATTGGTTGAGGTTGTTCATGCAGGTAATGAGGCTGTTGGCGTACTTGTCCATCGGACTGACCTTTGCTAACGCAGTATGCATTCCTTTTGACAATACGGGGGCAATATGAGATTGCAGACGAGGTACTCCGGCACATTCTCGTATCCAATGCCTATCAGTCAAGGGAGCGGCAAGACTCGATCCGATTGGCACTCATAAGTGGGTGTTCATGTTAAATTAGTGCAAAAGTCTCATGTCTTTTTTTTTTTTTTTCCCAGCATGTGCTATCCACGCGGAACGGCACGTGTCCATTGTAGAGCACGCTCGGAAGCTTATTACCACCCATCAGTTTGACAACGAACCATTTCGGATTCTTCTTGCGTCGCTTTCTAGTGGTCTTCGTGCCACAGATGCTTTCATTACATCCACACTGCAAAAGCACCTATTTAGGGAGATAAAGATGGCTGATGTTGCCGTCAAGAATCCCGATTCTCTCAAATGGAACCCCATTAACAAAAGGTATGCTATGGGGACACAGGGCAAGATGTCCGGAACAGGGGGTGCCAGTGGTGGTGGTGTAGATGATGAAGGAGAAGATGACGCGGACGACACGATTGCAGGTGCCGGCGGAGACACGCCAGATATTGTCGGCGCGCCGAAGATACCGACGCAGCATAATCCAATGGTTGTGACGATTTATGGGCAGATATGCATTGCCGCCAGGAGTTATCAAAGTGCCATTTGTACGTTTTGATTGAATGGGAACTTGTGCTTGGCAATTGACGATTGCAACTCAAGTTTATCTCCTCCATGCGTACGATTATTGTCCTGATAACCCTATGATCTGCCTCTGTTTGGCCATAGCGTCTATTGGACGCGCGATGCAAAGACAATCAGACAATCGCCATCATTTGGTGGCACAGGCTATGGCCTTCTTGTCTAAATACAGAGAGCTGAGGACAGAGGAGGATAATGGGATAGGAGAGGTGGAATTCAACTTTGGACGGGCGTTCCATCAGTTGGGTATGTCAATGTTGCTGGGTGAGCTCAGGTCCACTCATGTATTGCAGGTTTATTATCGTATGCAGTCAAACACTACGAAAAGGTCCTGGAGCTAGCAGAGAAAGTTGATCCCGTCGTGAGTGTCGAATGGACTGTTGAAAAACTGATAATTTCTATAACTTTTCAGGAGTCAACTTTGGCTCGTGAGGCGGCCTACAATCTTTCTTTAATATTCGTACAGACGGGAGCTGTTCCATTGGCGGATGCGCTGTACCGGCGCTGGTTGTCTATTTGAAGTATGGCCGAGTCTATTATTGGCGACTTCGGTTATTGATTTCGTGTATCTGTTATAGGGAACACAGCATTGCTCTACAGAGACAATTCACAAGGAACAACGCGGTTGCAATTGAGCTAATTCAAACTGAACGCATTCAACTTCCCTACATCGGAAGTAACAGGAACTGGTCATTTGCGTCAATTTACAATACTCGTCCATTGAATATCAATAATTGGATGAGTATCGTAGGTCGACCAGAACGAATTCTACATTTACTTGTTCCTACCGACAGCACAACAAGGCGGGAATGGCGTAATGTCCTGACTCGTCGGGTATTCACGCGATTGTTTTGCTACAAAAAAGATGATTGGAATCAAATGTTAATACGGTACTCTGTGTACAATACCGATAGACAACGCTATTTGCACGTATTTGTTCAGTCATCAACGATGACGCACAAGCCCACATTCACACCGTCACATGCACAAATTGGAAAGACGATGACCCAGTCCAACACTTTCACGTCTGCTCTCGGAGAGGTAACTTCGTATCTCATGCTTCTCTGGTTATGCTGACATTATGTATGCGGTGCATTTAGGCCGGAGAAGCTTCAGATTTGAATTTTGTCAAACGCGGTCATTCGTGTGATTCTGAAGTAACGCAAGACTCACCATTTGGTTCTAGCTTGGCGACGCCTGTTGATCCGAACGATGTCGGTGTAAACGGCGGTTCAAGTTTGGCTAGTTCAGCGTCGCGGTTTCTTATGGCGGCCGGGGATGTCTCCTTCGTGGACTACTTTAGATTCAAGCAAGGCAATTTACCTATCCTATCAAAGGCCGTCAAGCCATCTACAACGCCTATCGAAGATGCGCTTTGGTGTGAGAGTGTAAGTATGCATAAGATGCACGATTTGGCTCTTAAGCTGATTCGCCCAACAAGCCCATAGACGTCCAATTTGGGAACAACAGCCAGGACACTTCTGGAGGTTCCAGCATGTCTAGCCCAAAGTTTTTCAAGGAAAGCGACGAGGCACATGCAACACTAGAGGATCCATCTTTGGCTTGTGCTTTGGATGATTCTCTGGACTTCGCTCTCAGCATCGCCGGCGAAGACTATGAAGATCCATTGTGGTTTCTTCGTCCCGCAAATCTATCATCCTTTGCTATGACAACATCCTTGATCAAGATTATCTGCTTCGTTCCTTGGTGCATCTGCGTTGGTGGTACAATGCTCTTATGGCCTGATAAACTAGAACTGGTTGCGTTTCAAGCCGGTTACGTGAACCCACTGCGCGGTTTACGCAGATTTGCGCACTGGGCCGACTTAGGACAACAGTTTGTCATGATCTTCCTGGCATTCCTCATTTGCGTTATGTGGTTCTTACCTCGGGTTGCTGGTGTGACTCTCGTGGCTGGTCTCATTTCGCGGTTTATCTTTGTCTGGCAAGGATTTCAAATCAATCATTCTCAGCCTTTGGGAGAGGACGATCGGCATTCACTATACCTGCTGGCTACCCTTGGTGAGCGTGGCTTGATGGAAAGGTCGGTTATCGTCAAAACCGAAACGGAATTCCTCGTCACTTTACCTTGACCAACGACGTTGTTATTTCATGAACTGTACTCTACTCATTAGTAACTAGTAATCATGTAATATATTTCGATGAATTCGATCTTGATTCTATTTTACATTTAACCGAAGGATAGTTATGGGAGCACTTACACATGATGTGGTCACGAGTCAGAGGGAAGGCAGACGCGACAACGCTAGAAAGAAGCGGCGTCGGTAGTCGGCCGAAGGCAGCGCAGGTTACTCTAGCAAGAGTCAATCTAGAATTCAACTTAAACAACGGAGCTGATTCCTCCTGACGCAACGATGGAAATGAGAGCACTCGGTCACTTGGCAACATTTAGATGGAGAATCAGCAAGGTTCTCATGCGTCATCGTCAAAATGTAGCCACTCACTGAGTGATTTCAGCTTCCAAAGATTTGAAATGACTCACTGTGAAGTCGACCACGTCCGGGAGCGCGGCAAGGAGAAGCGTTCGTAGCCAGACAGTCGTTAGATAGGGCGTTACTGTTTACAACCGTTTGCTCACTGCTACATATCTGAATCTGCAGGTCGCTGATAACAAAAGATGTCGAGCTTCATGGATGTTGACCTAGGTACTCCCAGGACACCTCATTTCTGGTTAGGCATGCTTCCATCCTAACACCACTCGTCGTAGAACTGCCCCACCCGCAAGGTGCCAAATTCGACGAACTCAACAACTGGATGAACGTGTGGGCACCTGCCTATGCTCTTTTAATGAAAGATGCTGCGCACGACCCAAAGAAACAGAATCACATATTCGCGAACATACTAGTAAACCTCACTGGCAATTTGGCTAAGACAGAAAATTCCATTAGTTACATCGTCATCAATATGCCCGATGCTGAGAAGTTGATAGAGAACTTGGATGATAATGGGTTAAGAGAGTTGTATGATGGAGCAAGTGAAGGTATATTCAAGGGCGATTGGACAAAGCTCGCTTCGCATTGTACGTTGTGGGTAGTACCATATCCGGCTCCGGCGCAATTCATCTCTTCACAGCAATGCTCCGCCGACCCGTCAAACCAATCAACAAAATTTCTGAAGAGGAATTTCTACATGGCAGTAGAATGTACGACCTGTCTTTACACTACTGGAATACTGACATATTGTCCTGTCAACATAGGAGTCTCTTAAAAGGTGTGACTCTCCTAGCTATTCATTTGTGACCTCGATGAACTTTTGGAAGTACTCGCATCGGCGTATAGCAAACCCTATATTGGAGACTATGCAAAACAATTTGTCGAGTATCTCGAATCTACTGATTACGACATCACAGTAGCAAAAAAGGTGGTTTATGCTAAGGCGTTTGGCATTGTACAGAGTTCTGGAACGGGAAAATCACGTATGCTTACAGAGGTATATTCAGATTACTTCCTAGTGTGCTATGCTATAGAATTTGTGCTAGGCGGGTAGGCATATATTCACCCTCCCAATCTGTCTTCGCAGGGAAGGTGATCCTGGCTATCCACTTCCGGATCTGAAGGTTGCCAAATACTTTAAAAGTACTGACGTCTTCAAGGAGAATGATTTGAGTTACACGGCGCACATTACTATTGCCTGTTTCATCGCTGCTGCACATTCAAAGATGCACGAGTGGCTGAAGGATGCCCAAGAAAAAAACATGCAAAATTTGCATCATTTTTGGCATGACATTATGGAAGGGGAAAACCGTATGGAACGAGACCGTTTTTTTTCAGAAGTTATTATGTATGCATGCGAAGCAAGTCATTCTCTTTTTTGAGGGGAACTTGCCCTAAAATCCTTAACAGTTGAAAAGGCAACATACCAGTTTACGGACAAGTGAGAGCCTTCAGAGAATGTCAAATGAAGACAAGGAAGAGTCAGATCTTATCAATACATTTGCAGAAGATACTTATAAGACAATCATTTGGGATGCCACTGAAGGCCTTTTGAAATTTCTATCAAGCATTGAACCTGATCCTCTATGTGCAATGTACTTTGATGAAGCTCATGAGCTGGGGGACAATTACTGGGTTCTTTTACGCCTTGTGCACAACCAAGACTCACAGAAACGAATGTGGTACATTTTTATGGGAACAAAATCACAGATCTCCTATTATGCACCAACCCCAAGTGCAAGTCAGTTGCTTCTTTATTTGGTTTCACCCAATTTATTTAAGAAACAGTACATTCATTGAGAATGAAATGGGAAATAGCTCAGATGCTGCCACCATATGTGACACTTGGCTTTGATCAGCATGCAATTGGCAATCAACCAAGAAGTGTGACAATGGGTGAATTACAGTCTATCAAGCATCTTTCTAAATATGGACGACCACTGTAGGTGTCTCTGTACATGGAAGGCAGTTCCTTATATTTGAAACAGATGGAATGCACAGTTATGTGAAAGTGATGATCCCAAGACAATCAAAGCAGATGATTTTCAGATGATTGAGTTAGCTGGACTCAAGCTCAGGAATGGCGAGGATTTCTCCCTGTGTGAGAAGCACCAGGTGTTTGCCTTATTCTCACAGCGACTCTGTCTTGAAACTGTATTCTCAAGCAGTGAAGCTGTTGAACTTGCAGATCGTAGTGTCGCACATCACATGCGACTTCTAACACATTTCTCACGGAATGGTCCTTTTTTCTACACATATTCACCATCAGAACCAATTCTTGCCCTCTGCAGTGCTGATATATTGTATCCACCAAAGGAACCAAATGTCTTGCCAAAGTCATTAGAGGTTTTGAGCCGTGATTTGTGTGGTGGGGGGCTAGTTGACAAGGGTATTATGGGTGAGCTTGCTGCACGTGCACTTCTCCTATTTGCCCGTGACTTCACTGCTCCAATACAAGAGAAAAGACGAGATCTTCTGAAACCTGTTCGCCTCCTGGATTTTTTCTCAAAACTTTTTGGCAATAATAAATGGGCAGGGGAACATCAATCAAGCTTTGACTTTGCCTTTATTGAGGCTTACATAAATTTTACACATTGGATTGTGACGGATGACCCAATGCCTGAGAGACCGGATTCGTGAGTCAAATGTGTTTCATTGAATGCATGCACTCATTTGGATTATCAAAGAAAGATACTCGCAAATCATTGGGCTAGAGGCGCAGCAATTCAATGCTGCTTCACTCAAAAAGCAATTGATTTCATAATCCCAGTATATCATGGTTCCGTTGGTCCCGATGAGATATTTGACCCATCTTGCCTCTCTGGGCTTGTTGGCCAGGTCAAATTCAAAGGTTCAGGTGATGCACAGGCTGAGACGTCGATACGTCCATTCGGCATTCCCCTCCATCATCGTCGCCTGCCCTATGTAGCACTGCTCATGGAGCTCGGCTGCGAGTCCCACTACCAAAGCTGTCCAACTGGAAAAATCAAGGCGATGTCATTCAGATCCACCAGCAATGGCGAGTTTTTGGAACTGACCAATGCTCTTACTGATGCTGAGAAAAAACACAAGCAACTCGAATTATGGCTGCAGGAACTGAAGAAGCAAGTAGTAAGGAATAGGAAACAGAAGTCAGAACGATTGGAAAAGTTGAAAAAGGATGTCAAAGAAGCAAAGGATATTCTCGATTCACACCACCACAATCTCGATTCGTACAACCGTTACTCCATATCTGTTCGTGGTGCCTCCCCAGATGTGTATCAGATCTTAGAAGAGGCCAACATTGCTGACAAGTTTGCCATGCTGCTGAAGACCACAACATCGCAGCCTGAACTTGCATATCAAGAGGTTGCGCGACAGTACATGTTTCCTAGCAAACGATTAGGGAAGGGGTCCAATCATATTGCTTGGATGTCTGACTATCAGGCATTGGGAGGCGACATGAATGCGTGAAGATTGAAGTCGATTAATATGTGTATTTGACTAGTAATTGATATGATAGGATCCTATCTCGTTCTCCTCCGTCTCCACCACCAGCAGCTGTTCTTCCCATCTTGGACATTCCATGCCATTCTTTGACTACATAAGTAAGCTACTTTGCTACTAGCTTGAAGTAACAGAACTCGGCCTGGCAAGTGTGACTCAATTCGCCTTTCCGGGGCGTGTTTCCGAGGAGTAAAACTGCCAGGCAACAATTAGCTGAGGCCGAGCGAGAAGCAGACGCGGAAAGGATAGCATCGAGGCTACATCTTGGTCTTGGTGTGTGTATCTCCCAAGTGACGAGAAATGTGTTCACATGTAGAGTATGATAGTAAGACGCGAAGAGCAGGAAAGTCCAAAGTTGTTGGTGTTCAGGTCTTCCGTGGTGTCAACTTTGATGATTGGTTGAGGTTGTTTGTAAAGAGGCTGTTGGCATACTTGTCCATTTGACTGACGTTGCTAATGTAGTATGCGTTCCTTTTGACAAAACGGGGACAATATGAGATCGCTGACGAGGTACTCCGACACATTCTCGTATCCAATGCCTATCAGTCAAGGGAGAGGCAAGACTCGAATCGTCTGGCAATCATAAGTGGGTGTTCACGTTAAATTAGTGCAAAAGTCTCATGTCTTTTTTTTTTTTTCCAGCATGTGCTATCCACGCGGAACGGCACATGTCCATTGTAGAGCACGCTCGGAAGCTTATTACCACCCATCAGTTTGACAACGAACCGTTTCGGATTCTTCTTGCGTCGCTTTCTAGTGGTCTTCGTGCCACAGATGCTTTCGTTACATTTACACTGCAAAAGCACCTATTTAGGGAGATAAAGATGGCTGATGTTGCCGTCAAGAATCCCGATTCTCTCAAATGGAACCCCATTAACAAAAGGTATGCTATGGGGACACAGGGCAAGATGTCCGGAACAGGGGGTGGTGGTGGTGGTGGTGCAGATGATGAAGGTGGAGATGATGATGCGGACGACACGATTGCAGGTGCCGGTGGAGACACGCCATATATTGTCGGCGCGCCGAAGATACTGACGCAGCATAATCCAATGATTGTGACGATTTATGGGCAGATATGCATTGCCGCCAGGAGTTATCAAAGTGCCATTTGTACGTTTTGATTGAATGGGAACTTGTGCTTGGCAATTGACGATTGCAACTCAAGATTATCTCCTCCATGCGTACGATTATTGTCCTGATAACCCTATGATCTGCCTCTGTTAGACAATCGGCACAGGCTATAGCCTTCTTGTCTAAATACAGAGAGCTGAAGACAGAGGAGGATAATGGGATAGGAGAGGTGGAATTCAACTTTGGACGGGCGTTCCATCAGTTGGGTATGTCAATGTTGCTGGGTGAGCTCAGGTCCACTCATGTATTGCAGGTTTATTATCGTATGCAGTCAAACACTACGAAAAGGTCCTGGAGCTAGCAGAGAAAGTTGATCCCGTTGTGAGTGTCGAATGGACTGTTGAAAGACTGATAATTTTTATAACTTTTCAGGAGTCAACTTTGGCTCGTGAGGCGGCCTACAATCTTTCTTTAATATTCGTACAGACGGGAGCTGTTCCATTGGCGGATGCGCTATCCTGGCGCTGGTTGTCTATTTGAAGTATGGCCGAGTCTATTGTTGGCGACTTCGGTTATTGATTTCATAAGGAGTAGCTTCTCTCTACCAAACAATCGGCAAGGAACAACGCGGTTGCAACTGAGCCAATTCAAAACCGAACGCATCAACTTCCCTACATTGCTAGTAGCGGAACTGCTTATCTGCGTCAATTTACAATACACGTCCAATATCAATATCAGCAAACGCGGAATCATCGTTCCGGTCGACCTACGATCCCCATCCAATAATTTAGCTTATTCCAGCATGACCTACCCGACAGCGCAACGTACTTGTCATGTGGGCGGGAATGGTGTAATGCCATGACTCGTCGGTATCCACGCGATTGCTTCGCTCGCTCAACTAAATGCTAATACGTGTTACAATAGTTCAACGCTATTTGCATGTATTTGTTCAGACATCAACAATGGCCCAGTCCAACACTTTCACGTCTGCTCTCGGAGAGGTAATTTCGTATCTCATGCTTATCTGGTTATTCTACGATTTGGCTCTTAAGCTGATTCGCCCAACAAGCCCATAGACGTCCAATTTGGGAACAACAGCCAGGACACTTCTGGAGGTTCCAGCATGTCTAGCCCAAAGTTTTTCAAGGAAAGCGACGAGGCACATGCAACACTAGAGGATCCATCTTTGGCTTGTGCTTTGGATGATTCTCTGGACTTCGCTCTCAGCATCGCCGGCGAAGACTATGAAGATCCATTGTGGTTTCTTCGTCCCGCAAATCTATCATCCTTTGCTATGACAACATCCTTGATCAAGATTATCTGCTTCGTTCCTTGGTGCATCTGCGTTGGTGGTACAATGCTCTTATGGCCTGATAAACTAGAACTGGTTGCGTTTCAAGCCGGTTACGTGAACCCACTGCGCGGTTTACGCAGATTTGCGCACTGGGCCGACTTAGGACAACAGTTTGTCATGATCTTCCTGGCATTCCTCATTTGCGTTATGTGGTTCTTACCTCGGGTTGCTGGTGTGACTCTCGTGGCTGGTCTCATTTCGCGGTTTATCTTTGTCTGGCAAGGATTTCAAATCAATCATTCTCAGCCTTTGGGAGAGGACGATCGGCATTCACTACTTATACCTGCTGGCTACCCTTGGTGAGCGTGGCTTGATGGAAAGGTCGGTTATCGTCAAAATTGAAAAGGAATTCCTCGTCACTTCACCTTGACCAAGGACATCGCTATTTCATGCGCTGCACTCTACTTAATAACCATGTAATACATTTCGATGAATTCGATCTTGATTCTATTTCACATTTAACTGAAGGATAGACGGGAGGCAAGATCACTCGGGGACCATCAATGTGTTCCCTCCCTCGAAGTCGAAATCACTACCAATTAGATGTCCTCACCTGTTACAAGGACATTCAGTCAATGGAAACACTCATTTGTGATGCCTTCGGCCACATTACCGTATTGGATGAAGAATCGGCAACGCACCAGATGCGTCATCATCGTCAAAATGTAGCTTGAGTGATTTCAGCTTCCGAAAATTTGAAATGATGTTTAGCGGACTGTGAAGTCGACCACGGCATCTTCCACATTTTGGAGCGCCGCGAGGAGAAACGTTCGTTGGACAGTAGTTACTATATTCATCTATGGCATATAAATCGTTCTAAGTCCGCTGATGTGAAGTTGAGTTAACGCAAAAATGATGGAGGCGCGTCACACATGGCGAGCGTAGCAGATCAAAAAAAGATGGATACGATTGGAGGTACACGATTGTTGACAGGTCGGATATGGTGTAACGGCTAACATTGCCGCCTCTCATACTGCGAGTGAACGCGGCAGCTCGGGGTTCGATTCCCCGTATCCGAATGTTTTTTTTTCTTTGATCGTATTTATCTACATATCTATCTATCTATAGGAAGATGCTAAAGATACGTAGACATTGAAACCTACTCGCTTACCGCGGATATTAGGGTGGCGGAGGGAGGCGAGCACTGTCCTGATCCCATTTGTACACCGTGGCGGGCGACCGTATCTTCGGATCGGCGTACTGATATATCGAATGCTAGCTGAAATTGCAAGCTAGTCCCATATATGGACAGAGAGTGAAACAACTGACGTCTTGTAAAAAGCCAGCGATGGGCTCGTAGCTTCTCATCTCTCATGTCCTCTTTCAAGAACCACCGTGTCATCGTCGCTTCCCTCTTCCTCCCTACCACTGCCGTCCTCGGCGAGTCTCAGCCATCCACTCCTGACCTCTCACACTATTATTCTCCCTCCGTCACTCCCGCCCCTGTCGCGAGCGCCGACTCTGCCAGGCTCGGCGTATCCCAGACTTCGGTGCATACTCCAAGGCGATCGGCCTTTGCCACTCATTCTAGGACACCGAGCAGCGCCGCGGGACCAGCCGTAGGTAGCAGCCTTGGTCCCCTGAAGAGTATCGTGGACGATCTCAAGGACAAGGTAGGGTTGCCTATATGTGCATCCATGCCATCAGATAACATGTAAATCACTGCAGACCAGGTACTCCACCCCCAGTTCCCATACACCCACGGCGGAAATCGCCAATCCCTTTGCCAAGGTCCTCCGTTTCAGCACGGACGTCGTTGTTAATGCAGTAGGCAAAGCGATTGAAGAGATCAACGATGTCACCAGCCCTGTTGGCGACAACACGGATGGTGCCGCGCACTCGTCTAGGGCTTCTTCCCCCTCTGCTTCCCGCAGGCATATACCGACTCATTCTGACCAAAGCTCTGGTCCACGTGTTAAGCGGAAACAGTCGCGCTCGTCTTCTAGACGCGTACCAGAACCAGACGCGGCGGCTACTTCGATACGTTCATCAGCATCCAACTTTTCTTCTTATCCCAGCAGCATCAACGGCAACGCACAAGACTCGTGGCATTTTGTAGACAATACGCACTGCAATGGTGGTCTCAAAAATGCTATCCGTAGCGTTGCTAAGTTGAAGAATCTCCTCTGGGTCGGGACTCTTGGTACCAACACTGATGGATTCAGTGAAACTTTGCGGAAGGATATCGATACAAGAATGCGTGAAGAGCGTTCTAGTCTTCCCATCTGGATCCCAGATGATGAGTTTACGAGCTTCTATGACGAGTTTTGCCACCAAGTTTGTGACTTGTTGAGCGCTTGCTACTTTTATTCTAATGTACTTTTTCATAGGTACTATGGCCATGTCTGCACTATGCAGTCCCCGATGCACCCAAGACGAAGTTGTTCTATGAGTCGGCGTCCTGGAAGCAGTACGTTGCTGTGAACCGCCGATTTGCGGATACCATCATGGATCAGATACAGGACGGAGATCTAGGTACGTTTTTGGTATTGTTTGCGCCACCAACACGTCTAAGCGCGCATATAGTTTGGGTCAATGATTACCACCTTATGCTCTTACCTGCTCTCATTCGCAATCACCCAAAGTATTCCTCCTCTAATGCTATCGGATTCTTCATGCATGTCGCATTCCCCTCTTCTGAGATTTTCCGATGCCTCAGCGTCCGTGAATCGTTATTGAACGGGATACTGGGAGCGGATCTTGTTGGGTTCCAAACTGCCAACTTTGCACGACACTTCAGGCAGACTGTCAGCCGCATACTTTCGTATGAAGCATTACCCAAGGGAGTACAGATTATCACTGATACAGAACATGACCATACCGAAACAAACAATTTTAAGAATGGAAGGACACGAGATGAAGCGGGAATGGGCACAGCTAGCATGGGCCGCTTTGTCGATGTCGGTGTTTTCCCCATGGGAATTGATGTATCTGCCTTGAAGGAGAAGAAGTACGATCACGATGCTTTCCAGCTTTCAGACGAGGCTCATTCATTCATGCGTTTGACAGGAGAGAAGCTGAGGTGAAAGAATGGGTTCAAGTCTTGAAACAACGTTACGCAGGCATGAAGATGATTGTCGGAAGAGATAAATTGGACGAAGTCCAGGTTTGTTCTTGGCAGAGAAGGCCAAGCCCTCGCTAATGATCGAATGATTAGGGTGTGCGCCACAAGATTCTGGCATTTGAAAGGTTCCTGGACCAGTATCCCGAATTTCAGGGAAAGGTATGCCGTCTTACTCGCTTGATTTTACTCTACTGAGCTCATCGGTAGGTTGTGCTAATACAAGTGGCGCTTCAGACGACAGAAACTAACGAATTTCATGGTGGAGTCGCGGATGTCGTGTCGAGGGTCAATTCGAGATACTCGACTTTGACGTACCAGCCTGTAATTTTCTTGCACACTCAGGTAATTTTCACGTTCCGTTTAGATGATTCGAGGCTTAGGCACATCAGGATCTCACATTCAGTCAATATCTTGCACTGCTGACCGTAGCAGATGCCTTCATAGTAACAAGTCTCCGGGAAGGGATGGCGTTACGCACACATGAATATGTCATTTGCCAGGAAGAAAGCTATCACCCATTGATTTTGTCCGAGGTGGGTAGTTGCGTGACGACGCTGTGACGGTATTGACGATGGACCTAGTTCACTGGTAGTTATAGTTACAGTGGATTCAGGTCTTGCATTGCCGTTAATCCATGGGATAAGAGAGACACTGCAAAGGCTATACATCAGGTAGTTCAGATTTGCTCTTTTCCTTGCTTAGTTGACGCTCTGTTCAAGGCCTTGACTATGAGTCCAGAGCAAATGAAGAAAAGTTGGGAGGTAATCATTTCCTCTAGGTAATCAACAGGACTCGCTCAATACAGCGTGAAATTAGGAACTCTACAGTCATGTCATCACTCAAACAGCACAGGCATTTGTCACTTCGTTCTTGACGCGCTGTATCCGGGCACATACAGAACACATGTTGCATGACCTGTCAGGTGTACCCAAGCTCGATACTTCGCTCATTGTACCTAGGTGGAAACATTCTGGACGAAGATTGGTTCTCGGTTCGTGATTTAGACTCATGATGATTCATTCATTAGTTCACATATATCTAGTCGATTTTGAGGGAACACTGTGGAAGAGAGATCTCACGAAGGAAGGGCTTGCGCAAGTGATGAAAGGCGATTTCGAGTTACCCGAGGATGCCCTTGATGTTCTCCGACGCTTGAGCGAGAATAAGAACAATGAGGTATGGCTTCTGAGCGGTCTACAAGTTAAAGGCGTCATGGATCGCGTGGCGGAGAAATTACCCAAGCTCGGTATTGTGTGAGTGGGACTCGTTTTCCCACTTGAAGGCGCCATTGAATATGTTTGACAGTGCTGAGAATGGATGCTTCATCCGGTCCCGTCCAAATGCTCGTACAAACACTGGAGGATGGCTGAATATGGTGTCCAATCTTGATATGTCGTGGAAGAATGCCTGTTTGGAAATGTTGCACTATGTTCGTTACACAACCTCATCCTGGCTCGATTAGCTTACAGTTCTACTAGTACACCGAGCGGACGCCTGGTTCGTTCGTGGAAGAGCGTGAAGCATCGATTGTATGGCGCTATTGGACTGGTGAGACGCAGGATAGTTCAAGACCCTGGGCCAGGCGACAGGCCGCTGAAGCGCAAAATCATATATTCGACAGGTAATGGATTCGTTCTCGTATTGCAAGATAGACTCACATCGTTTTGATAGTCTCGGAGAACGCTTTGGTTTGCGTATCATCCCTGGGAAGAACAGCTTCCTTGTCCTTCCCAACAATATCTCAAGATCGACTGCCGTGGGCGCTATTCTTCATCCTGGTGGTCCTGCTCGTTCTCCATTGTCGGGCACTCGGGGGCCCTGGTTCTCGTCCGACTTTGATGAGGTCACTAGCATCGGTGATGGATTGGACTTGCTTATTGCTATCAGCGCGGATGAGAAGTTGCTGAGACGCTTGAACGAATTTGACAATTCTGATACATGCTCTACGAGTGGAAGACGAACGGATGCCAAATGGAAGCTGGACGGTAGCGAGGTCAGAAATGTGCTAGAGTTGTTCGCTCTCGCAAACGGCGGTAGTCAGTAGTCATGCATCATGACTATGAAGTCTTCCTGCCTTATAGTAATGTACAAAAATATGATCTGCCTGTTGGCTCCGGGATTACAAACTTTGGTATATAGAGTATATAGAGTATCCGTTCACTAGAATAGAGAGTAAATACGGACGACCGTTGGTCCTTATCGTTCGCAGATAGCCGAGGAAGATCGAGCGAGCGGAGTCTTGGCATACGTTAGACTACTGTAATCCGCCCTAATTCGTATTTTTCCTGGTTCCTTTTCCTCCAAGTCACGTCTGCAAAAAAGAACTGCATATTTCTTATTTATTGAATATAACTTCTGAGTCGAGCAGCTCGAATCTCTGTCCCAAAAGTAAGTCATACGCTCATACTTCAACAGTTGTTGGAGTGGGCGACATTGTAAGAACACAAGTCCGGTATGGTGTAACGGCTAACATTGCCGCCTTTCATTGGAAATGAACGCGGCAGCTCGGGGTTCGATTCCCCGTACCGGAATGTTTTTTTTTTTTGAGGGGAGTATTGACAGCGATTGGCTACATGTACATAGCTGATCAGATCAGCTCCCCATCGGACGCGTCACGCGATGATGAGATCGGTGAGAGCTTCGACCGAAGCTTGGCTCACCCCCCCGAAAAAGTATATATATCTATCTACCATCTGTGTTAACAACCCCACCAAACAGATTCAAAAAAAATGACTGTGGATATCTCCAAGTTCCCCGTCCCACCTCTCCCTACCCTTTCCAACCTCAATGCGACCGTGCCAGATAACGTGGATGCTCAGAAGGTCGCTTCTGAGTGGTTGAATGCGCTATCCGCTGCGATGGAGTCAAGCGATGGAGTTGGCGACTCTGACATACTATCTAGCCTATTCGTTGAGGATTCTTGGTGGCGGGACATGCTGGCCCTGACATGGGATTTTCGAACTTTCCGGGGGACATCTGCCATTCAAACTTTTCTTCAAGACCGCATTGGCGCCACGCACCCGAGGGCGTTCAAACTGCGCCAGGACTCCTTCCTGGGTTTACAGAGGCCTTATCCGGATCTTGCGTGGATCAATGCCTTTTTCGACTTTGAGACTGATGTGGGTATCGGATTCGGCATCTTCCGATTGGTGCCTACAACGACGACGACGACGACGACGACGACAGCCGTTTCCAACAACGGCACAATTGGCCACTGCGTGTGGAAAGCGCATCACGTTTATACCAACTTGGAGGAGTTGAAAGGTTTCCCGGAAAAAACTGGACCTTTGCGTAACATCTTGCCGAATCATGGCCGCTGGCAGGAAGATCGCGTCCAGGAACAGGAGTTTGAAAAATCCGATCCGGTCGTGCTCGTTATTGGTGGTGGACACAGCGGTTTAGAAGTGGCTGCGCGGCTTAAATACCTCGATATCCCCACTCTCATTGTTGAGCGAAATGAGCGTATCGGTGATAACTGGAGGAACAGATACGAAGCGCTCTGTTTGCATGATGTTGTCTGTAAGTTCCCCAGGATTTTCCGTGTATATATATGTTGCACGGTGTGCCTCAGTCCTTATTTAACAATCTGGATTGCTCTAGGGTATGATCATATGCCTTATCTTCCGTGAGTATATCCATCAGCAAAAAGCAACAACTCAGTGCTCAAAAACAAAAATAAACCTTTTCTGAAGTTTCCCTTCCACCTGGCCAGCATATGCGCCAGCGCGGAAGGTAAGTCATTTCCCATTTTTATAATTTTCTTTTTCATCATCTTATGGGCTTCCTTGAAGATTGCGAATTGGTTGGAGAGCTATGCGGATGCTCTCGAACTGAACGTGTGGACATCTTCAGTTGTAACTCGGGCAACGCAAGATGCGAGCTCAAACCATTGGAAAGTGACCGTCAAGCGCGGCAATGGAACGGAGTGGGTGTTGAATGTAAAACATATCGTATTTGCCACTGGTTTGGCTGGCGCCAAACCGAACACGCCCAAAGTCCCTGGCATGGTCAGCATGTTTTTTTGGTTTTTTTAACACATTATGCGTAGATTGAACGCCTTCATTAAATAGGAAAATTTCAAAGGGCAAATCATGCATTCGAGCGAACATAAAAAAGCTACCGACCACGCAGGGAAGAAGGTGGTAGTTGTTGGCGCCTGCACATCTGGTATGGGTTATTTCCCTGTCTTCTTTTCTTTTTGTAACGAGCGATTGACAAAAAATTTAAGCTCATGATATTGTGCATGATTATTACCTTCACGGCATTGGTGATTACTTTTTCCCTTCAACTTCTTATGCTGTTGGATTTTTTCTATGACACTCTTCACAGACGTTACAATGTATCAACGCAGTTCCACATATATCATGACAACGAAGAGTGGATGGGATGTCCTTTTTGCTGGTTTGTGCTTCTTAGCCTGTGCAATTCATCTCCTTACCTCTCTTTCTTTCTTTCTCAGGCCTTTATTGTGAAGGTGGACCCCCGACCGATATTGCCGATCGTCTTACTGCTTCATTTCCTCATTTCATGAGCATAGGACTAGGGCAGCGTTCCACTAAGCAAATTGAAGAATTAGACAGGTTCGCGTCGAGCATTTTTCCCTGCTCTTTCCTTGCGTCACAAATATTCGGTTGCAGAAATCTCCTAGATGCGCTGCACAAACGCGGATTTAAAACCAATCAAGGGATCCAAGGAACTGGTTTTGGTTTGTTAGCATGGAGTAAGGCGGGGGGTTATTATCTAGGTATCTTTTTGCGTCCCTATCTGCGCTTATCCCCCACCGTCCAATTAACAACAAATGGTGTCACTAGACGTTGGAGCTAGTCAACTGATTGCGGATGGAAAGATAAAATTTAAAAATGATAGTCAAATCAAAGAGTTTACGGAGAATGGGCTTTTATTTGAGAATGGTAGTCATCTCGATGCGGATGTCGTCGTATTCGCTACCGGGTGTGTGTCTTACCTGTCTATTTTGTGTTTGTCGCATTCCTAATCTAGAGTTATTCCAGGCTCAGCAACGTCAAGGAGCATCTCCACCAAATTTGCGGTGATGAAGTGGGTAACAAATGTTCAAGAATCTGGGGCCTTAACGACGAAGGAGAGTTGTATGGTGCATGGCGGGACTTGGGTGTACCAGGCCTGTGGTACATGCTAGGTACTTGTTTTGTTGTTTTATTTTCGGTGAAAAAACGGAACACATTTAACGACTCGACTCTGTGTGCAGGCAACTTTGCATTATCCCGTTTCCACTCTAAACACACTGCACTGCGTATGTAAACCCTCCTCTTAATGGCACGCTTTGGTTTCTTACTCCAGGCTCAGAAATCAAGGCGATTGAAGAAGGCGTATTTGGTCAACGCTATAGTTTGTCTGCGTGAACGACGGTTTTATTTTCCATTTGTTCATATCTAGCATTGACGTAGGAGCCAAAACCCGAGGTGAAGTAATGAGAAAATAGGAGATATAACAAACCTTTTAGCAGGTAGAAAGTACTAGTACATGCAAGGATTTGTTATAAAATATACGTCTGGAGAGTCAAGGAATGTTTCTTTTGAGCACATGTATTATGGGTCGAAATCGACGTGTTCGGGAATGTCGATCACGCACTGGGAGTCAAGCTATCAAGTTTTCAAGCGCTGTGATGGGTCATGGATAATCTTGTCGTCTGATCCTTTAAGTACGTAAGTAAATTTCTCATCTCCTTGTTCAAATTTTATACACTATCAATATAAATATGACGACATTGCCCATCATCAGAACGCAGTGCCTGCACCTTTTAATCATTAGGTATTCGTTTTGCACGACATTTATGGATCACGATCATAAGCCACGTGAATCTAGGACTCAAAATTGCTAATTCATTCAACAATAATGGCCTGTCTGATGCTTTTTTGGTGTATGTGGGACTAGAGAGACGCACGACGATCATCAAACTCACCGAATTCACTTGGAGGTCGGTCACAGTGTGGCATTGCGTCACAAATTCGAGTTCTCGCCAATGGCAACCGACATCATCTTTTTTGACCGCTTGAGTCTCTCGGTCAAAATTGGTCTCGATTGTTGGGGTCGATCACGACCTCAGCCCGTCTTGATATCAGTTTGGCTCCATCTTACACCGGATGGTTTCCTCTCGCGAGCTGGGCAGTCCGATGACGTAGCAGACACAATTGACTATGGGCAATTGACGAAAGCAGTGACAAAGTATGTGGAAGGAGGACATGAAGAAAGCGGTTTCAGTAACGTTGATCAAATGATGGAGGGAGTGGTTGACACGGCGTTCGACTTGGCAGGGGAGAATGGAAAAGAAATATGCGTTATTGTAGAGCTGCCCAAGATGGTACCGCTTGCACAGGGTGGGATGGCATTCGAAATGCGAACGACGCGAGCCAGGGAAGTTCAGAAGAAAGTGTATATCAAAGATCTGTCCTTTGCCGTCATTATAGGTGTCAATGAACAGGAAAGACATGAGAAGCAGAGGGTGGTTATCAACCTGGAGGTGTACGAACGGGCTGACGCGATCTTGGACTATTCAGCTATCATTCGGTATCTCGTCAAGGTAAGTCAAAGGACTGACATTTTTTCTGGACGTTCTAACAAAAGCAATGCCCAGGATGTGGATCGCACGGAATACCTCACGCTGGAAAAGTTGGTTTGGGAGATAGCTCGTGCGCTCTGTTGCTTTCTGGAGGAACAAGTGGAGAAGGTGACAGTTCGCGCTCAGAAACCGAGTGCACTGAGCTTTGCCCAGTCGTCTGGTGTCCAGATGACACGGAGAATATTAGATTTTTAGTATCGAGTAGTACATACACACAGACAAACAAAAATTCTCTCTTCCTTCTTGCCATAGCCAAGCCGCAGATGCAAGAGCATCAAAACGAACATGACAACACCGTAAGACCGCAGTAGGAACTCCGGCCGACTGGGCTTAGTTATGTGGGACCAGGGATTTCGACCACTTCGACCCTCGGAAGAAACGGCGCTTATCGAACGTTTGTCCAACGTCTCGTCCACGTCACAAGCTCTCCTTGTCAGGAAGCTCAAGTTGAACCAAGTGAGTAGGACGTTGCATAGTGCTTCACAAGTTGATGTGCAAGCACAGGAAAGACGAAGATTGAATTTGAGCTTTGAAAGACCACATCCAATACCAGACGTCGTCACGCTCCTGCCGTCCTCTCCACAAGAGCTTCCGGTCAACCCAGAAGTCCTGGATGCTTTGTATGGCATTGAAACGACCCCATTCGAAAATTCATTCTTGTCCCGTATCCGTGGAGCCGTGGCGGCAGATGCTCCGGGTTTGATCGCTGTCGACTGGCAGACAAGCACCCCTTGGATGAATGTGATGAGCGATATTCGGGAACATTACAGTTATGCACAGTAGGAGAATTTCTACCGTCATAGTACATAGCCTGTTCACTGTCGATCTAGCCCTGATTGCGAGCAGCCAATCGAGTCTCTGGGCGCAATAGAATACACAACTCTCCGAATAGACCATTTAGATCAGGTTCATGATCTCCTGGAAAGAACCTTTTGGTCTGGAATTAGTAGTAAGGGAAACCCTTTCGTCATTTTCCCGTTTGTCATTCACGCGCAGTGCAGTACGCGACTCGCTCGATTGCTTTCCAGAACGATGCACAGTAGTCGCGATGTACAAGAAGGTCGTCGTAGGAGTGGCCATTCTTAGCTCTCCACGAGAGACGTACATCACATATCTCGCTGTCAAGGTAGGCTGGGACAATTCCCGTATCGCTAGGTGGGTGTCGCTTTTTGATGGTAAGCGACGTATTATTTGCTAATGAGTTAATTTCAGAACAATGTTATATCATCTTATCACAATGAATACCGGCAAGGACATAACGTTACACGTTTCAACCAACAACACGGCCATGGCAAGTTACAGTCGTTGGCCATTAGTCATCGTTTCACGTCTCTCACCATCAGATTTTATACAATCTGTTCGGGTTCAAGGCGGAAGAGTTTGTTGCCGGATTTTATGAAGAGTATCTACATGGGAAGAGTCGTGCCTCAAAAAATGCATTCCGTCTCCGTCTCCGGCAATCATAGTACTAATGCATGTAAAGAAGCTTCTAGAGTTCCGACTTTCGACGAAATTTACCAGAGGGCGGCCACTACATTTCGGAAGAATCATCGATGCTGCTCGACTATAGCACGATTCTGTCAAACCTCTGCAAGATTGATTGAGCCCACCTACGCGGTATTTTTGAAAAAGTATCATGTTGCTTGGAAATAACTCTATACTCTGTCGCCTTCGGTTGAGAAATCATCATTGGAACCCTTTGTGGTCAGACATGACTTAGATTTATGTAATGACACAAGTGGTTCTCATTAGATTGTGAATGAGGTCAATACATTACGAAGGCATGATCATGATCTACCTATCTAGAATCGCGCAGATATTCCCAGTATGTCGAAACTGCGGTAATGGTGTCGCTTGGCTAAAATTTAGGAATGATTAGACGTGTTATTAATGCCGCGGTGAATTTAGCATACCATTGCTTGCTCCTTTTCCATATCAAGCAGGCACGCATAAGTACCTTTGTCGTCCTCGGAAGTCCCTTCCTTGTGACTCCTAGTTAACCTTCTGAATAGTTCATCCAAGGTATTTTTCGCCGCAGCATCGACATTAGCTGCGATGGTGTTCCCAGTCAGCTTGAGATGATCGATATATTTGACTACATTAGAACCGATTGGCATGGCCGACGTAAGAACGCGACGTTTCTGAATGACGTTCGCAACAAAATCCCTCTTCTGTAGACAGCAAATTTACATCGATTGATTTCAAGATGCAATGAATAAGCGACTTACTTCCCCGTTGACCTCCTTGTTCAAGTAGTGCAATCCTTGAAGGTTATTTGCAGCGCTTTTCAAAATAGAGAATGCCTCGGTCTTAAGAGCCTGGGTAATTTCGACATGTCCTTCTGTTTCAGCTATCTTTAGCATGCCATCCCATGCCGCGCAAAAATGTATGCTTTCTAGCGCGGCTTTAATCAATTGGAGTTCGACTAAGTGATCTGCCAACGCAAATAGTTTAGGTCAAATCATGCGAAGCATCGGCTAAGCGCTAAACACCCACCACACTCATTGCCAGCTGGATTAAATTGCCCCTATCAAAAAATTTCATTAAATAATGAATTTTTTTCTTTGAAACAATACCAACCCAGTTTTTCCACTGCATTGACCCACGACTATTTTCGACTACCTCTACAAAGCCAGGGTTACCCTGACAGGCTGAGGCCGAGCTGCCGCGTAATGATAATCCGCAGAGCTTTATGTCTGATGCACGACGACCAAGTCGGTGTGGTTGGGGTTTACTACGCGCGTGAGGTTGGGGTTTACTATGCGCGCGAGATGTGCTGCTAGCGGATGGCTTTGAGAGTTTGGTAGGCCTCCTTGGGCAACTCCTGCGATGAGGCTTGAAAAACGCCGTCAGAGCAAATTTGACGGAAGATTGAAAACTAACTAACGTGCACAACTGGTGCGCACATCGCAGCCAAAGCGAATGCAAGGACGATAGAAAGAATGAGATGCTTCTGCATAGCGTATAGGAGATAGGCGAGTTGGTCTGAGAGTATGGGAACCGGATACTTCACGTCGACCTGCGACGAGAGTGAGATGACACCAGGTGAGGAATGAAAGCTGTCAAGCTCACGTTTTATACGCATTCCGAAATCGCATGTAGGTGAGAACTGGTGGTGTAAATGCGGACATGAATCTGGGTGGCGCACAGCACACCTGCTAACCCTGCCAGATAGGAATGTGAATGTGCAGAACCTTGCATAGCCCATCTCGGGAACTTGGCCTTGATACCCTTCGTCAGAAGACTGTATTTGCCCAATTCCAATTACCTTTGTCAAAGGACCCTGAGGTCAAGTTGTTATGACAAAAATTTAAAGTCACGCATAGTGCCGAAATTTTGGTCGTCTGACAGCGTGAATGGCCGTGCACGTAACCGGGCTTGGGTTTCCTGGAATAACGATGACCCAACCTCTTCACGTAATATGTTGTTGTTGTTCAACGCAACGCAACAGCACCTGCAAAACTTGTATCACTGGTCACTTGAGCGCAATAAACTTACGGAATGTCTTCACCACTTGTGTATCAGTCGATTGCCTTTGTCAACAGATATTGAGGACAGTTTTGGAAATTCCTTAAAGCGCATACATAGTACCAAATCATATGGTGCAAGGAAGCCCTTTCTGGCAGTCCTGCATGGCCATTACAGTTTCGGGTTTCCCGGGATACGATGGACTAACCTCTTTACAGTCACTAGCGGCGCGATGGAATTGCTCCTTTGACTAGTTGTGGTCCACGAACACATACATCTTGTTACTCGTCCACAAGTCCCGCGCGTATATGAGTCCGCCACTGTTCATACTCACCACTTTCAATGTTATTCGTTAATTCTCTCATCTTTCTGTGTAATGCCCTAGAACCTAACATTTCCTGATTGATATGAAACAGGCGTGTATCCGCGAAAGGAAAAGTGTTTCGTCGTCTCGTGCATGTGTACTACATGACGTGTCGGTGCCGAGTTTTTGCTTGTGTGCAATGCTGGAAATTCTGAATTGGAAGAACAGCTGGTGGCGGATGCGGAAATCAGGACGGACCTGGCGGCGGCGATAGTGGCTGCCATTGACTCTTTCGTTTGTCGTCAGTCGTTTGGTAATTCCGAACATTTCCTGTCCTCTTCCCCCCTGAGCTGTCATTCGTACTTGTATCCTTCCAATCCCCTAGACGCAGAATTATCACGCGTGGGGCTGCGCGATCGAAGATCGGGAGCCATTTATTCAGCTACAGTTAGGCGCTTGGAATCTCCGACTACAAGTCCATACAACTTTGGATTAGTTGCTATATAAAAACAGATTGATTTATACTTTGCTCGCGGCTTCAAGTCCAGACTAACGCCAGAGTTTTGGTCAACAATAGCTCGAGCGAACTTGATTTAATACCGTCTGCTCTGCTCTCGAAAAACTAGTTCATGGAACCTTGTCCTCGTCTCGTGTGCTGCCTTGTTCAGCGTAACTCTTGAGTCACAGAATTTCAAGTTAAATTTTTAATCTATGTCAGTTTATGGCAGCGAACAGCGTCACCTATGATACATTTCATTTACCTTGCCAGAAAAAAAATGCCAGGGATCTATCACCAGGTTACTACATCCCTCTCGCGCTCGATGCCAGCCCGAAATGTCGCTGGACCCTGAGTTCATGAAGCAACTGCTAGTACGAAATTTAGTCGTGATTGATGACCGATTCGGTTTATTCAGAAGCACCTGTAGGCCAAACCGTAGCCTAAAAAACGGATTAAAATAAAATAAAAAATAGCAGTAAAAAAATGTCGCTTGAATAATCTAGCATTACCGCCGTCGCTTTTGGCACAAACAGATTATCATCGGTTGGAGGCGAGCTTAAATCCCCTGTGTGGTCAAGACACGTAGATGGATGCAAGGGTGTTAGATTACGAATGAAGTCAATACATTAGGGCCCAAGATGTGCGCAGGTGACTCCAGTAAGTCGAGACTGCGGTAATCTTGTCGCCGAATCCCTATTTTTAAGAATGATTAGATATCTTATCGGGAAATCTAATACGAAGGGTTGTCAGCTAAACGTCCCCTGCGGCAGGAATGGGTCAGACGGCTCCAAACTTCGACGCCCTTTCCCAAATAAAATATGTCATGTCAAACGCTGGAGTGCCACTATCTCCATGAACAGTCAGGTGTAGGTTTCAATTTAGAGAATAATTGAGGTTACTTACTGATATCCTTAACAACCCTGCGCGCGTAAGTATTGGCGTGCCACGCGTGTGTTTCACCTCCCATCAGATAAAGTGGAGCAGGCCACGCCCTTCGGAAACATCTAGACATGGCCAATATCGGATGAGACATTTAACGAGCTTCGCTTCTTTGACGATGGCCACGACCAACAGGGCGTTCTTTGGAGATTTTTTGGTAACTTCCCCGTTTTCCCCACCCTCCCCCTTCTCCTCTCCCCGCTCACTCACCCCTTCCTCCTCCTCCTCCTCCTCCTCCTTCCATTCATCATCATCATCAGTATCAAGACCTGTCTCACCAGACCCGGATCCAACAACACAGCTCCTCCTCGCCCAACTCACATTATCCGACTTGACGGCCCATCTCGCGTCTCTTCCCTCCAAGCCGGAGGGCGGTGACGACGATGACGACGAAGAAGATGATGATGATGATGATGACTGGCTCGCGTTACGTGAGCAAGAGTCGGAGCTATGCACTTGGATCGCGTTTCTGCGTGACTCGGTCCTAGCGCGGAGCATCGAACGGGCGATAGAGACGGACGGGGAGGTGGTAAGAGCGTTGGCGGCGGTGGAGGCAAGTGAGCGGGAGGACAGGCAGGCGGCGGAGATGCTACAGAGAGAGGGGCGTTTGCCGGCCGTGAGGGAGGTGCAGCAGCAGCAGATGATAGAGCCTGAAAGGTAAGGGGCCATGGTGTATGCGTTGTGAGAGTTGAGCTCATTGAGAGCTAACATGTGGTCATAATCAAGGATGATAGCGGAGAGAGCGCCTGCTGCTACCCATCCTTTGGGTACGATTGAACATGCCCCGCGGTCCCTGCCTCGCAGAGGGTGGGGTCCTCGTTCTACTCCCGCTGCCGTTTCTGCTCCTAGTACGGGCGTTGGTGGCAGCCGTGACGTTGGTGGTAGCAGTGGGAGTAGCGGCCGTCTGGAATGCATTATCTGCACAGAGGAGTTTGCTAGGAACAAGTGCGTGACGGCACCTTGTGCCCATGTCTACTGCCACACATGCCTCGTTGCGCTTGTCGAGGCGTGCATCAGGGATGAGACGCTGCATCCTATCAAATGTTGCAGACAACCCTTCCCTCATGCGACGCTTGTGGGTCTACTCAACGTCAGGCTCCGCCTTCTCTTCGAGGCCAAGTGCCGCGAATACAGGGTTCCTCCCGAACGGCGAGTGTACTGCTGCAACCCGCGGTGTTCGGCATTTCTTGGATCCACCATGAACGAAGGAGAAGACTCGGATGAGTCAGACATCCTTTGTGATAAATGTGGAATCTCGACATGTCCAAAGTGCAAAGAAGGTTCCCATCTGGGTTCAAGCTGCCAGACGTTGGTGAAGAAGATGGATCTAGCACTAGAGGCGCTTGTGGAACAGGAAAAATGGCAGAGGTGCCCCGGATGCCATTCCGTCGTCTCGCACATGTACGGGTGCTACCACATGACGTGTCGGTGCCGGACCGAGTTCTGTTACTTGTGCGCAACACTGTGGAAGAACTGCGGATGTGCACTGTGGGAGGAACAACGGCTGGTGGCGGATGCGGAGAGAAGGGTGGAGAACGAGATGGGACGTGAGGCTCGACGACACGAACCGCAGGTATTTGAGAACCGGGTGCAGAGGCGGGTTGAGGAGCTCGCGGAGGACGTGAGGTTAGGTGAGTGTGAGGTACATTCATGGCGCTACAGACCGGGCGGCGGACGGTGTGAGGAGTGTGCAGACTGGCTGCCATTGTATCTGTACATCTGCAGACATTGTGCGACGCTCGTCTGCAGGCGCTGTTCTTTGAATCGTTTGTAGAAGCAACTTGAGGCTAGCTTCACGTTTCTGATTTCTGTAATGTTTCGAGCTGTGGTTTGTATTTGGCATTCAATGAATGTTGCATCAACAAAAAAGCGCGAACCTTGGATGACCTTGCAAGGCCCGTTTCTGATTTCTGTAATGTTTCGAGCTGTCGTTTGTATTTGGCATTCAATGAATGTTGATTACGAAAGAGGTCACTGATACACGAGGCGTACTACTGATATATTATTTACGTAGATGCACTCAGATAACCCCAGTATGTCGAGACTGCCGTAATCTTCTCTTCGAATCCCTATATTCAAGGAATGATTAGATTTCTTATCAATGGGCCCGGAAAATCGAGCATTACCGTTGCTTTCTCCATTTCTTCCATAAGTGCACATGCGTAAACATCTTTATCATTGTCAGAAGTTCCCGGCTTGTGTTCGGATGTTGCTTTCGCATATAAGCTCTTTAAAGCGGTTACCGCCGCAAGATCAATATTAGCTGCGATAGAATTCCCGATCGGCTCGAGTTTCTTGATATAACTGACCACCTTGGAATCGATGGCCATCGTCATATGAATAGGGCCACGTTTCCGAATGACATCCGCGACAAATGTGTTTTTCTGTTAGATACAGCAAATGCATTAGCATTAAACATGGATTCATCTCAAGATGCGAAACGAATGAGCATAAGTATCAGACTTACCTCTCCGTTGATGTCCTTGGCCAAGTAGTGCATTCCACGATTGTCATTGGCTGCATTCTTCAAGGTAGCAAACAGCGCGGTCTGCTGTTCCGCGGAGATTTGGACATGTCCTTCGCTCTCAGCCAAGTGTATCATCCCATGCCACGCTTCGCAAAACTTGATGCTTTCCAGGGCGGCTTTGACTAATTGGAGTTCGACTAGGTGATCTGCCAACCGAAAAAAAAATATCAATCATGTAGCCTAGCATCGGGGCTGAACGTTATAAATACCCACCACACTCATTTCCAGCTAGAGAAAATTCTCCCTGTGAAAAACAAAAAATCATTTTAATCATCTCGTAGTTATCTTTTGAAACAAATACTGACCCATTCTTTCCACACGGTTACTTTCCTCTTATTTTCAAATACCTCTACGAAGCCTGGGTTACCTTGACAGGCTGAGGCCGAGTGGCCGCGTAGTGATATCCCGCAAAGTGACGTGTCTCCTGTACCGCGACGACCAATTTTGTGAGCTGGGGGTTTGGAAACTGACTTGTTGGGTGCTCGAGAGGTGCCGCCAGTGGAGGACTTTGAGAGTGAAGGAGACCTCTTTGCGCAATTCCTGCGAACGAGCTTTGAGAAGCGAAAAACGGCCCGAAACGCCGTCAGAATCAAATTAAACGGAAGAGATCAAAAAACCAGCTTACGGTGACGGCTGGTGCGGACATCGCAACCAAAGCAAAGGCAAGAAGGACAGAAAGAAGGAGATGCTTCTGCATTATAGCGTATAGGATCGGAGGCGAGTTTGTTTGAGAGTATGAGAACTAGGAAATTCAAGTCGACCTGCGACGAGAGAGAGAGAGAGAGAGATGACACCGGGTGAGGAATGAAAGTTGCAAGGGCTCTCATTTTATACGTATCCCAACATTCTGGCGCTCATGAAAGGGCAGTGCAGATGAGAACTGGCTATGTCAGTTGACTCCTAGAATCACGGCAGAGAGGACCCTGTAGGACCTGATAACGATACTTCTCCTGTCCGATAAGAAAAGATGGCCGATGCTTTGCATAGCCCATCTTGGGCGGAACTTGGCATCCACCGATAGCATTCGTCATCAGCCCAAGGTTATTGTTGCTCAAGGTAGTGACTGGCACCTGAAAAACTTGAAAAATCATCACTCATTCAAAACAAAACGCACGGAATGTTCTGAGCACGAGTGTGGTTTAATAACCTTTGCGTGCGTAATACCAAATCTCTGGTTCATAGGAAGCCTGGAGCTTTTCTGGCAGTGTAGGGCACAGAGAACGCTAACGGCATAACGGCACCGGCTATTCGGTACGGATCACAACCGGCATATGTACATCATCCACACGGCTTGCCTTGATTACGACACTTCATCAGGTAAATTGAGGTTGCTGTTACTCTCTCATATCTTTGACGAAAAAACGGATACAGAAAAACTCGTCATTTTCAAACATTTCAACGCGAAAGACAAATCAATATCTCCCTAATCGCCACAGCACCCTGTTCTCTTTCTATGACTTGGGCGGATATTTAATTCCCGTAGACGGGCAGCTACCAGAAGAAACGAAAGAAGGCACGTCTATATTTTTCGCTCAGTCAGCTGCTGCAAGTATGATTCGTTCTCGCTTATACGTACTAATTGGGTCGAACTGTCCATCAATGACCGAGCCCTGCAAATGGAAGTAGATGTAAACTTGGTCCAAGACTCCGGAACTGCAAAAGAATGCAGGTGTAACCTAATCTAATCGTCAAATACCGCGTGAAAATGCTGAACAGGAGCACTGACACCATAGCTTGCTACAATGGCATTCTTAAGAGCGGAAAGGGTATAAGTCTTAGTGCTCGAAGGCGTTATGCCTGCAGCCTGGAGAGAAGTATAAATGTCGTACGTCTAAGGAACGATTCAGCATATACCATTGAATATTACAAGCTGCAGGACGTACTTGGAAGAGCCCGACCACTGTTTCGAAGAATGCAACGGCCTCAGCTCCAGTAGGACTTCCGGGTGGGAGGCAGCTTGGCTCCAATGTACTGTAACATGTTCCATGCGTCGCCCACTCGTGCTGTGCAATTGATATGAGAAACGTTGAACCAGGATCAGGACGGCTATTTTTACCTCCCACAATTCCTCGCTGGTCCCAGCGTCATTCACCCAATACTGAAACAGATCCATAAGTAAAAATGGAAACCTTATTTTTTATTTTTTAGCTCACAGTTTCCATGAATGATAAAGTGCTGCCTGCACCCTGGTTGGTGAGCAGCTATAACGGACTCGTTCAATAACATAGATCATTCGATTGAACACCAAACACATACGCCGCTTATGTTGGTGTAATCTCGGGACGAATCGCAGTTCTCTGAGAAGGTGCCATCGCAGCTAGTGATCATCGATAGTCAGCGTCCGAAGGCACCTTGTATACAAGATATCCTACTGATCAGGCCACAACCCTTGCACAACGTAAGCGAGACAATTGCTGATGCTAGTAACAAGGACATACCGTGGATAGTCCAACTATTATTAGGCCCGGTAACCGGATTGGTATCCCAGAACTGGGTGTGTAGTGTTTGGAAACGATGTGCACCTGGAAGATAATAAAAATACCTGAGTCAGAAGAATAAGACCCTAATGGAATTGGAGTCAGTCCCAAGCATAAAATTACCCTCTGGGCGTCTAACTTACTCCGGGATATTCAAAGCAACACAAATTGGACATCTGTGTCGTATTCGTGCAAGAGGGAGTTCCTGATGTGCCACACCCGGAGCTGATGGATCCACTACGCGCCTGGAGAAGTCCACCTAGGGTCCCTGTAGGCGAGGCGTAGGACACAGCAACCAAGAGGGCGGTAAACGCTCCAAGTAACTTGAACATATCGTTGGGAAGTTGGGTTCATGTCAAGCCTTCATTGCAGGCATTTAAGCCAGAGAGGAACGGACGCCAGGCACCCAAAATGACCGCTGTTGGATGTCGTCCATGCTCAGCAAGACATGCCAAGTACTTTGCGCCATGTTGACCTTCAACAAGAAGTAGCAGAGATTGATAAGGACAGTCGAACGTTCGCAATGTACAGCATGTGGACACAAATCGTCAGTGCGTCAGCGCTGAACTCTTCGTAGCTGTGCGACATTTGACTCATGCGCCGGAGAGTGGAAGCACTGCTGAAAGCGCTGACTGCTGTCAGTTTGACTGACGTGGGTGACTCGCATTTGAAAGTCGTCACGCGCCTCTTATAATTCCACCATTACTCTGTCCCCCGTCGGCCCCCAGTCCGCCATCACCCTTGCATGGAATTACCAAGGTTTGCATGACGTTCCATATGGCCTTCTTCTTTTGCCAAGCCTTTCTTTTGCCAAGCCTTCCATTAACACAAGCCACGGGAAACACGATGTACATATCTGGTATTTACACCAGCGGGTCTGCCCCAGGTAGTACGGGAAATCCTTTCACGACTACAAGAAGGGTGTCACTTCTTGATGGTAAGCGGCATGTTGGTTCCAGAGTAATGTTATACCTTATTACAACAGTCGAAACAAACCTTTTCGGTCGTCGAGGATTGGGATGATAACTTGTCATTCATGCGGCAACCGCGCATATGAGGAATACAGGACTATTACTCACTTACGCCTTTTGCATCCTCGTACCAAGAAACCCAAGCCCGAGTCAATCTATAAGTCTCACACTCTGCTAGTCATATTACGGATACAGGTATATCATCTTCAGTACAGATGCATTTCGACTTTCTTCTCATATAGCTTCAGATTTTAGCGCAGTTATTTAGCACATCACGCCAGGACTTCTGTCATAAACGAGTACCAGACGTACCACTCAATGGATGGCTCACTGGACAAGCATCGAGGTTGAAAGTTTCGGTACTACCGTCGTTGTCTTCGGTTCTTTTTCGTTATGAATGGTTAAACCTCTGCTACAAGTCTAAGAAATACTTTAATTAAGAGAGAGAGATCATCGTCAGTGGACGCATCTTCATCTTCAGACATGATATAAGGCCACATCAGATTACGAATAAGTCAATACATTGAGCGTCACGCGTCATCTATGAGGAATTGCGCAGATATCGCCAGTATGTCGAGACTGCAGTAATCCTCTCTTCATGTCCCTATATTCAAAAAAAATCAGAGTTTTTAACAGTGTATCAGGAATATAGTATACCACTGCTGTCTCCATTATTGTCATAAGATCGCACGCATAAGCATCTTTCTCATCATCGGTAGTCCCTTCCTTGTGTGATGACATCGCTTTCGTGAGTAGGCTGTTCAAGACGGTAACCGCTGCATGATCAATCCCAGCTGCGACAATGTCCCCAGTCGGCGCAAGCGCCGAGATATAACTGACTACGGCGGAATTGATCGGGAGAGACATATGAACCACGTTATGTTTCTGAACGACTTCCGTGACGAAAATTTTCTTCTATAGACAGCGAATTCACATTTGCTTGAGTTCATTTGAAAGTGAGCATTAAAGACTCACTGCTCCGTTAATCTCTTTGGCTAAGTAGTGCAGTCCCCGATTGTCATTGGCAGCGTCCTTCAAGGGAGCAAACAGAGCGGCCTGATCAGCGGCAGAGATTTGAACATGACCTTTGCTTGCAGCCAATTTTATCATGCCTTCCCACGCCTCGCAAAACTTGACGCTTTCCAGGGCGACTTTGACCAATTGGAGTTCGACTAGGTGATCTACCCAACCCAATAATGTTTAGGGCTATTATGCAAAGCGTCGGCTGAACTTTGAACACTTACCACATTCGTTGTCAGTTAAAGAAAATTGGTCCTGTCAGATTTTATTATTTCAGTTTTGTTAGCACGAATAGCCAATTATTTTTCTTTAGAACAATACGAACCCATTCTTTCCACTTCGTTGTCAGCTTTTTATCTTCCTTGACGTCTACGAAGCCTGGGTTGCCTACACAGAGTGAGGCGGCGTGACTGCGTAAGGATATCCCGCAGAGCGATATATCTTCGCGTGCACGACGACCAATTTTGTGAGCTTGGGGTTTAGCAGCTGGCGCCGCGTGGGAGGTCCCGCCAGTGGATGACTTGGAGAGTGTCGGAGCCCTCTTTATGCAATTCCTGCGAACAAGCTTTGAAAAAGTAACGGATAACACCATCAGAACAAATTCAACGGAAAAAATTGAAATCAACTAACAGTTATAGCTGGTGCGGACATCGCAATCAAGCCGAAGGCAAGGAGGACAGAAAGAAGGAGATGCTTCTGCATAGTGTATAGGATAGGCGAGTTTGTCTGAGAGTATGAGAATTAGATATTTCAAGTCGACCTGCGACGAGAGAGAGAGAGATGACACCGGGTGAGGAATAAAGGCTGCAAGAACTCGCCTTTTATACGCATTTCCAAAAATTTGGCGCCCACAGGGTGAAAACTGGCAAGTCAATGTCAATACTGACAAGAATCACCGCACAAAGGACGATCTGATACTAATGTTCAATCCAATAGGAAATGTCGAACCTTGTATAGCTCATCGTGGGCGGGAGTTGCAGTACTAGTACTTGGCTTTGCCCGATACCCGTCATCAGAAGGCTATTGCGGTTCAATACAGCGGGATCTGAAAAAATCTAGGATCGCCAGTGTTCAATTCAAGTTGCCTTGTCAACAGGCCTTGGCACGTCATTAATGTACATACCTGGGTGCCGGAGCCACGCTTCGTGAGTGGCTGTCCAGTGATGATCATCATGGTAACTAGTTGAAGTCGTCACGTGAGAAGCCGTTCATCTTCTGCTTTCTTTCGTATACTCTTTCATTCGCTCAGATCTCTGCCTCTAGCTCAGAAAAGCATTACACCCTCATTGTCGTCGAACGATATGTTGGATGATCTACTTTGCTGTGGGGACACAGGGCGGTGCATTGAGCCCCAGTTTTCTTGGCCTTGACATCTCCAGGGGCTTTGAAATGAGAAAAAGGTATGATCCTGATATATATGTACCTGACGTCCATCAAACTCAATAGTGATTGACAGTGATAGTGATATGAACCGAGTGTAGTATCCGCGAAAGGAAAAGACTCAAGGATTAAGGGTGCGTTAGTGCAATATGGTGATTCCATAATTGAAGTTTTCCTTCCATTGGCAAGCATACTTATGTACGCCTGTGTGGAAGGTCAGTGATGACCTTTCAAGATTGGCCAGAGAGTTTTGCGGATGCTCTCGAACTGACCGTTTGGACGTCCTCAGTTATAACTTAGGCAACACAAGGTCGGCTCGAAGCATTTGCAAGTACGTAGATAAATGTAAGGAAACACGATTTGGATACGGGAATCGATCCAGAGCTCAGCCTCGTTGCACTTTCTTGAGGTCGAAATTCTTGGTAGGGTTACTTGTGCATCCAAGGAACTTTGCCTCCTAGCACGCCTACGCTTGTTTTTAGGATCCTCGTCTCGAGTGAAGACATTCTAGACTCAGAAACCATACCGTTACCCTTTCCATTTCATTCATGAGTGCACATGCACAAGCATTCTCTCCATCTCGGGTAGTACCAGCTTTGAATGACGAAGTTCCCTTCTCTATAGGCCCTTCAAAATGGCATGGTGGATATCAGCTGTGATGCACACGTCCTCAGTACGGATACATATCGACTTTGTATAGCAAAGATTTTTTTAGGATCTACCACAAATACTAGTTCATGATATTTTAGCACAGCCTGAACCACTCAACGGCGTTGAACGGCTCACTGGACATGACTCGAGGTTGAAATAGTGTTCAGGTACTATCGTTTCCTTCGATTCTTTTTTGTTATGAATGGTCAAATTGTCAAACCTCTGCTACGAATCTCAGATGCTTTAATTAAGAGAGAGATTATCGTCGGCGGAAGCACATCTTCGTAGTCAGACATGATATAGGGGGCACATCAGATTACGAACAAGTCAATACATTAGGCGTGATCTACGAGGATTTGCGCAGATATCCCCAGTATGTCGAGACTGCAGTAATCTTCTCGTCGAATCCCTATTTTCAGGAATGATCAGATTTCTTATCAATGGATCAGGAATGTAGCATACCGTCGCCTTCTCCATTTGTGTCATAAGATCGCATGCATAAGCAATTTTATCATCGTCACTAGTCCCTTCCTTGTGTGCGGACGTTGCTGTCGTATATAGGTTGCTCAAGACGGTAACCGCCGCATGATCGATCTCAGCTGCGACGATGTCCCCAGCCGGCGCAAGTTCCTTGATATATTTGACTACGGCAGAATTGATCGGGAGAGACATATGAACCACGTTATGTTTCTGGACGACTTCCCTGACGAACGTGTTCTTCTATAGACAGCGAATTCATATTTGATTGAGTTCATCTGAAAGTGAGCATTAATAACTTACTTCTCCGTTGATCTCCTTGGCCAAGTAGTGCAGTCCCCGATTGTCATTGGCAGCATCCTTCAAGGGAGCAAACAGCGCGGCCTGGTCAGTGGCGGAGATTTCGACATGACCTTTGCTCGCAGCGACTTTGAGCATGCCTTCCCAGGCCTCGCAAAACTTGACGCTTTCCAGGGCAGCTTTGACTAATTGGAGTTCGACTAGGTGATCTGCCCAACCCAATAATGGTTAGGCCTATCAAATGAAGCGTCGGCTGAATGCTGAACACCCACCACATTCGTTGTTCGTTAAAGAAAATTGGTTCTATCATATTTTAGTTTAGTCAGCACGAATAGCCAAATTTCAATTTTTCTACGAACCCATTCTTTCCACTTCGTTTCTAGCTTATTATTTTCCTTAACGTCTACGAATCCTGGGTTGCCTACACAGAGTGAGGCCGAGTGACTGCGTAAGGATATCCCGCAGAGCGATGTGTCTCCGGGTGCACGACGACCAATTTTGTGAGCTTGGGGTTTAGCAGCTGGCGCCGCGTGGGAGGTGCCAGCGGGTGACTTCGAGAGCGTCGGAGCCCTCTTTATGCAATTCCTGCGAACAAGCTTTGAAAAAGCAATACAAAACGCCGTCAGAACAAATTCAACGGAAAAATTGAAACCAACTAACAGTTATAGCTGGTGCGGACATCGCAACCAAGCCGAGGGCAAGGAGGACAGAAAGAAGGAGATGCATCTGCATAGCGTATAGGATAAGCAAGTTTGTCTGAGAGTATGAAAATTAAATATTTCAAGTCGACCTGCGACGAGAGAGAGAGAGAGATGACACCGGGTGAGGAATAAAGGCTGCAAGAACTCGCCTTTTATACGCATTTCTTGCCAATATTTGGCGCCCATCAGGGTGAATTGAACTGGCAAGTCAATGTCAATAGTGACAAGAATCACCGCACAAAGGACGATCTGTTACTAATGTTCACTCCAATAGGAAATGTCGAACCTTGTATAGCTCATCTTGGGCGGGAACGGTCGCGGAACTTGGCTTTCACCGATACCCATCATCAGGAGACTATCGCAGTTCAATACAGCGGGATCTGAAGAAATCTAGGATCGCTAGTGTTCAATTCAAATTGCCGTGTCAACATACCTATGTGCCGGAGCAAGGTCCAATGAAAGTCGTCACGTGCTAAATGTTGTATTCGTTTCACCACACCGTTCGGTAACTCAGCTAAAGAGTATTCCATCACTTTCATTATCGAGCGACATAGAGGAGGTGCTTTAGCAAAAAGTGCTAATATTCCTCTTGGATGATTCACTTTGCTGTGGGGACGCAGGGCGGTGCATTGAGCGCCAGGGATACAGTTTTTTTTGCCTTGACATCTCCAGGGGCTTTGAAATGAGAAAAAGGTATGATCCTGATATACATGTACCTGACGTCCTCAACTAAATAGTGATATGAAACGAGTGTTGTATCCGCAAAAGGAAAAGACTCAAGGATTAAGGGTGCGTTAGTGGTACTCGGCGTTCCATTATCCGTATGCGTCAACCAGATGGCAATATGGTGATTCCATAATTGAAGTTTTCCTTCCATTTGCAAGCATACTTATGTGCGCCTGTGTGGAAGGTCAGTGATGATTGATGACCTTCTAAGATTGGCTAGAGAGTTCTGCGGACGCTCTCGAACTGACCGTTTGGACATCCTCAGTTATAACTCAGGCAGCACAAGGTTGGCTCAGAGCATTCGCAAGTACGTAGATAGGTGTAAGGAAACACGATTTGGATACGGGAATTGATGCTGCCTTGTTGCACTTTCTTGAGGGTTTCGTCGAAACTCTTGGCTTGTGCATCCAAGGAACTTTACCTCCTAGCGCGCTACGATTATTTTTTAGGATCCTCATCTCGAGTGAAAAAACCGTTTGGCATTTTAGACTCAGAAATCGCTCGCAATGTACGACGCGCTCTCACCCACTATCCCTTATATACGAAGGCAACTTTGTCATTCAAGACCCAAGACGAAGAGAATGCTCATGGATGTACACTAATGGATGAAATGGAGAGGAACCTATAATATCCCCAGCGCATGGGTAACCAATTTAATCCAATGTACCTGTTGCTTTGCGAAGAGGGAAGGATTACCATGCTGATTTGTGCAGATCTCGCAATTATTGTACTAGTAGGCACAGATAGAATCAAACGATGGAGGCGTTTCAGATTTGAAATTTAAGTTAACATACATCCCCTTTTAACAGAAAACGACATGGGCGCCGGACGAGATGACATCGTCGGTACGATCGTTTTCTTCGGTTATGAACGGTCAAATCTCTGCTACGAATCTCAGATACTGTAATTAAGAGAGAAAGAGATCATCGTCGGTGGAAGCACATCTTCGTGGTCAGAGATGATATAGGGGCACATCAGATTTCGGTACATTAGGGATGATGCATGATCTACGAGGATCCGCGCACATATCCCCAGTACGTCGAGACTGCAGTAATCTTCTCTTCCAACCCCTATTTTCAAGAAGGATCAGATTTCTTATCAATGCGTCAGGAATATAGCATACCGTCGCCTTCTCCATTTGTGTCATAAGATCGCATGCATAAGTAAATTTATCATTGTCACTAGTCCCTTCCTTGTGTGCGGACGTTGCTGTCGTATATAGGTTGCTCAAGACGGTAACCGCCGCATGATCGATCGCAGCTGCAACGGTGTCCCCAGTCGACGCAAGTTCCTTGATATATTTGACTACGCTGGAATTGATCGGGAGGGACATTTTAACAACGTTATGCTTCCGAACGATTTCCCCGACGAAGGTGTTCTTCTGTAGATAGCGGATTCACATTTGATTGATTTCATCTCACAGTGAGAATTAATAACTTACTTCTCCGTTGATCTCTTTGGCCAAGTAGTGCAGTCCCCGATTGTCATTGGCAGCGTCCTTCAAGGGAGCAAACAGCGCGGCCTGGTCAGCGGCGGAGATTTCGACATGACCTTTGCTCGCAGCGACTTTGAGCATGCCTTCCCAGGCCTCGCAAAACTTGACGCTTTCCAGGGCAGCTTTGACTAATTGGAGTTCGACTAGGTGATCTGCCAAACCCCAAAAATGTTTAGATCAATCATGCGAAGCATCGGCTAAACACCCACCACATTCGTTGTTAGTTAAAGAAAATTGGTTCTGTCATATTTTATTATTTCAGTTTTGTTAGCACGGATGACCATTTTTTTCTTTAGAACAACACGAACCCATTCTTTCCACTTAGTTGTTAGCGCATTATTTTCCTTAACGTCTACGAATCCTGGGTTGCCTACACAGAGTGAGGCCGAGTGACTGCGTAAGGATATCCCGCAGAGCGATGTGTCTCCGGGTGCACGACGACCAATTTTGTGAGCTTGGGGTTTAGCAGCTGGCGCCGCGTGGGAGGTGCCAGCGGGTGACTTCGAGAGCGTCGGAGCCCTCTTTATGCAATTCCTGCGAACAAGCTTTGAAAAAGCAATACAAAACGCCGTCAGAACAAATTCAACGGAAAAATTGAAACCAACTAACAGTTATAGCTGGTGCGGACATCGCAACCAAGCCGAAGGCAAGGAGGACAGAAAGAAGGAGATGCATCTGCATAGTGTATAGGATAAGCAAGTTTGTCTGAGAGTATGAAAATTAAATATTTCAAGTCGACCTGCGACGAGAGAGAGAGAGAGAGATGACACCGGGTGAGGAATAAAGGCTGCAAGAACTCGCCTTTTATACGCATTTCCAAAAATTTGGCGCCCACAGGGTGAAAACTGGCAAGTCAATGTCAATACTGACAAGAATCACCGCACAAAGGACGATCTGATACTTATGTTCAATCTAATAGGAAATCCCGAACCTTGTATAGCTCATCTTGGGCGGGAACGGCGGCTGCGGAACTTGGCTTTCACCGATACTCGTCATCAGAAGGCTATTCATGCTCAATAGAGCGGGATCTGAAAAAAAAAAAAATCTAAGATCGCCAGTGTTCAACTCAAGTTGTCTTGTCAACATGCCTGGTCTATGTGCCGGAGCAAACATGAGTAACCGTCCAGTGAAGATGATCATCAAAGTTGTCACGTGTCAATAGTATCCTTTCACTACTGCTGATTAACTTAGCTAAAGAGCATTCCATGACTTTCATTGTCGAGCGACAGAGACATAGACATGAGCGTCTTGGATGATTCCGAGGATGCAGGGCGGTGCATTAGTTTTCTTGCCCTTGACATCGCTTGACGGGGCATGGAATTAAGAAAAAGGTACGACATATATATATGTAACTAACATTGTCCATCAAACTCAACTCAAGAGTGATGGATATGAAACGAGTGTTATCCGCGAAAGGAAAAGACTCAAATTAAGGGTGCGTAGCGTTACTAGGCGTTCGAGCAGCATCATGGCAATGTAGTGCTTCCCCTATTGAGTGAGGTTTTCCCTTCACTTGGCAAGCATATACATATGTGGAAGGTAAGTGCCAGTGTCCTTTCAGATTTTCTATAGAGCTCTGCGGATGCTCTCGTTTGGACGTCCTCAGTCATAACTCAGGCAGCGCAGTGCTTTGAATTAAAGCATTCGCAAGTACGTATAGAATACAGGAATCAATCCAGAGCTGCATGAGGTCGAAACTCTTGATTGGGTTGCTTGCGCATCCAAGGAACTTTGCGTCCTGGCACACCTACCTTTTTTTTTTAGAATATTCGTCTGGAGTGAAGGCATTCTAGACTCAGAATTCGCCCGCCAATATATACGACGCGCTCTCATCAAGCCTCTCTGCGTTCCATCCACGCCGACAGAGATAATATTTTCTCAAATTTCAAATATGAAACGCCTCCATCTCAATCACCGGGAGAGGCTAGTAGAGTTGAGCTGTTTCAATGGGCCGTATTGTTACTTACTACTAGTGTTCGATATCGAGTTGAAAGCGATCGAGCAAGCGAGCCTCGTGCTGAGACGCTCCAAAAGCCATTTCAGTGCCAAGGACATATCATAGGATTTGTCTCGTGTCAGGATTAACAAATTAGATCAATAAGTTACACTAATAGCTAGGCGCGTGATCTATGTCGATCTGCGCACATATCCCCAGTATGTTGACACTGCAGTTATCCTGTCATCGTATCCCTTATTTCAAAAAAAAAAAAAAAACATTTTTTAAGCAAAATTGGTTACCCATGCGGATATATAAGGTTACATACCGTTGCCTTCTCCATTTCCTCCAAAAGTGCACATGCGTAAGCATCCTTTTCGTCTTGGGTCGCACCAGCCCTGAATGATGAAGTTGCCTTTTTATACAGGTCGCTCAAAACTTTAACGGCCGCATTGTCGATATTAGCTGCGATACTGTCTCCAATCCCCCCGACTGCCTGGATATAGCTGATGACGTGGGAATTTACCGGCAAGCGCATCTGAACAGCGCCTTTCCTTCGAATAATTTCCGCAACAAAATGCTCTTTCTGTCAAAAAAAAACAAAAACAATTTTTTGGCATTAATCTTTGGACATGCGAAAATGAATGAGTTTAGTAGTACCTCTGAATTGACGTCCCTGGCCAAGTAATGCATTCCCCGAGGATCATTTGCAGCAACTTTCAAAGTCGAAAACAGCGCCGTCAGTTCAGCCGAGGAGATGTGGACATGTCCTTCGCTCGCAGCTATTTGTACCATGCCATTCCATGCCTGGCAAAAGTGGGCGCTTTCTAGGGCAACTTTCACCAATTGAAGTTCGACTGGGTGATCTGCCAACCCAAGTATCATTTAAGGTGAAATCATGCGTAAGCATCATCGGTTGAAATACCCACCACACTCATTGCCAGAGGTAGAAAATTCGCCCTGTCATTTTTAAAATTTTAATTTTAATTTTTTTAGTTATCACGAAGTGACTAATTTTTTTTCTTTTTTTGGTTTGATAACACTTACCCAATTTTTCCACCGCATTACCTTCCGGTTATTTTCCGTTACCTCTACGAAGCCAGGGTTACCTTGGCACGCAGAGGACGAGTGGCCGCGTAATGACATTCCGCAGAGTGATATGTCTCCTCCTGGAGCGCGACGACCAATTCTGTGAGGTTGTTTGGCAGGTTGTTTGCTGGGTGCTCGGGAGGTGCCTCCGGAGGAGGATGACTTTGAGAGTTTAGAAGTTCTCTTTGAGCAACTCCTGCGAACGAGCTGTTTTTTTTTTTTAAAAAAAAAACAAAACAAAACAAATGAGATACATCGTCAGCATCAATTTAGATAGAAGATTATTAATAATAATAAAAACCCATTTACGTTTACAGCTGGTGCACAATTCGCAACCAACCCAAAGGCAAGGAGGATACAAAGAATGAGATGCTTCTGCATTGAGCGTATGAGAGAGAGGAAAGTTTGTCAGAAAGAGGGAGAGAGAGAGTGTGTGTGTGAGGATGAGAATAAGATGCTTTCTTCACGTCGGCCTGCGACGAGAATGAGATGACACCAGGTGAGGAATGAAAGCTGCACGAACGTACGTTTTTATACGCAGGACATACATGTATTTTTGGTGTTCACACAGGGCTATGAAGGAGAGACCCAACGCTGTCAAAGCTGATAGACATCGCGGAGCAAGGGATGACACTACCTGATACCAACATGAGACGAGGCCATTCTTAGCGTGAGCGCAAAGGACATGGTCATGGAAGGATACTAAATCTACCAGAGCCTACCTTGGGAAGAACTTATCCTAAACAAATTGTCAGTGAACTCGTCAGCGGAATACTGTCGCTCAAGACCAGCGATACGCCTCAAAATCTTGTAGCCACAAGTCAATAAAAAACCGTACGCGACGTTCAAGGATGTTGAGTCATGTATTCTTGGTTGAAATCTGGAACTCTCTGCGCCTAAGTATAGAAGATCACGTTAGTACACCCAAGATAATGGCGTAAACGGCGCAATGCGATGTGCCCAGGGGCTGGAGGACAGACTTCTAGGATTACTGCAACGTTCTTATGTTGACATCCCAAATATTCGTCTGATGATTCGTCTGTTCATGAATGACGCATTATTTTTTTGTATATCAAGCAAAAGAAAATGACCTGGTTACAGCAAACGACTCGCAGCATTAAGTGTGCGCAAGCGGATGTACTGTGATAAGCGTCAAACTTACTTACCGATTGGAGGGAGCCATGTGCATCGCATTGATCAACATGTCTTGTGTTAAGGGGGCAAATTCTGTTTCAGCGAGTTTAAATAAGATGAAACAGAGCGCGTGTGGTAGTACGATGTCTGACCTATGAGTATGCGGGGGGGAAAAAAGGCTTGGAGCCATTTTGGCAGCGTGGGTGGTGGGATGCGTGATTCAGAAGCACACTGCGCAGGTGTGTCAGGGCCCAATCTACATGTCAGAGTTTCAGCCAAGATTTGAAAGATGCGCTCAGCAAAGTCTCGCTGTCGCTGTGTGGATTAACAGGGGATATCAGTGGCGACAGCCGCGACGGCCGTTTCAGCGACGAAACCATTCCAATTTCTTTTATCTGACGCACAGACCATGATGAGTGTTTTGAAAGAAGTACGTCCACGTGCTATCTGTTGATCATAAGTAGGTTTGATTCGGAAACGTTCTCGCTGGTGAATATCAGCCTCCGGATTTGAAAAGGAGGTCTATTTGCTTCTTGTCTACATTCTGTTTGCATAGGTCTAGCTATATACAGATTTTGTCTTTGCTAACATTATCTCTGCTAGTCGAATTTCTTCAAATAGATATTTTACGCAGGTGGTGAAATGTGAGTTTTCAAACCTACCGGAAGGGATATCATCCCACCTCAAAGTGAATGGCAAAAAAAAAGAGATTCAACTTGGGTAAAGATCTGATGGGCCCTGGCTATGCGACGTTTGAGGAGCAGGACTAAGTTGCATAGCCGGAGATGTCATTCGCGAGCACTGGCTTCGGCGCAAGTCTAACTGTGCAGTCCCGATGCGGTCAAAGCGAGAATACCAGTTAGATTCCTGGTGTGTTGGCAGCGTCGCACCTTCTCGACAAGTCGTTGCATTCCAGAGTGACGTGGCATGATATCCTAAACCTAGTTGTTGCTTTTCTCCTGATCCTCGACTCGACTGGCGGCACTACCCAATCCCTCAAACCGTCTATTAAACCTGCCTAGCCTTCCCGACGCATTGACCTCGTCCTCCAATGCCGTATCTGTAAGCCACAGCGCCGAGTTCCAGACTGGGTTATTGGTGGTGTCGCGGGTGAGGCGGATGCGGGAACGTGGGGATGTTGTCCAGTGGGTGAATGAGGAACCGTCAGCGCGGATGACGAGTTGGGGGAATTTAGGGACGACAGGGTTTGGAAGAGCGGGAGGCCGTCTGCGCCATACGTGAGTGCGTCCGTAGGGGGAGGAGGAGACGTGGCGGACGAGTCTGGGGAGCATGACTGTGACTGTGACTGTGACAGCGGCGGTGCGAGCATGTCCTTCCATCCATCCCCGACGTCCCTCACCCCCTCCCGCCCCGCCCCGCCTGCCCCTCTTCGTCGCCCGACTGACATCATCTTCCCCTCTTCCTCCCCCTCCACCACCACCCCTTCTTACTCCGGTATCGGTGCAACCCCCGGCGCTCCAGATCCTCACCCCGCTTCCACCATCCGTTGCGGCCACGTCACCATCAAGGAGGACGGTGGCTTTGCTGCGTGGATTTGGAAGGCAAAATGGCTCGTTCTCAAAGACCAGTCGCTCTCCATCCACAAATCAGAGGTGATTCTTTCCCCTCCCCTCACAAAACTGATCCTTACCACTCACTCACTTCACTCACTCACTCACTCCCCCAGTTTGCCCCGGCGCAAATCATCATCTACCTCCGCGACATCTCCAACATAGAGCGTATCGATCTCAAGCCTTACTGCCTCCTCCTCGAATCAAAAGACAAGCGCTACTTTCTCTCCCTCAAGAATGACGAGGAGCTGTACGGTTGGCTGGACGACGTGTACGCGCGCACGCCCATGGGCGCCAGCAACCCCACCAATGTCGTACACAACATCCACGTCGGCTTCGACCCCGTCACAGGCGCCTTTACCGGCATGCCCGACCAATGGGCGAAGCTCCTCACCAAATCCAACATCACCAAGGAAGACTATGCGAGAGACCCGCAAGCCGTGCTTGACGTGCTCGAGTTTTATACCGACCACCAGAAGCGGGAACTAGAAGACCTCGGTAAGCTTTCTCCTTCTTCTCCATCGCGTTTTTGTTTTTGTTTTTGTTTTTTTGGCTGATTTCTTTTCTCTTCCCTCCCCTTCGAAGGCGCGCCCGCGCGCTTTGACCGCGGAACGGGCTTGGGTGGGCTGGCCGCCCATGCAGACCTGGCTGCGCGCAAGAGGATGGACACGAGCCTGAGCATGGACGACAGTCTTTCGAGTGCGGCCAGGGCCGCGCTCGACCTTGTCAACGGTACCAACAAATCTGTGGGCCTGCGGCCTCAACAGTCTCAACACCAGTTACAACCACAACCACAACACCAACAACACCAACAACACCAGCTACAACAACAGCACCAGCTACTACTACTACAGCAACAGCAACAACAACAACAACAACAACAACAGCAGACACTACCTCAGGCTTCTCGGCCTCCTCCGCCTCGACCGCAGTACGTCGGCGGTCGGCCTCTACCCTCCGCTAGTGGTTCTTCATCTGCTGGCGGTTCGGCGGCGCCAAATGGCAAGCTGGACCATGTGCCGACAACGGCTGATTTGCAGGCGAGACAGAAGCAGAAGGAGAAGGAGCGGGCGGTTGTTGGGGGTGTGGGTGGTGTGCCGACGAGGAAGGAAGGGGAGAGGGATCAGGTGTGGTTGCAGCAGCAGCAACAGCAGCAGGAAGAGAGGGAGAGGGAAAAGGGGAGGGGGAGGGGAGAGGGAAAGGGAGAGGGAACGAGGGAGAGGGAGAGGGAGAGGGGAGAACGAGAACAGGAAACGGGAACGGGAGCGGGACAGACGGAGAGGGATCGGGAGAGGGAGAGGGTAGCGGGCGAGGAGAGACAAGAAGAGAGGAGAGAGACGAGGGAGAGGGAGAGGGAGAGGCAGGCAACGAGCGCGGAAGAAGGAGAGGGAGCGGGCAGCGAAAGCTGCTGCTGCTTCTGCTTCTGCTTCTGCTGCCTACGCCTATCAAGCCGCTGCAGCGCCGAAGAAAAGGTGCATATCCATGAGGATATCGTCAAAGCCACATGGCAAGTCCTGCTTGGGTAGCGGCGGCGCGGCGGCGCTCGAAAAGCCAAGGAAAAGACTATTAAGGAGCAGCGGATCAGTACGATGACGGAGGTTGCAGATTATGGAGAAGCTGCATCAGGTGGTGTCGAAGGATGATCCGAAGCAGCTGTACAGTAAGATTAAAAAAGTGGGACAAGGGTGCGTAGTTTTGTTTTTTTTTCTTTTCTTTTCTTTTTTGCCTTGTTTCAGTTTGCTAAGGTTGAGGTGTGGGGGATAGGGCATCTGGACATGTGTACGTTGCCAAGGTGCTGGCGACGGGACGGAAAGTGGCGATCAAGGAGATGGATTTGATGCAGCAACCGCGCAAGGAGTTGATTGTGAATGAGATTATGGTCATGAAGGAGTCTCAGCATCCGAATATTGTCAATTTTTTGGATTCCTATCTCGTCAAGAATAGCGAGTTGTGGGTGGTGATGGAGTATATGGAGGGAGGGGCGTTGACGGATATTATTGAGAATAATACGATGGAGGAGGACCAGATTTCGAGTATCTGTTTCGAGGTACGTTCTCTCAACCCACTCTAAAAAAAACTATTTGCGGTATGCTTATGAGAACATTGGGTGGGGAAAAAAAAAGACGTGCAAGGGACTTGGACATTTGCACAGTCAGAGTATTATCCATCGGGATATCAAGTCGGACAATGTCCTGCTTGATGCTCAAGGCCGGGTCAAGATCAGTGAGTGACGCTGTTCATATTCACCTTTCCCAAAAAGTTTTGTTGTTGACGACGGATGGTGTGGTGGGGGTAACGCAGCTGATTTTGGGTTTTGTGCCAAGCTGACGGACCAAAAGTCGAAGCGGGCGACGATGGTGGGGACGCCATACTGGATGGCGCCCGAGGTGGTGAAGCAAAAGGAGTATGGGGCCAAGGTGGACATATGGTCGCTTGGGATTATGGCGATTGAGATGATAGAGAATGAGCCGCCGTACCTGGATGAGGAGCCGCTCAAGGCGTTGTACCTGATTGCGACGAACGGGACGCCGATGCTGAAGAAGCCGGATGCGCTCAGTCGGGAGCTCAAGGATTTTTTGGCGGTCTGTTTGTGTGTGGATGTGCAGAGCCGGGCGACGGCGGCGGAGCTGTTGGAGCATAAATTTTTGCAAAAGGCGTGTGCGCTTAGTGGACTTGCGCCGTTGCTGAGGTTCAGGACGAAGCAGGGGTGAGGTTGATGAATCTGTAAAACCAATATACAATGTTTTTTTTTTTTTTTTTTTTTTTTTGAAATTGCATTGCCAAGGCCACTGCTGCTTGGTTGCTTGGTTGCGACATGAAATTGAATATATGAAATGTTGAAATGTTGAAATGTTGAAATGGTTACCGGGAGGCTACTCTAAGCTTAGAGCTAAGCTAAGCTACTAAGAGGCTTCGGCTGTGGCTGTGGCTGCACCCGACTCCCATGAACTTGTCGCCTCCTCTGATGGGAAAGACGAAATCAGGCGTGGCCCTTGCTGGGAACGGAGTTGCAGCTGGGTCAACTGCGGGCGCGGGCGCAGGCGCAGGGGCGGGAAACCTCCTCCTCCTCCCGCCCGCCATGTCCAACCCCGACCCCGTCAAAGCCTCCGTCGCCCACCTCCTCACAAAAGCCTACTCCCTCCCTTGCTCAACCGCTGCCCAGGCTTTCACACACCTCGTCCAGCCCATGGTACGCTTCCAGCTCGCGCTCGATGCCCTCTTGCCTCTCCTGGACGCCGGCGCAGTCGATGGTGGGCATGGATCAGACGGGCAAGGGAGCGAAAATCTCCAGTTGGCAGAGGTCGGACGCGTTTTTTTCTTGTTCTCGTAATCGAACCGCTCACGTTCGTGTGTTGGATTTAGCTCCCGCAGCGTATCTTGGTGGCTTACATCCTCTTCTCCATGTATGCACCTTATCCGATCACCGTCAATCCGTTCAAGAGCGTGCTGCTGGTGACGTTTGTGAGGGAACGTAATGGCGCGATACGCGCGGCGAGCCAGGGCGGGTTGTCGGCGAACGAGCAGCTGGTATGGGTGTTGTGGAAGATTTTAAAAGGGGATGGTAATGATGTACGTCCTTGCTCGACCTTGGTTTTCTTTTCTTTTTTTTTTTTTCTCTATCAAAAAAAAAAAAAAGGAAAAGAAAGAGACCATAAAACGTTTATCATCAGCCCTGATCTCCCTTAGATTGGTCCTTATACACCGAGCACATTGGCGAGATCGCCATTGCCGGCGAAACTCAGAGCTAGTAATTTAATTCTTGACGATGCCTTGTACAACACCATGTTTGACATGTGCGTTGTTGTTGCCCTCCTCCTGTACTCTCTCTCTCTTCACTACTGCCATTCTCATCGCTTCTTTGTAGAGATGAAAATGCTTATTCTTATTTCCAACCACACAACCCAAGGATGCGATCGGCCTCCTCCGATCCTAATCATGAAAAACAAGATCTGCGGCTGAGAACGGTACGGACGGTTGATGAGGATAAGCACAATGAAAAAGTAGCGCATGGGATGAGGCTCGTGTTGGCGGCTCGTGACCGGGTGTTGACATTGGCTGAACAACGCGTGCGTGGAACTTTACCCAACGCTAGCGTTTTCGTTCTGACGCCTTTTGCCACTTGCACACAGTTGTTAATTCCCATTATTCCTGATATTGCTGAATCCCAGATGGTGGCCTCCCTCGATCTTGCCCCCCTGGCCGCTCTCAACCCCCAGATCACCCATCTCCTCATTGTCTCCATATTCAACAACACGACTAAAACGGCCGACTTTGAGCTGTTGTTTCCGTACCTGGACACGCTCGCCTGTCTGCCCCCGACGAGGCCTTCGTTTGATCTCATGGGGAGGTTAATCCAGGATTCCTCGCCCATCTCGTTAACGGGCTATTCTACCGTGGCAGATCTGATTCGGATGGAGGTCCTGGGCAGGTTCATACATGAGTGCATAATGTGGCTTGAGAGAGCCGAGTTGGACGAGAGGGAAGGACTCGTGAGCGATGATCGGTATGCGCAGGGCGTGCAGAATGTATGTCGTCCATTTCCTCCTCCTCCCTTCCCTTTCCCCTTCTTCCGTTCCTCCCCCTTCTTCCTCTTGGCTGATTTTTTGGACGCGGTTGGGGGTTAAACAGCTTTGCCGGTTCTTCAACTCGCTTGTGAAACTGTCTATTGTGGATCCAACGTCTGACGTGGATTCTGCCGAAATGGCTCACTTTAGCTTGCGCCATGCTCGGTTTGAAGAAGCCAATGCACTCTACCGAGCACTGGCCTCTGCGAGGTTGTGATAATGTTTATCACGATGAGGATGATTGATGATGATGATGCACAGTGACGATGATTAGAGATGCCTCTTTTTTCTCTCTTTTTTTTTTTTTTTTTTTTTCTTTTCGCCTTCCATGTTACTTATCAAAGTATGGTCGATTGTAAAAACTGTACGAGTAGGGAAGGGTCGATTTCAATATTTTTTTTAATAACCAAATCAAATCAAATCAAGTCTGCCATGTGCAACACGTTTTCTTCTTGATTCTTGCCAACCCCACGTTTCTCTCTCTCTCCCTGCCTCGACGACACCACATCCCTTTCTCTCTCTCTCTCTCTCTCTCCCTCTCTCCCTCTCTCCCTCCACCCCCCCATCCCCCATCTAGCTTTCCAAGTTAGCCAATGACAGACATCGACATTAGGACGGCCCAGCTGATCATCCAGCTCGCGCGGGACGACCTATATGGGCTCGACGGTGACGGAGGCGGTGATGGTCTGTCTGATCTCGAGTTTGCGTTGGCAGAACAGGAACGCGAGTTTATGCAGTTTTGGATTGATTATGGGGATGCTCAGGTGGGCGCTCAGACTCGCCAAGGTCCTAGAGGAGGAGGAGGAGGAGGAGGAGTAGCAGCAGCAGCAGCAGCGGGAGTAGGAGGAGCAGGAGGAACAGGAGGAACAGGAGGAACAGGAGGAGAAGGAGGAGAAGGAGGAGAAGGAGAAGACGCCATGGCACAAGGTGTGGTCAACACGACCCCGCCGAGATCTCCAGCTCCAGCGCTGCTCGATGACCCCCACGATGATGATGCCGACATCGATATCGCATTTGGTGCAAACGCGCCGGAAGATGTACTACAAGATATAGCTACAGCTGCAGCCATGCCAGACCATGATGACCTGATTACGTTTTCCGAAGAGCCTCTTCTTGATGACTCAAACCCACCCCCAGCGCTCCCACCTGATGTACAGGCTATGCCGACTGGCGGTGCCTGGTTGGCAGATCAACTTCAACTTCATATCCCATCTCGTTCCCCAAGCCCGAGTCCCTTGGTGGGCGCCGACACTTTTGTTCAAGAATTCCTCGACGAGGATGAGGTTGCGCCCGCACCTACGATTCACGACTGGCCCGCCTTCGTCCAGCTCGGATCCCCCGTCGCGGACGTCTCTGAAGATCTCGACATAGACAGTCAAGTCGATCGAATCGCGTTGCGCACTATAGGTGTTCGTATTTTCCGTGAAGAAGACTCGGATGAAGAAGAGGATTGGGAACCTATCTCGGTGGACGCACCCCGTCATGTGTGAGTCAACCCCGCCCCCTTTCTCTCTCACTCTCTGAGAGATCTCACTCACTCACTCACTCACACTCTCTCTCTTCTCACCTCTGCGCCCCCTTCTCACGACCTTTTTTTTTTTTAAAAAAAGTCGCGCTATGAACCCATTTGAAAGATTCGACGGTGCTGTCACAAACGTCGAACCACAGTAAGTCACGCCTCCTTTTGAACTTTTTGGAATATCACAAACCTTAGACTGTGCCACAACATGTCAAACACATTTGTGGTTGTGTCACAACACGTTTTTCCCCGATGTTTTTCTTTCCATCCCCCACCTCTCTCTTCTCCTTTCTTTCTTCGATGGTGATTAAAGTACTCTGCTTACTCCTTCACAAACGCAGCGTCGAATGTACTTTTTGCAAAGACAACTTCCCGACTTCGTTGACCCTCCGCACACCATGCGACCAGGCCCAACACCATCTCTGCCGGTCCTGCATCACCCGCCACGTCGAACTGTGCACGCGGGACGAGACGGCATACCCTCCCAAATGCTGCTCCAACAAGCTTCCGCTGCGGGACATGCTCAAGCTGATGGACGACGCGAAACTGAGGGCGACGTACGAAGTCAAGACAATCGAGTACGCCACGCCGCACAGGGATAGGGTGTACTGCTGCACGTGCGCCGATTTTCTGGGTTCGAGGGTGTCTGTCGCCAACTCTGCTGCCTCTGCCTCTGCCTCTGCCTCTGCCTCGTCCGCCGCCGCCTCTGCATCATCGATATACTGCTACCGGTGTTCCATCTCCACCTGTACGTCGTGCAAGCAAGCGTCGCACCCACTGCAGGCGTGCCGCGAAACCGCCGACGACCTCGCGTTCAAGCGGCTCACGCGCGCAAAGGGGTGGCAGACGTGTCCCAACTGCGATGCTGTGGTGGAGCTGCATGTAGGGTGCTACCATATCAAGTGCAGATGTGCAAATGAGTTTTGCTATTTGTGCGCTAGGAAGTGGAAAACTTGTGGATGTCCGAATGCGGACGAAGATAGATTGATATTGTAAGTTGTTATTATACCTTCAAATGGCCCCCCCCCCGGGGCCTCGGTGTTCCTGAACAAGGACAAACGTCGTCTTCCGAATGGAACCCCTTCTTGTCGGGGGTTTTTTTTTCTCTTTTTTTTTCTCTTTTTTGTTTTTGTTTTTGTTTTTTGTTTTTTTTTTGTTTTTGTTTTTGTCTAGGTGGGGACTGTATATATATATGTATACATATCAATCTTTTCTGGATCGCATCAATGGCATATTTACCACCATCTTATTGTACTACTATATCACATCATTCTAAAAAATGTTGTATTTCACTCGAGAGCGTCACGAGTTGCGCCTTGCGCATAGAGTTATGTCATGACATAACATAAGCACGAATGATGGTGGGAAGGTCAGTTGATTAACAGATTATGTAACTCATTCAGTTGGTGCTGCGTCATGCGGAAGGGCCGCTTAAAATCTAATTCGGGGCTTTAAGTTTTAGATCCAAACCACGCGCCCCATTCAATGTCAAAGGGGTTAAGTACTATGCGGCGCACCATCTGATATTCCGGGATTTCCTCTCCCCATTTCAAATGTATTTGGTCGCGAGAGAAAGAAAGAGATACAGAGAGAGAGAGAGAGAGAGAGAGAGAGAGTTGGTTGAAACCTTCATCACCTCGACCTTGACCTTGCCCAGAATTCCCATGATAACAACCAATGTCTGAACCACGCACCAGCAGTGGCATGGGCACCGCAGCATCTCGTTTATACAGTCTTTGGAATTCCGCGACAGCAGCGCTCATCCCCAACAGCAACCACGCCAATCCGAGTTTCTCCCTGCCCAAACCTGACTTGCCAAAGCTTTCCGCCTCCGAACAGTCTCCGCCGCCACCCAAGGCGCATATTGACGATGTCGTCGTCGTCCTGCCCTCTGGGAAATACAAAAAGGCCTCCTCCTCCTCCTCCTCCTCCTACCCCTCCTCGTCTCTGTCTTGGACTGATGGTGACGACAGGCCAGAAGAGATCAATACCGTCGTGCTTACCAAAGGCAATCACGAACTAGCAGAAGTGGTTCATCTGACGTTCGACTCTGTCGATTCTTCTTCCTCATCTTCCTCATCTCCCTCATCTCCGTATCCGCCTCTTCCTCCTCCTCCTCCTCCTCCTCCTCCTCTCGTCTCTCCATTGGTTGCTTCACTGGATACCGGTAACCCGTGTCCTCCTAGTATACCAGACAACACGGACGAGCGGGACCTCGATTATGTGACCCGATTGCAAGCCGAGGAGGTCCAGAAGATAAGAGAGGATCTCAGGAACGAGGAGATGGTGATGACGAAACAGCTGGAGGTGGCCGTCTCGACGGCCACTGAGACAGCGAGGGGTTGTCTCCATCCGAAGCCAGACAAGACAGGGATAATATCGAGTATCGTCGCAACAAGGCGGCCCACGTCGTGGCCTCCCGCGATGCCATCAAGCACGAAAAAGAAGAATATCATGACACCGGCTCTGGATTTGATGCTCGAATGTGAATGCACAGCTTGCTTTGACCTCTTCCAGCCCTTGACGGGCCTCCACGCCAGCTGTGGACACCACTACTGCCTACCGTGTGTGCATAACATGGTCACGGCGTGCGTGTCCGACGAGAGCCTCTTCCCTCCCAAATGCTGCAACCAGCCTCTGATGCCAGTGCTTGCCGGCAAAGACAATGACAACGACAAAAACGAGGATGAGGGGTGTAAGCAGATCAAGTTGTTGGGATTCATCTTGGAGGATAAGGCGCTCAAAGAAAAGATGGAGAACAGGTGGCAGGAATGGAGCGTCAAGCGCGAGGAGAGGGTGTATTGCTCCAACTCATCGTGTGTGATATTCCTGGGATCCGCAACCGAGTTAAGCGCCGGTGACAAGAGTCATACTGGTAGCAAAGAATCCGGTTCGTCCTCTTTCATCGCGTGCTGCACAGCGTGTTCTGCGTCGACCTGCGTATCGTGCAGGCAGAGCGCGCACGCGGGCCAGACGTGTGCGGACAGCGGGGAGGCGTTGTTTTGGGATATGGTCAAAGAAAAGCGCTGGCGCCAGTGTTCAACGTGTTTAGTCGTGATTGAAAAGAATGGGGGGTGCAATATTATGAAGTGCCCATGTGGAAATAAATTTACGTATGAAATTGAGTAGTATGTACTCAAGTTGGGATATCCGAATGTAATTTGGACCTTTGAGCGCTTCATTAGCAACTTCTTCAGTTGGAAACATTCATCACATACCCATATGGTCAAAGAGAAGCACTGGCGCCAGTGTCCAACGTATTTAGTCGTGATTGAAAAGAATAGGAGGTGCAATATTATGAAGTGCCTGTGTGGAAATAAATTTTCGTATAAAATTGAGTAGTAGTTGAGATATCTGAATGCAATTTGGACCCTTGAGCGCTTCTTTAGTCACTTCTTCAGTCGGAAACATTCATCACATACCCGTCAATACATTCACGGGCATAAACGTGTCTGCCAACCTTTGCCATTTCGGTTGGCGTCTCTTCCTAGCAATGTTGCGAATTTCCTCTACACATGTTGAAGGTCCAGGTTTGGGTGGACGGGCTCGATCGGTCCCGCTTTTCGAAAGCTGTGCCAGTATGATGTTTGAAGGTACGAACTATTTTTTTAACACCCCGTCTTATTTCGACGGATCGGCCCTGACAGAGCATCCTCAGCGTATATTCCAGAACATAATCACATGAAAAACTTACAAACATGGGAGGTTTAGCGCGCCCCCGGGTATCCCTATCTCGCAACACGTTTCTAATATGGGCCTCGAGGTGTAAGGGCACCTGGGAGCGCTTGCGCCTCATGTCCTCCTTGTTCCTCGCAGTCAGCCAGCTGCGCCTGTCCTGGCGAATGCTGTACTTAAACGCGTGCCAACACAGGAAGGACACCTACAGCTAAAAACCTTTGCACGCTTTCAACCCTGCACGAGGAAGAAACCCGTTTCCAAAGTACCAGTCGGACGCGCCAAGGATCGAAAAACCATTCCCTAGCATTTTCTTTTCGACTACTCTTTCTCCAGATTTTCCCGAATAACGAGTACGTCTCTGAAATGTTTGTTCGAGCCCAACCACCAGTATCGCCTCGGGGTGTGCAGATGCCCAATCATAGGCCGACCGGAATGATATCAGAAACAGGCCGTACGAGCGCATGGTGGCGCTCAAACCCCGGTTCCTCGTCCTCCGCCGCGACGGCGATCATAACCACACACGCCCACATCAGCAACGGAAACAGCAGAGGCAATCTTAACAAGCCTCGGCCTCTTAGGCCTCTGCCGGTACCTCCAACTATGCCCACAAACCCATTGCCTTACGCTCACTGGACGCACAACAACAACAACAACAACAACAGTTCTTTCCCGCCGTCTTCCATGGGTGGAGATAGCAACAGGGCCAAGATTGGCAGCGGTGTGCGGACCAAAAAGCGAAGATACTATGTGGTTAATGTCACCGAACCCCCTCTTCCTCCTTCCTTTGTCACTGGATTGCACGTCCCTCGTATTCCGGACCTGACACACGACAGAGACCTCCAGTATGCGATCCAGCTGCAGATTGAGGAGATTCGCGGATACGAGGAGGAGCAAAGGATGATGATAAATACCGGGGATCCATCGAGAGTGACGCCGACACGGACAGAGGCGGCATCGAACGTGGTTGTAGGATCTAGTTCACGGCCACCCATGTCGACAACAGCAACCAATCTCGACCTGACGTGGGAATGCATAGGCTGTTTTGACTCCTTCAGGTCTTTTGAAGGACTCCGCTGCAGCTGCGGTCACTACTTCTGCTTTCCCTGTTTGCGGACGATGGTGACGGCGAGTGTATCCGACGAGAGCCTGTTTCCTCCCAAATGCTGCAATCAACCTCTGATGGCTGGCATGATTGCCGATGACATGGCAAGAGGAGGCACACCAGTAGTGGACCAGAAAGGCAAAGGTAAAGACAGGAAGAAGGATAATAACACGGTCCTTCAGCAAATCGAGTTGCTGGGATTCGTCCTGGACGACATCGAGCTCAAACACAAGATGGAGACGAGGTGGCGGGAATGGAGTGTCAAGGGAGAGGAGAGGATGTATTGCTCCAACTCGTCGTGTGCGGTGTTCCTGGGATCTGCGGCCGAGTTTGATGCGGGCGAGCCAGATCTGGACGACGACGACGGCGATGAGAGTTATCATAGCCATTCTACTAGCGGAAGCAGTTCGCAAACGAGCCTCCTAGATTGGGTGTCCATCGGCAAGAAATCCGGTTCCTCGTCCATAGGCACGCTGCCAATCGTCCGGTGTGAAGCGTGTGCTACGTCGACATGCGTGTCGTGCAGACAGAGAGCACATACGGGCCGGACGTGTACTGATAGTGGAGACATGCTGTTTTGGGACACAGTCAAGGAGAAGATGTGGCGTAAGTGTCCGGCGTGCGGAGCAGTGATTGAGAAGAATGGTGGATGCAACCATATGGTGTGTCGGTGCGGGAAATCGTTTAATTATCGAGAATGACGGAGTGTTGGACTCGGATATGCGAGATATATTATTGTTAAGATTACGATTGAACTTGAATTCCTCTTTCCTTGTTATCTTGTTAGCTTGTTAGCATTCAGTTTTGAACATTCCCCTTCCATGAGGGTCAGACGTCAGGGTGATGTTGATCTACCCGTCCTGGACCAGGTGTCTCGCAAGGTGCGGTTCCAGGGCGAAAGAGGCAGATGGGAACTGTTGTTGGTGACGGTTGAGAACGAGGTTGCCAGCTGTTTTCTCATGTTTTCGTTTTTTTTGTGACCCCATCATGATGCCATGGACACGGGCATATTTCTTTTTTCAACCACGCTCTCCGCAACCCAAGGCAGCAATACATATCCCGTTTGTGCAGGTATGGTGTACCCCTGTACCACACCACGACCAGGAGAAGGAAAGGGAGGAGCCCTATCGATGCCGGTCCTTCTAGTTGACCACCAGCATGCCGCCCCACGAGATTCCCGCACCGGTTACGCCCAACTTTGCTCCACACTTGTCCCCTGCTGCGGCGCACACTAAAGGGCGGCAATATGACGAAGGTGGCAGAAAAAATAATACGTCGCAGGCTACTCTACCGGTTCATCCTTCCAGAACTCTTTCTAACCGGTACTAGAGGTTTGCCGTTCTTTCTTTTTCCTTTTCGAGTGTTGTAACCAGTGCCGTCTATAGCGCCCGGACCTTTTCCAAAGCCATGGCACTGGTTGTACTGTTCACCTCATCTCGTCTACCGTTGCCGCAAAACCGTTCACATTCAGCGAGTAAAAGCATCAACTCCGCAGACCTTCCCCCCACCTTGTACTCCATGACTTCTTGGAACTGTCAAGCCTCAACTGTTGCCCATCGGCATTGCTCTCGCCGAACACCCTCCAACCCACTCGTTACAAAGACGAGTGGGTGAGAGAGAGAGAAAGGCTAATACGGATTACCCGCATTGCAACACCACAGGAACATCAGTATGTGATCACAAAGTGCTCTCTATTGGAAGGAGTGTTAGCCATCCCTTGCGCCTATAAGAATGCATCATCATCATCTGTATCATATTTGTCACTGTTGGAAAGTCAAAATGACGCAAAAGCTTCTTCCCAACTCGAGATTATTCAATGGGCCCTGCTTGGCATCTGCTGTGTTTTTAGTGCAGGGGTATCGCGTTTCATGACGTGTATTATTATCTCGCCTTGAGGCTGCTGATAAACGCGCGCTTTGCGCCTCATGCCCGGTTCCCCGCAGCTCCTGAGCTGCACCCGTTCCACGAATACTGTACTTGAATCTATGCCACCAGGACAGTACGACATCTAGACCATTACCGACATCCGCGCCCCAAAGCCATACTTTTCCCCGCATTTTTTATCCGTTATTCCTCGATTCTCTTCCCGATTGCGGGTGCACAATGATGAATCGGGAAGAACCATCGGGGGTGCCCAATCGTACTACGCCTATCGTGTTACACAGCTCGAATGGTAGTCCCGGAGGTATCTGGAACTCCTCGATGTCTTTCACGACGGGGATGATAACCACCCTTACCCATACACACACTCCCATCGATGACAGCAACATGGGTACTGATATTGGCATGTGGTCAGTAGCTCCAGTTCTGTCGGTACCTCCACCTCTCTCTACATCACCTCTATCTTCAACTCAGCTACCACCTCCATCTCTAGTCAGGCCAGGACCTCTATCTCCAACCCGACCCCTATCTCTAGCTAGCAGGCCAGCACTTCGATCTTCCACTCGGCCAGCATCTCTGACCGGACCAGCACCTTCATCTCCAGCACGGCATCTGTCTCTGGCCAGGCCAATACCTCTATCTCCTCCACGGCCTCTTCTGTCTCTAGTCAGGCCATCACCTCTAGCTCCAACTCGGCCTCTGGCTAGACTGGCCCGGATATCTAGGCCACGGCCTCTATCACTAACCAGGCCGCCACCACCACATTCGTTAGTACGGTCACGGCGTCCTCCATCTCTAGCAACGCCACCACCATATACCGACCGGGTTCACAATGCACACATTCCCAACCGTCCTTTCCCACTGCCTTCGATCAGGAGGGACGAAAACGGGGTTAGCACGTGGACCAGACATGATGAGCAAGGATATCGTGAGCCAGTGAACGTCGTCCAACCTTCCACGTCAGTTGTTCCTTCTCCTCCTCTGCTTGACAATGGTATTGTATCGTATGTCCCTGACACATTGAATGCGACGTACGACCGTGATTTCCTGTATGCGATGCAATTGCAAATGGAGGAGTACCAGGGGCACAAGGAAGAGCAAATGCCGATGATGATGATGGACATCGTGGATCATCTACCCATGTCAACACCAAGGCTCGGTTACAATCTGCATCACCCGAGGCCACCCGAAACGATGACCAACGTGGTTGCTGGGCCTAGTTCGCGGCCCCTGACGACGTTGCCAATAACAGCAGTTGCGACGGGGACGACTACCGTCTTAGACCTGACATGCGAATGTACAGGCTGCTTTGACACTTTCAAGTCCTTCGAAGGTCTCCAGTCCAGCTGCGGCCACTATTTTTGCCTGCCCTGCGTGCGGATCATGGTCACAGCAAGCGTGTCCGACGAGAGCCTATTTCCTCCAAAATGCTGCAAACAACCTCTGATGGCGACGTTTGCCGAGCAAATGGCAGAAGGAGGAGGCACGTTACTTGAAAACAAGGGTAAACACAAACACAAGGTTGATGATGACAAAGGGTTTATGCAAATCAAGTGGTTGGGGCTGATCTTGGACGATAACATGCTCAAGGAACAGATGGAGAGGAGATGGCACGAATGGGGCGTCAAGGGCGAGGAGAGGGTATACTGCTCCAATGCGTCATGTGCGATATTCCTGGGATCTGCGACCGAGTTGGGTGTGGGACGTCCAGGTGACAATGAGAATTATTTTAGCCATCTGGCTAGTGCCAATACGACTAGGAGTGGGGGTCATCCGCAGACGGCGAACCTCCATCATCTGTTCCACAGCAAGAAATCCAGTTCGTCGTCGTCGTTGTCCATGGACGCAGCAGGAACGCTGCCCACGGCTCGCTGTGCCGCTTGCGCTACATTGACATGTGTGTCGTGCAGAGGGAGAGCACACGCAGGCCAGACGTGTACAGACAGCAAGGACGTGGCGTTCTGGAAAATGGTCAAGATGAAGAGGTGGCGCCAGTGCCCAGCATGTGGGGCGGTGATCGAGAAGAATGGAGGATGCAGCCATATGGCGTGTCGGTGCGGAAACTCGTTTACCTATAAGTAAATCATGAATAGGATTTAGTAGGATGGTGGGAGAAGGAATATTCGTACAATGTTGATTCATTAGTACGACCAAAGAAGCAATTTGACCAGGATATCCTTGGGGCGCCTTCCTAGTTAACTCCATCCACCGGATGCATCAGTACTCAGTACCAGTTGCGGGGCGGGATGGACCATGTCAGTCGTTCGATGTGGATTCCATTCGGCATTGACATTAGGTGCCCCACTGTCTCGCGTTAGGCTCGGGCTTGGACGTGGAATGTGAGGTGAGACTTGTAACAGAACAACATTGAGCGCTCAATGATTTTATTTTTTTATTTGTTCGTATTTTTCTCTAATACATATAACAATATACACAACATTGCGACGAGCTCCTCCAAAACAATTTAAACCACTCTTCAGTCGCTGGATGCAGCATCTGCATATCAACACCATTGATATCCAGACATTTGTCGTTAGTTTTGAACCCAGCATGAATCGTGAAATGCTCACCAATTCACTTGCACAAGTGACTTGAACGCTTCGTAACAGAATACATCTCCTGTTGTCAAGCGGTTTCATACCCTCGCTCAGACGACGACCAGGGCGAGGCAAAGTAGGAAGATGGGCATAGACGACGGTGGGTGTGATAGGGCAATCCCCAAACGCAACAGCTTGCGCAAGTTTCTCGGTAACGGGAATTTTGTAAAACGTCGGCGAAGATCCAACAAGGGTTATGCCTGGTATCACCATGGCACCGATAGGATCTTGACCAAGGATACGTATTCGTCTCGTGTTGTTGGCCTGAAACGCCGCAATGGCCTCCGCAATAAGCTGGGGCTCTGGGTCCTTCCGCTCTTTGTATCGTTTGCCCTCCTGAACGAGGAGTACGATATCATCCCCATCTACAATACAGACATCGGTTTTTGCATAGCGTTGCTCTCTGCAGACGGTAAGCGGGATATCCACCCGCGTGCGTGTCATCCTGGTTCGAGGCACGTAGCCCAACAGCGTCAATAAATGGACGGCAAAATCGGGCACTGCAGACTCCTCCGTCGGTGCGGAATCCATCGCCAAGTCCATGTAGCGCGCAAATTTGTAATCGGAGTCACTTGTCATATCGTCCGCGTCAAGTATTGTGAGTACTTCATTGCTAACGGCTGGTTCTGGTAAGGCGTCCACACCAAAAAAGGTGGAGATATCCTGGAACTGGATCCTGATGTTGTATGCAAAAAGTTCATTGGGCCCCCAATCGCTGCCATACTTGGGTATATGGAAAGACATTGACGAAGAGTAGTCGTTTTGTTTTGAGACATTCGTGGGAATGCTTCCTTCCACTGAATCTTATCTTGAGCCTCGTGGCGTATCACCGCGCACACTTTGTGCCTCGTGTAGTTCCCTACAGCTATCCATCTCCTAGGAACGTGCCATAACAGAAGGAGCATTCCTGGACCTAAACCTTGCGCAGTGTGGGCAAGAAGCTTCAAACCTCCGTCTGGTCTGGTCTTAAGGTCTTAACACCCCCGCGCCAAGACCAAGTTTCCCCACATTTTACATTTAAACCCACACATTTCAAATACCCCTCCTCTAGAACCCGAGTAAGTGTAAAAAAAATGCTTTGGACAAAGTCCCCTGCATCGCCACGCGGAATGGCGATGCCCAACCGTAGATTTGCCGTGCTAGCGAGGATAGTGTCTGAAACAGGCCGCGGGTTTGGCTTAGACGGCAGGAGCAGCCCCGCAGGTTTCTGGAACTCTTCTTCCACAACTATTGGTCACACCCACGTCGGCAACCACAATAACAGCAACGTGGCTGCTAACCGGAACATGCACCTGTCGCCTCTGCAGGTCCCCCTACCGCCTTTGCCGCCGCTCTCTCCACCACCCTATACCGAACGGCCGCCCAACGGTCATATTGGCAGTGGTAGTCATTTCCCGCCATCGGATAGAGGCTCCACTCGTCTTGGAGATGAGTTTGTGACTGGTGCACATGCGGAGAAGCAAAACTACCGTGAAAAAGTGAATGTCATCGATCTTACATTGGACTCTGCATCCGCTCTTTCTCCTTCTCCTTTGGCTTCTCCGGGAGATGGTGGCACACTGCATGACGTAATAGACGTGGACGACCAAGACTTTGAATACGCGTTCCAATTGCAAATTCAGGAGATTCAAAGGATAGCAGTCGAGTTAGAGGACGAAAAAATGGCGAGACACCTCACGATGGGTGCCGATGACATCGATCCATCAACGACGACAGCGACACCGAGGTATAATTTGCGTCCAAAGCCGCACAGGACTGGGATAGCGTCGGACGCAGCTGCAGGGCCCAGTTCGCGGGGCACAACGTCTAAGACGGCGGCAGTTCCAGAACCGACACTCAAACACAAATGCACTGGGTGCTTTGATCCCTTCGAGAGCTTTGCAGGCCTCCAATCCAGCTGTGGCCACCATTACTGCCTACCCTGCGTACGGAACATGGTCACGGCGAGTGTGTCCAATGAAAGCCTATTTCCTCCCAAGTGTTGCAACCAGCCTCTGATGGGGACATTTGACGAGGGGGTGGCTTCTACCTCGAGTCCAACCCCAACACAGGCAGCGGGCAGCAAAGGAAAAAAGAAGAATAAGGTCCAAGACGGTGGGGTGATGCAAATCGAATTTTTGGGGCTCGTATTGGACGATGTCGTGCTGAAAGAAAAGCTGGCGAAGAGGTGGCGGGAATGGAGCGTCAAGGGCGAGGAGAGGGTGTACTGCTCCAATCCGTCATGTGTGGTATTCCTAGGTGCTGCGGCCGAGCTCGACGTTGGCGAAGGAGAGCCGGGTGGCGGGGAGAATCGCGAGGGCAGCACAAGCCCGGGCCCGAGCACGAGCACGAGCAAGAAGAGCCTCTGCCGGCTGTTCAGCACTAGAAAATCCCCATCCTCTTCCAGAGGCGTAATACCGGCCATCGTCCATTGTCGAGCATGTTCCACGTCGACGTGCGTTTTGTGCAGACAAGGTGCGCATGCAGGCCAGACATGTGCGGATAGTGGTGACAAGCTGTTCTGGGACACGGTCAAAGTGAAGAGGTGGCAAAAGTGTCCGTCATGCGCGGCGGTAATTGAGAAGAATGGGGGGTGCAACCATATGATGTGTCGGTGTGGAAAATCGTTTTCATATCAAGAATGAATATTGACTGAGGGGGTCGACGTGGGACGTCGGGTTGACGCAATACTTGGACGCATGTCTTTATTAGACAGTACAATCTGGAGGAAGTTTGACTTTGATGCAATGATGACGCGCGATCCGGGAGCCTTTTTGTTCCTTCTTCCCATCCTCGTCGCCTGCTCGAGTTCTTTCAAATACATTGAATGTGAATAGAAATCTGCCACTCACATTTGAATACTTGTAGTTTTATTTTCACGTTCGGAAGTGGCCCACGAGATCTATGGGCGTTCCCTGGAGACGTTCGTGGCAGTCCGAAGTGAACCGTGGGAAGTTTGATCCGGCACACAATAAATTGTTTTTCTCTCCTATCCTGTAATCGCTGACTACTGTCCGTGTATGTTTTTTGCATTCAAGCCTGATTGGACCCCAGATGGACCTCTAGTATGTTTAACCAATGTCCAAATTTCGTATTAGTTCATGTCCAACAGGACAGGTGTGACCATAACCTAAGCACCAAATGGCAGAGGAGTCTGCACGTCATTATAGAGAAATCGGCTGAGCCTCAGCTGTATCTAGACAAAATCGAGAACCTCAATGCCACCTTCCCAAATTGGCCCTTCGCGCTTGTCAGACTCGGGAAGGCCTACCTTTTACTTGAAGATCTTCACGGAGCTCTGGAACAATTTGAGAAGGCTCTAAGCCTGCTTCCACCTCTCCAAGATGACAGATTTACGTGCTATGTAGAGGGTCTTCGAGCATATGTCAAGGTGACGAAATCTCGTTTCGTAGTATCATCGCTGGATACAAATCAGGTTCCTTTCCGTAGGACCTGGAGATCGAAGAAGGTATTATCCTCAAAATACATTGCTTATGTGATCATTGACAGAACCAATTTTTAGACGATGAATGGTCTAATCCTTCCTATGGCACTATCGTTTCACCTTGGTATCCTCCCAAAGACATAAGTCGGTGCAGGTTTTCCGATGCAGAATTCTCGGCAGTCAAGTCTACTTGGGAGAACCTGATTTCTGAAGATAATGCGGGCATAATTTATAGTCGGTATGCTCGACTTTTATGCATAGAAACGAACGAAATAGAGAAGGTTTTCGTGCTTGGAGGCGAATCTCTCCCACGCCTTGTGAAAGTTGGATTTTACACTGGAGCTATTGATCGTGTTAAGGCAGACGGCATCCAAGAGCCGCAAAAAATTATTGCGATTCTGGAGGATCTGCATAAAGTGAGTTTGTAGCCATCGAGTCGTTCATGTCGAGTCTAACATTGTGCAGTGCCTCGATTTCTTGACACAGATTATCAAAAATCCAGGTCAGTTGAGCGAAGACACTATCCGCCAGATCCATAACATGTCTTTGAAGTCAAACAGAATTGGATCATACAATGTATGTTTCTCATCGGTATCTACTAACAACAATGAATTTATTTCTTTGCAGGACGGCGAGAATACAATACTATATCTGACGCAGCCTGGCGTCTACCGCAAGCGTCTTATTACTACGAGCCTGACGCCTGAGAATATCGTACAGTATACGCATCACTCAAAAGTGCCGTCTGAGATGGATCTGTTCGTTGGTATGATGAGGGTTAGTGGGTTCCTCCCATTTTATTATCGCCTCTGAGGTATGTTCACAGAAATGCCTCGAGGCGAAGGACATGCCTCCATTTGCGATGGCCGCTTGGATTCATGCTATTTTTGGACGTATCCACCCTTTCACTGTAACTGTCTTCCGGCTGCATATCGTAAACTCCACTGAAAAAATAACCTCAGGATGGTAATGGACGTGTTTCCCGCCTATTGGCGTCATTGCCACTCATTCGTGCTGGCTATCCTTTCATCAATGTCCGCGCACATAAACGAGAGGAATATTTGCAAGCGCTAGTCACGGTAAGCCATTATGGAATCAACTGATGTTATTTAATGACCTCAAATCTATGTTTCTAGGCACAAACTACACCAGATCTACAGCCTTTGATGAACGCACTAGCATCTTCGATGCTGGACTCCATTAACTACATACGATCCTTGCCTCCAACTTTGCCGGAAGACGAGCAGTATAAATTTTCAGCTGATCTTGGAATCACTCGGTTGTCTTTGTAAACTATGATATACATCCACATATGTGATGCAAAGGTTACATCAGGAAAATCCTTATGAACTTAGTTTGACTTTTTGTGTCTTAAGTAATTAAATAAGTCACAAATAAGTCATATTTAAGCTAGGTCTCTGTCTTTTGAGCCAAGTCCCTGTCTGTAAACAGACTTGATGGGCTTATATGTCTTTAATCTAGTAATTTGACTACTGCTCTGGGATAGAATGTTACAATCTCTTTCTTCTCCTTTGTAATGGACTACATTTACTTACATAACCAACTCCTTGATACATATGCTTGGACATTCTTTCTATTCATATGTAGCTACTTCATTTACCCTTTCTTAGATAGCTATCAGGACTCCCTTGGTGTGATGCCTAAGAGCCCCAGACAGAGAACTTAAAAGGGGAGGAGAGGAGGGAGGGGAAACCCGAGAGAACTTGACTGAGGACTCTGGGTGCTGAATTACACTCCTTATGTATATACTATGACAGGTGGTCTGTGCACTACCCTAAGCCCTACTCTAAATATAGTGCTGTATGAGTAAGATGACTGCACATGTAATAGTTGTGAGTCATCAGCACTGTATTCCAGTATCTTATCTACTGTGTTATCTAAGCACCAAGTGATAGATGCTTGCTTAGTCAGCACATGTTTATATAATATGAAGAAAATAAATAATAAAAGTAAAAATGACTTGGTGAAAAACACGAAGCTTTTCAGTTGGTCATGACAGTACCCCCTTTTTAGGATTTGGCTTCCAGACAAATTTAAACTTCTTTATCATCCTTCAGCGCATCGCGCTCTATCACAGATGACTCCTCTAGTTCTTTGATAATAGGTGAGAGTGGTCATGATGGTGGAGTGAGATCTTCAATCATTTTAGTGCTAGGCTCTATATCATGCAATTGGCAGAGGCACATGTTACATTGACATGGTCCTTCTGTGTCTCCTGGTTCATTAAGGGTGTCTAAGCCCTTTTTTCCTTTCCATTTCTGCCAGTTTTGCTCCCACTTTGCAGCTGGTGCTACTGCATTAATATTGATTTTGGACACTACTTTGTCCAAGGGCTGTGTGAAGTTTTCATAAGGCCTGAAATTTATCCTATCAAAGGTTGCTTTGTCAAGCCTTCTAATGGCTCCAGGGTTTCTATTGTAGAAGTTTTTATTTTTATTTTTGCATTTTGTAAGTTGTCCAATGGTTCCCATGAGTTATGTTTGGTGGTGTATCCTTTCCACCTGACCAAGTACTCCATTTTGTTTCTTTTTAGTCTTACATCAATAATTTCTTCTACTTCATACTCTTTTTCACTGTCTATTTTGATTGGTGGTGGTGGTTGTGCTTTTTGCCCTTTCATTGGTTGTTTCCAGGGGCGTATTCATGATACATTTACCACAGGATGGATTTGCTGGGAGAAGGGTAAGTCCAGCTCTACTGCATTTGGCGACACTATTTTCTTAATTGGGTATGGCCCAATCCATCTTTCCACCAATTTCCTAGTTGGTTGTCCTGTCAACCTTAAGTCCTTGGTTGACAACCAGACTTTATCTCCAACTTTGTATTCTGGTGCACCAGATTGGTGTCTGTCTGTGTATAACTTCATATCACCCTGTGATTTTAGCAGAGTGGTCTGAGTTTCCTTGTGAATTTCTTTCATTTTCTGGGCAAACTCTGATGCTGCTGGGTGGCTACCTTCTCTTCTTGGTTCTATTCCCATCCTGGGGTGCTTACCATAGTTGACAAAGAATGGTGTCTGTTTGGTGGATGCCTGAATTTTATTATTGTAACTAAATTCAGCAATTGCCAACCATCCAGACCATGTTTCTTGTCTATGGTCTATGAAGATTCTCAGGTACTGTTCTAAGTCCTGATTCATTCTTTCTGTTTGTCCATCTGTTTGTGGATGGAATGCTGTGGACAAATTGGTACTGATGCCCAACATTTGATTCAGTTCTTTCATCATTTGTGCAGAAAACTGTGGACTGTGATCTGAGATTATGGATTCAGGGAGTCCATGGAGTTTCCATGCATGGTCCCTGAATAATGTGGCTAGCCCTTGGGCTGAGGTTTCCTCTGAGGTGGGGATAAAATGCGCCATTTTGGACATTCTATCACATACTACCAAAATTGCATTGTGACCATGTGGTAGTTTTGTGATAAAGTCTGCCGAGATATGAGTCCATGGCTGAGCTGGTGCTGAGTTTGGCATTAGCTTCCCAGCTGGTGGCTCAGGGAAATTCTTGTTTTGTTGGCATTTATCACACCCACTGACATATTTTTTGATGAATCTGGTGATTCCAGGCCACCAGTAATTCCTTGTGACAAGTTCAATCGTCTTCCACTGTCCTCCATGTCTGGCAATGGGTGTATCATGATGTAAGCAGACTATTTCCATTCGTAATTTTTTGTCTTTTGGTACATAGACTTTTCCTTGCCAAAGGATGAGTCCTTGTTCCATTTCCCATTCTCGAGGGTTTAGTGTTTTAACACCAGCTTTTTTCATTGCATCCACTGCTTTTACTACAGCTTTATCATGTGCTTCTGAGCATTGGATCTTGTTCAATAGCTCCTTTTCTGAGCTGTGAATGAATACATGCCCGTGATGTAGTGCAGCAATCCTGAAAAAATCTGGTTTGAGGAGCATGACGTCTTTGTTGTCATCATCCACCCCCTTTTTATGGTCTGGCCTCCTGGACAGAGAATTGGCCTTGCCCATTGTAACACCTGCTTTATGATGCAAAACAAAGTTAAAGCAACTGAGGTACAGAGCCCATCTGGCCTGTCTGCGATTTAACTTTTTGGTGCTCATAAAGTACTCAAGGTTTTTGTGATCAGTCCAAATTTCGAACTGTTCATGTGCACCTTCTAGGTAATGATGCCATGTTTCCAGGCAACACATTATGCCTAGCATTTCTTTGTCATGGATGTCATAATTGCGCTCAGTACTGTTGAGCGGTTTTGATAGGTAGGCCACTGGCCTCCATTAGTCATCTTTACAGAGCATAGATAATATGCTACCCACAGCATTGTCATGACTGGCTGAAAAGCTTTGTGTTTTTCACTAAGTCATTTCACTTTTATTATTTATTTTCTTCATATTATATAAATATATGCTGACTAAGCAGGCGCCTATCACTTGGTGCTTAGATAAAATAGTAGATAAGATACCAGAGCACAGCGCTGATGACTCATGACTATTACTACATGTGCAGCCATCTTACTACTATATTTAGAGTAGGGCTTAGGGTAGTGCACAGACCACCTGTCATAGTATATAAAGAGTGCAATCTAGCACCCAGAGTCCTCAGTCAAGTTCTCTTGGGTTTCCCCTCCCTCCTCTCCTCCTCCTGTCTTGTCTGCTAGTTGGGGCTCTTAGGCATCATGCCGAGGGAGTCCTGATAGTAGAACTCGACTAGTTCGCTCAACAGCCCCATGCTTGCATATTCCCAGACCACAGGGATAAGTGGACAGAGAACAGGGGGATACTATAGTCGTAATGCCGACTCTAAAAGCACTGTCCTAGTTACCAGATCTATAAAACTGTGTACTGTGGCCCTGCATCATGGCCCTTAACTTGCTTTGCATTATGTTCCTGATCTATGCAAACTGAAGAACCTAACCTGGTTGATAGGGTTACCTGTGCACAGGATACCAGTGCTGGGCTGATCACACAATACATGATCCATATCTAGGGACAAGCCTCACCAGCCCCCTAGTGTGTTAAATTACCCTGGTCTAGGCCTTTGAAGGCTATATCCATAGTTACATAAAATACTTTTTCTGTACCCCTTGGAGGTAGCTGCCACTTGGTCACATGCCTCTGAGAAAGACCTGCACCTGTACAGTGTAGTGGTATCAGGACAACTGTTTGGACCCTGATTAGATAGACCTTTCAAATTAAAATAAATCCAGTAGTCAGTAAAGTATATTGTAGCACTGCAGGGGTGGTTGTAGATCCTGAGTGCATGTTTCATACATACATTCCCAAGCAAGTGACAGGCCAAGACCTCCCTCACTTATGTACAAGTACAAAATAGGAGACAACAATAACAATACATTTTGGGATGCTGTCACAGGCAATCTTGATCCAAACAATGCAGGATTTACTTCATCATCAGGAGGGGAATCTACATCATCATCATCACAATCAACAAACTCTATCACAGAGGAACAACACCAGTGGGAATCAGCACCATTTCCCATTCTAGTACCTAACCCAGCAACCCTAAACCCAAACCTACTATTCAACTCTGATGCAGATTTCATCGGAGAACCCGCACCACCTTTGTCATCACCTCCCCCCCCACTTACACCATCACCTACATTGCCACTGCCAAACTATCACAGTATGGTGGTGCCCCAAGAAATGACATCAGCAGAACTGCTGAATCTCCTCAATGCACAAGCCGCAACTATCCAAGCCCTACAAACCCAGCTGACACAGCTACAAACAAATGCTGCACAGGCCACCATGGCAGCAGCAGCACACACTCCTCCCCCCGCAAACATTGTTAACATACCGCCAGGGATGGTATTCAATATTCCTGGAACCGGAAATGGCGGATCATCTAGAATAGATGTAGCCAAACCTCTGATCTTCTCCGGAAAAATGTCAGAAGTAACCAACTTCATCAACACTTGCCGACTCTACATCCAACTTAGGATGCTGGAATCTGATGAGGAAGAATGGATCCTATTGATCATCTCGTACATGATGGAGGGCTTTGCTGCAGATTGGAAGGACAATCTGTTGGAGCAGATGGCCAACAATGAGGAAGGAATTCCACAAACAGCAGAACAATTATTCAGGCAGATCAGAAGGGATTTTGGTGACACAGACAAGCAGTCATCAAAAATCTTGGAAATGCAGACCATGACACAAGGGTCCAGCATGTGTGAGGAACACATACAAAAATTCAAAAAGGTATCATGAGGCACTGGATACCTGGGAAGGGCTCTCATTGAAGAGTTCAAATGAAGTTTGAATACCAGACTCCAAAAAAGAATAATGGAGGCTGACAAAGTACCTGAAACCATTGAAGGATGGTATCAGAAGGCAGTAAAGCTAGATCACCAGTGGAGACAGGCAAAAGCCGAGGAGAAGTACTACTCCTTGTGGACCAGTAACTCTGCCAATAGGAGTGAAGGAGCATCCAAAGGCCCAGATATGGTGAAGCTGGTAGCCCCTGGCTAGCTCAAACCCCAATGGAGATTTGGATCAGGATCAGCAAGTCAGGGACGATTGGGAGCTGGAGCCTCCGTGAGTTCAAGTAGTATGGCAAATCGGCCAGACCCTAATGCAATGGATGTCGATCAAAACCAGTGTTAGGACTAATCCTTATACACAATCACAAGCTTTGGAGAAGAGATATAGATTGAGACAAAGCTAAGACACAGTAGTCTGTGACCTACAAGGAGGAAACAATCTAGAGTCTTAAGGACTCCTACCTGCAGAATGCACACCTTATATACCTGAGTTGCTGGTCTGTGTGCACAGTCTGTGCAGCTGCTAAGGCTATCCACATGCAGCAACAAGACCCAGACCCATCTCCCAGACCTGTCTGGACTTACCCAGACTCCCAGTCCCTTCCTGCAAATGCCATTTCACCCAATATCCCCTAACGGCCTTGATCATATAGCCACCCTGGGTTATATAATCCTCCTGCCATATCTGGATAGGGGTCCCTTGCTGTATGCCTGCATCTTGTTATGCATCTGTAGTCCTCTGAATAAAATAGAGAGAAATAAAGAAAAAGCCCATATCATAACAACCAGAGACTGCCAATTAGATGTTACAAATGCGGCAAGATTGGACACATCTCTAAGAACTGCAGATCAGGACTCGATATTCACACAATGACGTTTGACAAAATGAAGGAGTACTTCAAGAAAGGAGAAGAGAATTTAAAAGAGGAAGAGAGTCAGTAGGTCCTGTACTGGACTCTCATAATAGATATGCTGTATTAGATAAATTGGTAGATAGTGCACAGCCCCTTGATATAGCGCCTAGAGCTGACCGGGTTGATGCAAGGACAATCTCGGAGGTCTCAAGGACTTCTGAGACATTCCCACAAGAGGTGAACTCCCAGGTGAAACACCATGATATAGCGCACAGCACTGAAAGTGTCGCTCCCAAGGAGCACAGCAGGGCAGAAAAACCTGTGCTTAATTCCTCATTACCAAATACAGTAGTACAAGTATCTACAAAGGGACAAAAGGACTTAAAAGGAAAGCAGTGTGATATAGTGCTTGGTGCTGAAACTGCTTGTCCTAAAAGGGTTTTGAAAAAAGGAGAAAAGGAGTTCTTGATTAGGTCAATTGGGCAGAAAGATGAAATCTTGATGAAAATTGGGCAGAAAGGTTGGACACACACAAACAAACCCAACAAACTGCGTTGCTTGACTCAGGAGCAACAGGATTGTTCATGCATGCTGCATATGCAAAGGAAATGGGCTTTAAACTCATACCCTTGGAACACCCCATTCAAGTTCGAAATGTGGATGGAACCAACAACAAAGGAGGAATGATCACCCATGATGTTGACCTCCTCTTATCTTATCAAGGGCATAAGCAAGCTACCTTTGAAATATGCAAGCTGGGAAAAACCAATGTAATCATTGGATTGACATGGTTACAAAAACATAACCCTGAAATAAACTGGGAGACCAGTCAAGTCAAATTGACACGTTGTCCACAAAGCTGTGGACATAGACAGAGAGAGTGGACCAAGAAGTGGGAGCAGAAGGTCCGATCAGTGGAACACTGGCGTGTTCTGGAATACTTGTGGGAACAGGAGAAAGAGCTAGACTTTGCACACTGGCTTGAAGAAAAAGAGGAAAGTGAGAAAAACCTCATGTACATGGAACAAATGAAACACCCAGGTCAATACAAGTATGGGGAAAAATACCCATTCCTGCCAGTGTTCCCATCAGCATCTGCCAGACCAAAAGCCGGATCAGTAGCATATGTATGGGAATTGGGAAAACTCACAGCCAAAGAGATGGTACCTAAACAATACCATCAATACCTCAAAATCTTTGAAAAAGGAGCATCGGAGCACATGCTGGCTAGGAAACCATGGGATCATGCAATTGATACCAAGCCAGGCTATCAGCCCCAAAAAGGAAAAGTCTACCCATTATTTCCAGATGAGCTGCAAGAAGTACAGAACTTTGTGGATGATCAACTAGCCAAAGGGTATATCCGACCCTCTAAATCACCACAAACATCACCCATCTTCTTTGTAAGCAAAAAAGATGGGAAAAAGCGGATGGTACAGGACTACCAATACTTAAACAAGTGGACAGTTAAAAATAACTACTCACTACCATTAATATCCAAGCTTGTAGACCAAGCAAGGAGTGCCAGGTACTTCACTAAGCTAGATCTTAGATGGGGTTATGATAATGTATGGATCAAAGAAGGTGATGAGTGGAAAGCCGCATTTACTACCCCTGAAGGTTCCTTCAAACTGGTATTCCAGGCAATGATGAATGACATTTCCCATGACATGATCAATGCAGGAAAAGTCATTGTTTACATTGACAACATACTCATCTTCACTAAAACAAAAGAGGAGCATGATGCAATTGTGCAACAAGTCTTGCAACGGTTGGAGGAAAACAATCTGTACATAAAACCAGAAAAATGTGTTTGGTGTGTAGAGGAGGTTGAATTATTGGGGGTTGTCCTTGGACCCAAAGGAATTCAAATGGACATGAAAAAGGTTGAAGCTATCATTAGCTGGCCCACACCCTCTTGTGTCAAAGATGTACAAAGATTTTTAGGCCTTGCAAACTATTATCAGTGATTTGTACAAAACTTTGCCAAAATCACACAACCACTACATGACCTGGTTAGAAAAGACAAAACATGGGAATGGACAGAGGTCCAGAATAAGGCTTTTCAAAGCCTAAAAAGGATATTTATGGAACAACCACTATTAGTTGCTCCTGACTCGGATAGGAAATTTAGGGTGGAGTCAGATGCATCAGATTACGCTATGGGTGGCATATTATCAATGCTCTGTAAAGATGACTAATGGAGGCCAGTGGCCTACCTATCAAAGTTGCTCAATGATACTGAGCGTAATTATGACGTCCATGACAAAGAAATGCTAGGCATAATGCATTGCCTAGAAACATGGCGTCACTACTTGGAAGGGGCATGTGAACAGTTTGAGATTTGGACTGATCACAAGAATCTTGAGTATTTTATGAGTGCAAAAAAGTTGAATCACAGACAGGCCAGATGGGCTTTGTACCTCAGCTGATTTAATTTTGTCTTGCACCATAAAGCAGGTGTTTCCATGGGAAAGGCTGATTCTCTGTCCAGGAGGCCAGACCATAAAAAGGGGGTGGATGATGACAACAAAGATGTCATGCTCCTCAAACCAGATTTTTTTTAGAATTGCTGCACTACGTCATGGACATGTATTCATCCACAGCTCAGAAAAAAGAGTTATTAAACAAAATTCGATGCTCAGAAGCACGTGATAAAGCCGTAGTAAAAGCAGTGGGGGCAATGAAGAAAGCTGGTGTTAAAACATTAAATGCTTGAGAATGGGAAATGGAACAAGAACTTATCCTCTGGCAAGGAAAAGTCTATGTACCAAAAGATGAAAAACTGCGGATGAAGATAGTCCACTTACATCATGATACACCCATTGCTGGACATGGAGGACAGTGGAAGATGATTGAACTCATCACAAGAAACTACTGGTGGCCTGGAATCACCAGATTTATCAAAAAATATGTCAGTGGATGTGACAAATGCCAACAAAACAAGAACTTCCCTGAACCACCAGCTGGGAAGTTAATGCCAAACTCGGCACCAGCTCAGCCATGGACACACATTTCAGCGGATTTCATCACAAAACTACCAGAGTTGCATGGTCACAATGCAATCTTAGTAGTATGTGACAGAATGTCCAAAATGGTGCATTTCATCCCCACTTCAGAAGAAACCTTGGCTCAAGGGTTAGCCACCCTATTCAGGGACCATGTATGGAAACTCCATGGACTCCCTGAATCTATAATTTCAGATCATGGTCCGCAGTTTGCTGCACAAATGATGAAAGAACTAAACCAAATGTTGGGCATTAGTACAGACTTATCCACAGCATTCCATCCACAAACAGATGGACAAACTGAGTGGATGAATCAGGACTTGGAACAGTACCTGAGGATTTTTGTAGATCATAGACAAGAAACGTGGTCTGGATGGTTGGCAATTGCTGAATTTAGTTACAACAATAAAATTCAGACATCCACCAAACAGACACCATTCTTCGTCAACTATGGTAAACATCCTAGGATGGGAATAGAGCCAAGAAGGGAAGGTAGCCACCCAGCAGCATCAGAGTTTGCCCAGAAAATGAAAGAAATTCACAAGGAAACTCAGGCTGCCCTGTTAAAATCACAGGGTGATATGAAGTTATACACAGATCAACACCGATCTGATGCACCAGAGTACAAAGTTGGAGACAAAGTCTGGTTATCAACCAAGGACTTAAGGTCGACAAGACAACCAACTAAGAAATTGGTGGAAAGATGGATTGGACCATACCCAATCAAGAAAATAGTGTCGCCAAATGCAGTAGAGCTGGACTTACCCTTCTCCCAGCAAATCCATCCTATAGTAAACATATCACAAATACACCCATGGAAACAACCAATGAAAGGGCAGAAAGCACAACCTCCACTGCCAATTGAGATAGACGGTGAAAAGGAATATGAAGTGGAAGAAATAATCGATGTAAGATTAAAAAGGAACAAGATGGAGTATTTGGTTAGGTGGAAAGGATACACCGCCAAACATAACTCATGGAAACCCTTGGACAATTTACAAAATGCAAAAAACAAAAAAAAAAAAAAAACTTCTACAATAGAAACCCTGGAGCCATCAGAAGGCTTGACAAAGCAACCTTTGACAGGTTGACTTTCAGACCTTATGAAAACTTCACACAATCCTCAGACAAGGTAGTGTCCAACATCAATGTTAATGCAGTAGCACCAGCTGCAAAATGGGAACAAAACTGGCAAAAATGGAAGGGAAAAAAGGGTCTAGACACCCTTACTGAACCAGGAGATGCAGAAGGGCCATGTCAATGCAACATGTGCCTACATCAATCACATGATATAGCACCTTGCACTGAAACAGTTGAGGACCTCACTCCACCTTCCTGCTCACTCTCACCCATTATTGAAGAATTAGAGGAGTCATTCATGATAGAGTGCAATGCACTGAAGGATGATGACAAAGTTTAAATTTGTCTGGAAGCCAAATCCTAAAAAGGGAGTACTGTCATGACTGGCTGAAAAGCTTTGCGTTTTTCACTAAGTCATTTCACTTTTATTATTTATTTTCTTCATATTACATATATAAACATATGCTGACTAAGCAGGCACCTATCACTTGGCGCTTAGATAACATAGTTGATAAGATACCGGAGCATGGCACTGATGACACAACTATTACTACATGTGCAGCTGTCTTACTCATACAGTACTATATTTAGAGTAGGGCTTAGGGTAGTGCACAGACCACCTGTCATAGTATATAAAGAGTGCAATCTAGCACCCAGAGTCCTCAGTCGAGTTCTCTCAGGTTTCCCCTCCCTCCTCTCCTCCTCCTGTCTTGTCTGCTAGTTGGGGCTCTTAGGCATCACGCCGAGGGAGTCCTGATAAGCATAGTCTGATGTGTCTGATTCTGCCCTGAGCTTTTTATCCGAATCAGGGGCAACCAACAGGGGTTGTTCCGTAAATATCTTTTTTAGGCTTTGGAAAGCTTTATTTTGGACCTCTGTCCATTCCCATGTTTTACCTTTTCTGACCAGGTCATGTAGGGGCTGTGCAATTTTAGTGAAGTTTTGTACAAAGTGCCTATAATAATTGGCAAGGCCTAAGAACCTTTGTATGTCTTTGACACAGGAGGGTGTAGGCTAGTTGATAATGGCCTCAACCTTTTTTGTGTCCATTTGGATTCCTTTAGGTCCAAGGATGACTCCTAGGAATTCAACCTTTCTACAAACCAAGCACATTTTTCTGGTTTAACAGACAGATCGTTTTCTTTCAACCATTGCAAGACTTGTTGTACTACTGCATCATGCTCTTCCTTTGTTTTGGTAAAGATGAGTATGTTGTCAATGTAAACAATGACTTTTCCTGCATTAATCATGTCACGGAAAATGTTGTTCATCATTGCTTGGAAGGTAGCCGGAGAGTTGGTTAGCCTGAAGAACATTACTACTGGTTCAAAAGAACCTTCAGGGGTAGTAAATACAGCTTTCCATTCATCTCCTTCTTTGATCCATACATTATTCTATCCCCATCTAAGATCCAGCTTAGTGAAGTATTTCACACTCCCTGCCCAATCTACAAGCTCAGATATTAATGGTAGTGGGTAGTTATTTTTATCTGTCCACTTGTTTACATAGGTAGTGATAATCCTGCACCATTTGCTTTTTCCCATCTTTTTTGCTTACAAAGAAGATGGGTGACATTTGTGGTGATTTAGAGGGTCAAATGTACCCTTTTGCTAACTGATCATCCACAAAGTTCTGTACCTCTTGTAGCTCATCTGGGGAGAGAGGGTAGACCTTCCCTTTCCTAGGCTGGTAGCCTGCTTTGGTGTCAATTGCATGATCCCAAGGCTTCCTGGCTGGCATGCACTCTGATGCTCCTTTCTCGAAGATTTTGAGGTATTGATGGTATTGTTTAGGTACCATCTTTTTGGCTGTGAGTTTGCCAGTTCTTGTACATATGCCACTGATCCGACTTTTGGACTGGCAGATGCTGATGGGAACACTGGTAGGAATGGGTATTTATCTCCATACTTGTATTGGCCCAGGTGTTTCATTTGTTCCATGTACATGAGGTTTTTCTCACTTTCCTCCTTCTCTTTGAGCCAGTGTGCAAAGTCTAGCTCCTTCTCCTGTTCCCACAAGCATTCCAGAACAGACCAGTGTTCTGCTGTTTGGACCTTCTGCTCTTGCTTCTTGGTCCATTCTTTTTGTCTATGTCCACAGCTCTGTGGACAATGTGTTAATTTGACTTGGCCTGTTTCCCAATTAATTTCTGGGTTGTGTTTTTGTAACCATGTGGATCCAATGATTATGTTGGTTTTCCCTAGCTTGCATATCTCAAAGGTGGCTCGTTCCTTATGCCCTTGATAAGATAAGAGAAGATCAACTTTGTGGGTGATCATTCCTTTTTCATTGTTGGTCCCATCCACATTTCGAACTTGAATGGGATGTTCTAAGGGTATAAGTTTAAAGCCCATTCTTTTTGCATATGTGGCATGCATGAACAATCCTGTTGCTCCTGAGTCCAGCAACACGATTTGTTGGGTTTGTTCATGTGTATCCAACCTTTCCAACCCAATATTCATTAGGATCTCATCCTTCTGTCCAACTGATCTAATTAAAACTTCCTTTTCTCCCTTTTTTAACACCCTTTTAGGACAAGCAGTTTCAGTGCTGTGCGCTATATCATGCCACTTTCCTTTGACATCCTTTTGTCCCTTTGTAGATACTTGTACTACTGTATTTGGTAACAAGGAATTAAGCACAGGTTTTTCCGCCCTGCTGCACTCCTTGGGAGTGACTGTTAGGACTATTCCTTATACACAATCACAAGCTTCAGGAGAAGAGGTTTATATAGAGACGAAGCCCTTAGACACAATAGTCTGTGACCTACAAGGAGGAAACAATCTAGAGTCTTAAGGACTCCTACCTACAGAACACACACCTTATATACCTGAGTTGTTGGTCTGTGCACACAGTCTACACAGCCACTAAGGCTATGTATGCACAGCAACAATACCTAGACCCATCTCCCAGACCTGTCCAGATCCATCCAGACTCCTGGTCCCTTCCCACAAATGCCGTTTCACCCAATATCCCCTATTGGCCTTGATTGTATAGCCACCCTGGGTTATATAATCCTCCTGCCATATCCCTTGTCATATGCTCGCGTCTCAGTATGTGTCCATAGTTCTCTGAATAAAATAGAGAAAAATACAGAAAAATGTTCATATCATAACATGACCTCCTCCTCAAGACTTCATGTCCTGGGAAGTCATGCCTTGGTCTGCCTAGGGGAATTAAGCGTGGGTTTAACTGGCCCACTGCACTCAAGGTCTCTTGAGAACACCTCTTCCATGTTGAGTTCAGTGTAGATAAGTTTGTGGTCGCCCTTCCACCATTGCCAATTCCATTTTAGTTTCTTGAGGTAGTCATGCTTGAATTTGCCATCTTCCCAACCAAACAACTACTTGGGAGCCTTTGTAGCTTTATAGTTATGCCAGTTTTTAAACTGTAAGTCTGCCAGTGCCAGTCATTGAGGTGCACTTGGGTTTTGCCTATGGAATTTCTGAACCTCTTTCTTAGCATTGGCGAGGTTCTCTGCTGGTGTATTATTTGATGATCTAATACTTTGTATGACCCCCCTTTGCCTTTAAAACTGCCTGGATCCTTCTAGGCATGCTTTCTATTAGTATTTGGCATGTTTCTTGTGGTATTTCATTCCACTCCTTTGCCACCCTCTCCCATAATTCATGTACTCCTTTGGGTGGTGTATCATACTGTTGGAGCTTGGCTTTGAGATGTTGCCAGAGGTGTTCAATGGGGTTCAAGTCAGGGGATTGGGCAGGCCAGTTCAGGGGGATGATGTTGTTGTTGGAAAACCACTGGTCTGCCTTTTTTGAGGTGTGTTTGGGATCATTGTCCTGCTGGAAGTACCTCTCATCCTCTGCCATCCCCAAACTTTCAAAGCTCTCCTCCACTCCCTCCTCCAAAATCTCACAATACTGGTCAGCATTCATCTTCCCCTGCACCTCTACCAGCTTCCCCACCCCATTCCAGCCCATACATCCCCAAACCATCAGGTTATTCCCCCCTCCATGCTTGACAGTTGGTGTGGTGGTCCTGTCTGACAGTGGTTCCCCTTGTTGCTTCCAAACATACACCTTCCCATCTGACCCAATCCTGTTGATTTTTGTTTCATCACTCCACAACACCCTCTTCCAGTCCTCTACAGTCCAGTTTTCATGGTATTGGGCAAACTTTAGATGTCTCTGACGATGAGTGGCCTTGAGCATTGGGACTTTCTTCTTTGTTGCTGACTGAAAACCTGCCTCCTTCAACACATTCCTAACAGTCTGAGGAGCCACTGGGGTAGTGATAATGGAATTTATGAATTGGGTGGCTTGGATAGCATTGTCAAGCTTCCCAGAGCGGATTTGATGGATAATTGAATGCTTATCATGGGAAGAAAGCTTGGAAGGACGACCACCAGGATGATTTTCCCTGTCCCCATCCACCTCCTTACTGATCCGACCAATAGTACCCTTCCCTAGACCAGTCCTAGCTTGGATTTGACGATGAGAATACCCCTCGTTGAGGAGAGAAACAACAGAAGAGTGCTTTTCAGCAGAGATGGATTTCATGGTGGTGGTAAAAAGTGAAGCAGCAATTTCAACATGCCAAATTGACACAAATAAGGTCACATGACACTGTTGATTATTCACACGGCCCACTCCTGCCTTGTATTCATGTGTAACACTGAAAATACTCAAGGTCAAAAAACTGCCCCAATGATTGTTTGATTTATTAAAGAATGGGGTTTCATTAAAATTACATAATTTTTGATTTGTCAGATAGCCAACATATAGTAGTATGTCATGTGACTTTATTAGAATTTTGTCTTATGTCATTAGCTCACACCAAGTAAATCTTTTTAAAATGCACAAACATTGGGGCAGTTTTTTGACCCACTGTACCTTGTCCCCCAGTTTGTATTGTTGTGCTGGTACCTTATGCGCATCCCACTGCTTCTTCATTGATTCAGTGGTTTTTTTCAAGTGCGGTCTTAGCCTTGGCATGAATGTCCTCTATTTCTTTGACAAGTTCCTCTATCACAATGGTTTTTGGCTGATACAACAGATTCATTCCCTTATTCGGATGACACCCATAGTTCATAAAGAACAGTGAAAACCCAGTAGACAAGTGTATTTGGTCGTTGTGGCAGAACTGTGTCACTGCAAGCCAGTCACCCCAATTATCCTGTCAGTGATTGATGAACATTGTCAGGAATTCCTTGACTTCCTGATTAACATGTTCCATCTGTCCATCAGTTTGCAGGTGGTATGCTGTTGATCTATTCGCCTGGATACCCAGGATTCCATACAAATCATCCATGAACTTGGAGACAAACTGCAGTCCTCAATTGCTTATAACTTTCCTGGGCAAACCATGTTCCCTGAAAATATTGTCCCGGAATAAGACAGCCACTCCCTGCAACGTGATTGATGATGTGGTTGGTAGGAAGTATGCCTTTTTCATGAAACAGTCCACTATGACCATGATCATATCATTTCCCTTGGAATCTGGTAAAGATCCAATCAGGTCCACAGAAATCACTTCCCATGGTGCATTAGGAATTTTGTTTGGAACCAGTGGTGCTGCTCTTGGCTGCTGGTTTGGTTTTGCCTTTTGACATGTCTCACATCCTCAAATGAAGTGCTCAATATCCTTTTGCATCTGCAGCCACCAGAAATTACGGGTGAGACTTTCCACAGTCTTGACTACCCCAGAGTGTCCCCAAGAGTGATGTATCTGAATTAAATCACCCCTGATCCATGCATCTGCTGGAATGTAGATCTGACCCTTCCATTCAACTAACCCCTTGTTGATCTTAAAGTCAGGATGTTGTTGATCAAGGCCTTGTTGAACCTGAGTTTCCCACTGTCTAGCCGAGACCTTCTGGATTTCTTTGATAATGTCTTCAATTGCCTGATCATCATCATAGATCCTTACAAACAGATGATCTTTTAAGAGGATCACTCCCTCATTATCATTCTGTCCCTTTTTGTGTCTGGCTCTTCTTGACAGCAGGTCTGCTTTGGAGTTTGATTTTCCAGACCAATGTTTTATGACAAAGTTGAATTCCTGTAAATCCGTGACCCATCATGTTTGTCTGTGGTTTAAATTCTGGGGCTTTTGGAAATACATGAGGTTTTGGTGGTCTGTTAAAACCTCAACCTGCTCCCTAGTGCCTTTGAGGTAATGAGACCATTCATAAAATGCATGCATGACCACAAGCATTTCTTTGTTGTAAATTTCGTAATTCCACTCTGCCTCATCTAGCAATTTGGAAATAAATGCCACAGGTCTCCAAGTACCATCCTTGCTTTGCTGAGACAAAATTCTGCCAATTGCAAAATCAGATGCATTGACTTCAACATGAAATTGTCCATCATCATCAGGAAGTTTGAGAACTACCTCCCTTGCCACAAGGTCTTTCAGTCCCTGAAAGGCCAAAGTCTGTTGTTCAGTCCAGACCCACTCAACTTTGCCTGTGAGACAAGTTAATGGCTTGGCTGTCTTGGCAAAACCCTGCACAAATTGCCAATAGAAGTTCACAAAACCCAAGAATTGCTGAAGCTCCCTTTTACATGTAGGGACTGGCCAATCCACAATGGCCTGTACTTTTCCTTTTTCCATTTGAATGGAATCCTGACTAATGACCAATCCTAAGAAATCAATTTGAGGCTAATCAAACCAACACTTCTCTGGTTTCAATGACAACTTGTGGTTCTCCAGTTTGGCCAAGATGCAGTTAACATGCATTGTGTGTGTGTCCTGAGACTGCAAGAACACCAGAATATCATCCATATAGATGATGACCCATCCCTCAGCAATTCCCTGCCTGAAGATGTTGTTCATCATTGTCTGAAATGTTGCTGGAGAGTTGCAAAGACCAAAAAACATCACTAGGGGTTCAAACAAGCCCTATGGGTTTTGAAGGCTGCTTTCCATTTGTCACCTTCTTTAATCCAAATATTATTGTACCCCCACCAAATATTCATTTTGGAAAATACTTTGGCTTTTGAGAGCTGATCAATTAATTCCCTGATTAGGGGTAGTGGTTATTGGTTTTTCCTCATGATGTCATTCAGCTTTTGGTAATCTTGCACTGGTCTTAGTTTGCCATCTTTTTTCTTAACAAAGAAGAATGGCAATGCCTGTTCTGAAGTACTGGGTCTTATCCTTCCAGACTTTAAGTTTTCCTTGAGGAACTCATCTAACTGTTCCCACTCTTCTTTATTCAAAGGATAAACTTTACAGTCTGTTGGCTGTCTGCTGGGAATAAATTCCATTGCATGATCCCAAGGCTGCCTTGGTGGTAGCTCATCAAATGTTTCTTTTTCAAATACCTTTCAGTATTTGAGGTAATGTCCTGGTACCATTTCTTCCAATGATCGCTTTTTGCTAGCCAGTGCTTCTTTGGCTGCAATTTCTGTTGCTAGTGGTCGCATTTTCAATTCTCCTGGCCCTATATGCATGGCCAAGAGACGTTTGCCATCTTCCAAGGATTCAGTTTTGTCCACCTCCTCCTCAGGTTCAGCCACACTGAACTGGTTCCAACACATTCCTGGGCATCTGCTGAACGTTACTTCCTGCTTTTTCCAGTTCATGCTTGGGTTGTGCAGTTGTAGCCAGTCATGTCCTAGAAACAAATCCATCTTTCCAAGCTGAGCCACACAACAATCCATTACTTCCTCATGGTCTCCAATTTGTAGTTTGAATTGGACCATGTACTCAATGTTTCCCATGGTGTTTTGGGTTCCATCGGCATTATAGACTGGTACTGGCCATACTAGGCATCACTTATTCATCTGGTGTTTTTCCACAAACTCATCATTGATGCACAATCCTGTACACCTGGAGTCAACTAATGCTAAAACAGGAATTGTGGGTCCTGTATCCATGGTTGTTATTATTCCCTTAAGGTTCATTTCTTGCTTCCCTGAAGCCTTGACAATTTGTTGTTGCAACTGCATCAGATTCCAAATTGCTTCTTGTTCTGACTGTTGATTTAACTCTCTTAATAACTGCAGTGTTACTTCAGATAGTTGTTTCTCATAAACCCATCCCTTTAAGCAGTCAATAGCAACTGGTTCATCTTGTTGCCATATTCACCTCATGACCCATGCCAGGGTCCATTGTTTTATCCATGGTTTTGCACTCACACTCAGGTTTCTTATCTGATGAATATAAATAAGATGAACATTCATATAACAATTCTTGTACATTTACACAAGAATCATTGTTCAATTCAGAAACTTTACTAGCCAGCAGTGCTGAGTGCTCACCTACTGGCTTTCACCAAAACCCTTTTCTTTTCCAAGTTATCTCCATTGCTCCTTGGTGAGCTCTTCAATCCTCACCTCTCTCGCCTTCCACTTCCCCTTATCCTTCCATCGAGGCTTCCTGGGATCCAGGCAATCACGTGCAAAGTGTCCTTCCTTCCTGCAGTTGTAACAACTACCGGTAATTTTCCTTTTAGACTTGTCAACATCCATTGCATCCAGATCTTTTGACATTGTTGGTGTACTGTATTGGAAATTGATTCGGTTTGCTGTCTTTAACAACCAGTTTTTCCTTATATCCACCTTTTTGCCTATCCAGTCCATATGCTTCTGTTGCTTTCCGATACACTTGTGCCAATTCTATTGCCCTATCCTGAATCTGCTTCAGGGTTGCTTCCTCACTAAGGTTGCTGTGCCAAATTAGATCTCATCCAAGTGCAGGGTTGAGGTTTTGTTTGAACAACCAGATCAATGCCCTATTATCCCAACCAACCAATAGTTGCAAGGCATTGAATCTTATTACATGGTCCTCAATCATTGCATTTCCCTGTTTTAGTGCCAAGATCACATCAGTTGCCTTTTCTCGGGTCTCCATGGACATAAAGAAGTCATGCATTTGTATTGCAAAATTTTCCCAATTTGTAAAGGGAAACTGATTTTTTAAGGGCTGCCAAATTTCATGATTGTCAACTGTGACACCTTGATTGAGTTCTTCCCAGGATAAGTTCGCCAGCCAGCCAGACATATCTATTTTATCCTGATACTCTTGTTGTGCATCCTGAACCACTTTGAGTTTTACACCTGCCTAATCACCTGCTCTGTTGTCTTTTCCTTTTCTGATGTGGTAAAGACAAATGGAGATTTTTCGATCCATTTTAACTTCTTGGGCCAACATGAAGTATGTTTGCATCTGACATAACCACCTGTCTACCATCCAGGGATCTCCCTCATAGTAATCTGGCATCTTGGCTTTTGTGAGAGGTGTTGGTGGGGGAATAGGATTCACTTGACAATATTCATTTACTATTCCAGCAACTACCTGTCTGATAGCAGCAATGGTGTCTTCGCGCTGTACCTGCTGCCTATGGATTGCATCATTTTGGGCAGCTATCTGTGCCAGAGTTGCTCCTTGGGGAGCAGGTAGCTCAGTTTCTTCCACACAAGTGGTTCGCCATCCTGTTAGCATGTTATACATGTTGGCAAGCATGTCACCAGTGAATCGGAATGCTCCGAGTCATTTATGCCTTGAGCTGGATCTGTTCATCAAATCTAGATGTGCCCATCCATCATACCCATTTATCTGCTTTTCAATGTGATAGCAGTGCTCTAGACCCATGGGTCCGTCAAATTGAAATCCTAATTCGTTTGTTCCATAAATTTGGATCCCATGATATTACTTTGTGAATTTGGGGATATGTGGGCCAGTTATATTTGTCCCAGTATTGCACTTTAATCAAAAACAGATAGCAAAATCCAGGAACATCTGGATGAAGCATGTGCCTATCATATTGGGGTTTTGGATACAGGTATGGCATAGAGATGTCTTTTTTAACTTCTCATCTCCAATTGTCAATTTCCTGCTTCCGCACTTCCATATTGGACAAACTAGGTGCATCAAGATCTTGTTTCAGCCAGTCTAATGGGTTGGCAACCGATCCACCATTCCAAGTCAAATCCACTCCCTGTGTTCTGGTTAACACCTTGCTAGGTCCGAAGGCACTTATAACTGCTTGGGAATAGGACTTCTTTACCATGATTTGTCCTAGTTTGGGCAAGGATCTAACCAATGGGTTCTTTGATACTCCTTGCACAAACAAGGATATGGTTACTGGTGACTTGGATCTAGGCTTTTTGGATTTGCTCTATCCCCAGAATCTGGCTTTCTTATTGAACTTCCCATGTCACTCAAGACACTCCAGATCTTTCCATGTATAAATCTTGTCCTTTTTGAGACTTAGTTCTGCCCATTCTAGTACATGGAATTTATCTGGTTTAACATTATCTTGTAGCCTGAAGACCACCAAATAGTCCCTGAGTTCTGGCTCCCATGAAAGGATTTGTTCCAATGTAGGCCATTCTGGCCAATGGAACTGATTATGAAATTCTTTTTTAAACAGATACAAGTAGCAGTATCCATTTACCTTCCATGGTGCTGATTTGGGGATTGCTGTTGTATAAGATCCAGGTAACACTGGTTTCTCCTTTGAGACACCTTGGACCCAGTGCTGTGTGAATTCAACATCCTCCCCTAACTTGGATAAGAAATAGTTGTGGTCAGGCAGCATAAAATCTCATCTTCCCCATATTGGGAGATTCAAGGTGGTGTATGGTTCCTTGGTAACCTCCATTGAATATATGCAGAAAGATATGGATCATATCTTTCTGCTCGGAGTCGTTCCTTGTTTTGGAGTCACCTCTCATTTCACATGACTCGCCCTGCATTCATGATATTTCCATTTAGAGCATGCATCAGCCAATTCCGCTCTTTTATTGTTAATATGAACCTGTCATGTTTCAACATGTAAATGTTGAAACTGATTAACAATAATTCAATGTTGGAGGGCATGTTGAACAGGGCCTCCCTGACAGCTGAACCAGGCTCCAACTGGTTCAAAACATCTTCGAGCATTTTCCACTCTCTCTCAATTTGTTGTTCTAATTCTCAGAACCTTTTTTTCTTGAGCAACTGCTTGTGTCTGATTTTGAGGAGCTCCTGCCAGGCATCCTCCTGTTCCCTGATGGCTGCTTCTTCAGCATGCCATGCTGCTAGTTTTTTCTGACACTTCAACTCCTTTTGAAGACATTGTTGCTCCTTTTGCCAATACTGCCATGCTCTGACATGTGTGTCATGAGGTTGGTTATTGGTCCGCACCTCCTTAGTTGATTTGACAGGTGATTTCTTTGCTGCACACCCCTGTGCCCATTCAATCGAGAAGGGGATCCCGATTTCTTCAAGGGTCATACTGGCCCTTGGTAGTACGTAGTTGAATAGCCCAGCCATTCTGATTGTTGTTTGATCTTTTCCTTAATCTGTGATAAGACACCTCCAGTAGAGGGATGTCACCTGTTCTTCCATAGTAGTACTTCCTAATACCACCACTGTCCAATGTGGTCAACAACGCACCCACACTTGAATGTTTGATTTATTTCCACCAAATGACCCAGATGTGTGGTGCCCAGGTTTTCACTGAGATGTCCTTATGCTCAGATCAATATATCCGATATGTAATTGGTATTCTCAGACTGTATCTCCTTGATACATGACACACAAATGGATTGTCTTTGGGAGTTCTGCTCCCTTTTCCGCAGTACTAGTGCTGGTGCCTGCAAGACCCTGCCCAGTTGACTACAGCATGCTCCAAGCTCTCGTCTAATACTGTTTTGTTGCCAGTAGCCAAGTGGTGTCATGACTAACTGAAAAGCTTTGGCTTTTTCACTAAGTCATTTCAATTTTATTATTTATTTTCTTCATATTATATAAACAGATCTGCTGACTAAGCGAGCGCTTAGATGAACCTACATGCGCAGTTGCCTTACTCATACAGGTACTATATTTAGAGTAGGGTTTAGGGTAGTGCACAGACCACCTGTCATAGTATATAATGAGTGCAATTCAGCACCCAGAGTCCTCAGTTGAGTTCTCTTGGGTTTCTCCCCTCTCTCCTCTCCTCCTGTCAGTTCACTGTTGGGGCTCTTAGGCATCACACCAAGGGGTTCCTGATAGTAGAACTTGACTACTTCTCTAACAGCCCCACACTTGCATACTCCCAGACCACAGGGATAAGTGGACAGAGAACAGGGGGAATTACACCATTGTACACTGATGTTAAAATTGCAGTACCAGTTGCCAGACACCATTAAAATTGCACACCTGTGGCCCTGCCTCGTGGCCCTTGACTAACTTGGCATTATGTTCCTGGTCTACACAAACCAAAGTACCTAACCTGGTAGATAGGGTCACCTGTGCACAGGAAACCAGTGCTGGACTAATCACACGATACATGATTTGTATCCAGGGACCAGCCTCACCAGCCCCCTGGCACATTAAATTGCCCTGGTCTAGGCCTCTGAAGGCTATACTTTTAGTTTATGTAAATACACCCTTTCCGTACCCCTTGGAGGTAGCCAGCACTTGCCCATGCACCTCTGAGAAAGGCCCGCACCCATACAGTGTAGTGGCAGTTGGACAACTGTTTGGACCCAACTTAGTTAGACCCATTCTACATAAATTAAAGTAGTCAGTAAAGTATATTGTAGCACTGCAGGGGTGGTTGTAGACCCTGAGTGCATGCTTTCATATCTATGTTCCCAAGCAGGTGACAGGCCAAGACCTCCCTCACCTCTACGTACAAGATAGGAGATAACAATAACAATACTTTTTGGGACACCATCACTGGCAATCTTGATCTAAATGACGTGGGATTTAGTTCATCATCAGAAGGTGAATCAACTGCATCATCATCACAATCAACCAACTCTATGTTATGATTCGATGGTTTCATGTCACACCGGGTGACATGTGTGACGGACAGGCGCCCATGGTAGCGCCCTAGCTTACATCAGCAGGGCATGAGGTTAAGGGGAGGCGGACATGAGGGGACCATGAGGCGAGGGGTATATAGTAGTAGTAGAAGCCTGAGAACCCCCAGGCTCTTGATAGTCACTGTCGTAGACAGTCCTACAGAGTTTCTTTGTTTCTTTCTCTTGTTCCTCTGGTTGTGCGACTTGGTCTACCGACCTCGTAACATAATCAAGAGCCTTACAAGATCACCTCGCACGACGTATTGACTACCGACTGCGATCGCAATCGCTATGCCAGCGTCACAGGCAACTCAGAAGACAGGCGCCAACAGCGCTACACATCAAGGCGTCATCGATGCAAACCCTCAAGTCGCTCAGCAGAGCGCATCTGTCAGCGGAGCCGGTATGAGCTCCATTTCCGTTTCTTTTTCACAGGTAGCACCTCAGGCTACAAAACTGCACTTCGTGCGAGTGCCATCTTGTCCCGGGATAGTGGGTCAGGAGGGATGGCAGCGAGTGCAGCGGAAGAGGGTGGGAAAACACCCGAAGACAACGCAGGGGGGTGCCGTGTATCAAGGATGCACAGTGTCAGAATACCAATCACGTATCGGGGCTAGTTCCCTGAGCACGAGGACATCTGACCGAAGACCCGGGCACCACCTCCCTGTGTCACATGGTGGATTGAAATCGAAGAGTTCTGCGGGGGTGCGGGCCGATCGTGCCAAACTGACCCCGAGAACAGGTGGAAACCCCTCTGGCGACATCCCCATTAGGGCGTCTCAGCGGACGAAAAGGAATGCTCCTTACGTCAGGTCGGTGTGGGACCTGAGTAAGACGGAGTTTTTATTACAGGGGCTCATTGAGAGCCGTATCGAGGACGAGTGGCGCGCTCGGGAAAACGCAAACTACGCACGGTGGCAAGCTTACGAGCAGAGACGGCTTGCCTGACTGGCACGCCAGCCAGTCCCCGCCAACAGCAATATGCATGTCTGTCGGTGGATCATTCATAAGGCTGCGGAGCGCCGTAGGTACGAGGCTGAGGAGACGCGCCGTCTCCTTGCCAAAGCCGACAGAGTGGCTCGGGCCGAGCAAGCAGATGCATGGGAAGCGTTACTCAGGGAGCGCAAGGAACGTGACGAGGCGGCGCGTCTCGAAAGAGGAAAGGCGCAGGCCGCATGTTTCCAAGAAAGGGCGCAGCAGGCGCATCAAATCAGGCCGGTAGTATCCAAGAAGGCAGTGGAGGTTAAGCCTTCGACACCGGTAGTTACGACGACGAGCGGGACCAAGGCGGTCCCCAACTTCAAATACACGGCCGATGAGCTAGTCGGCAGATTTATCCCAAAAGCGAGCTGGGATAAGAAACGAAAGGCAGCCGTGGCGTTATACGAGCAGGTGTACGCCAAATACGACGAAATGATCAACCGGTTAGAAAATATGCCGGGAGTTCATATAGAATTAGGCGACCAGGAGGAGTCGCTTTACAACCGAGTCCACATGCAAAGGTGTAATAAGTGGATCCGCGACGAGAAGTCGAAGTGGTCCCAGTCCACTTTCATCAACTTGAAGAAAGTCGGAGGACAGGGATTCGATGACGAGCAAAACCTGATATTTGAAATCGAATTAGATTTCCAGGTTTTGGCTAGTTATGTGAGGCGTGCATTTGATTGTACGCAACGAGACTTGGTACTGGTGGGCCGTCATTGGCATTTGTCGCAGAAAGCAATGAACAGACTGGTTCATGCGCTCAACGGTAACATTAAGAACTTGGCACACTACCTGCGAGTTCAACGGTATGACCCGTTGAGGATGACAAAGCCACGCAATATGGCGCCGCCCCCGACACCAAAAGAGTACGAAGGGAAGGGAGAGCTCGACAACACCGTTGGGCTCAGTTTAACCATGTTCCTGCGGGAAATGGGAGAAGAGTTGCTGAAGGAGCAGTGTACTCGTACGAAAGAATGGAGGAAGACAGTGGAGACAGTCTTCCCTGGTCCAGCAAGAACCAAGGCGGATTTCGCGAAAACTAGACAAACCGCCAGGATGTCGGTTAAAATCCCCAAGCACATGATCCGCGGGTGGTGTTACCTGCGATTGTTCAAAAGAGAATTTTGGGACAAATTTGATTGGCCCAAATATCCTACGCTATACGACATTTCCTCTTGGGAAGTCGAAATGAGGGATGAGACGACATGGTTCAAACTACAAGACGGACCAGAGCAAGGGATCTTCCACGTAGTATTGGCGCAACCTGAGGAGGTTGATGACGTTGATACCTATATGTGGAAGGATATCGAGGAGCTCACGCATTGGAGCGTGGGTGCAGGATGGAGGACAGTGCGCTTAGGCGCAGAACCCGACGAGAGGGTGGTGTATCCTCGAAGGATATTACAGGACGTTACCAACATCAATATCCAACGAAGATCACCAGTAGAGCGGGAGTGGGGGGAACATGAATTCAGCATTCGGTGGCTGGATGACGTTCCCCAGTATAGCATTAACGTGGAAGACTGGGTTACGAGTGTACAACGATGGGATGGTTATGCACTCCCTCGACGAGGACGCTTGGAAGTGTCGCCAACAACACCAGGATATTGTTACCTGTGGTTATTTAAGCCGCAGTACTGGTCGAGTTTCGCATGGAAACCAAACCCATCCTGGGTTGAAATATCCCTTTATGAAAAGGACATGCGAAATGAAGAAATCCAGGTGACGGTGTCATATGACCGACAACACCAGATCTACCACGTCGAGAAAGATGAAGAGTGGGGTTCCCCAGCACGTGAAGTATGGAGGTGGTTTGGACCAGACCATCGAAGAGTAGGCTTCACAGTCACGGATGCGTTTGTATCCGCAATCCTCATGATAATAACTGCATACATGGCAGTATTCAGGACCACAGCGGAAAACGCAACCTGGGAAGGGCGATCAGACAGTGATCGAAGGAACCAGGTCAGGCCATTTGCAGAAGGAATAGGAACCGTGGCAGAGGCGCTATTCCGACCACCCAGAGAAGAGACCACTCCAGGAGTCAAACTAGACATGCCAGACTACTACGAGGGACAACCGGAGTTAATTGCTAATTGGCTAAGAAGCATGGCAATCTACTTCCAGCTAACCAAACAAAGGACGGTCTCGCGCCAAGTGACCATGTCACTTCAGCGCATCCGGGGTGGATCAGCCAATCGTGCAGGGAACTGGGCAGGTGTCAAGCTCCAGCAGATATTGGAGAATGTGTTGGAGCGCGAAGAGCGGAAGGTGTTAGGAACCTGGAGGGCCGGGACCACCTTAGCACAAGAACGACATGGAATAGTGTCGTTATTAGATGGAGTAGAGAACGTCAAACAAGCGGCGTTCACGCATAAGCCACCTTTTACAAGCTGGCAAGAGTTCGATACGGAAGCACGCAAGTTCTTCCTAACAACGGAAACCCGGGATGATGCAATTCGCAAAATTCAGGGGTTACAACAAGGGAAACGCAATGTAGAAGATTACATTGTAGATTTCAGAGGATTAGCTCAACTTACGGGCTATAACGAGATTGCGCTTATCGCGCAATTTAGGAGAGGATTATGTTACAATTCTCTTTTCCCTTTGTTAACGGACTACATTTACTTGTTACAAACCCATAGTTACGCCTGGACATCATCTCCTTTGGTAGCTACCTTCATCTTTCCTTTCTTAGATAGCTATGCTCTTTCCCCTTATGTTCTTATTGTTCTCTTAACGTATATAAACCCCTCTCATGTACCGTAGTTCTTTAGTTCCAACTTAGTCGAATCATATCCATAACTTGAACGCTCTTTTGCTCGTCGCCCCAACCGCTCTCCTCGCTCCCTCTCTAGCCTTCGTCATCGTCAGACTTAGTGCCTAGAACCCTCGTCCAGTGATTGGGAACAGACCAAGACTCTGTTTGTTGCTGTAGACTTGGACGCTGAACGACGTTGTGGACATCGACCGTAACATAAGTTGGAACTCAGGACTAGCTCAGGGTATCATCCCTAGCCGACACCATTGAGACCCGCAGCTCTCAGGAACGACCCCCGAACGGATCCGTCACCTATAAGGGGAAGACCTATCTCAGACGACGAGAAGTCTTTCTCTACCAACGAACCTGGCACTTTGTCACAGAAGGACGGAAACGAAACGAACCAGTCCCAGACCAATACTTTTCAGGAGACTTTTACTCAGGAGCCTTCGAATTCGATTTACCCGATCAAATCTACCTAGACTGGGGTAGTGAAGTACAAGGAGAACCGCTCTACCTTGTTAAGGAACCAGAAAACGAACCATTTAGGACCCTCTATAGGAAATTCCTTGGAGACAACGACCGATACGGAATTGCAGCTAATCTTTTAGCAGAGTGGGAGGAATTACTACAAATTGAACAAGCCAAGCTTGAGGAAAACCCGTTTGATACAGATTACTCGAAACAAGGACCACCCCCATCTCCGAAACCCAGAACCCCGAGTAGAACCCCTACCCCTGAACCACCGATTAACCCCGAACCACCGATCACTCCTGAACCAAGAATGGCGTCTGAAACCAATGCAGGCTCTAAAGGAGATATCAAACCACAGCCGATACGACCCTTTACAGGTAAACGAATCGAAGCAAGGTCATTTTTAGGACAGCTTGAGGATTACTTCACCCTCAATGAACAGAACTATGAAGGAAAAGATGAGAAGAAAGTCAGATACGCGCTCGCATGCATGGGACCAGAACTAGACGATTGGAAGACCATTGTCCGAAGCGAACTAAACGACAACAGAGGCAGTACCACAGCTATATTCAAATGGGGCAACTACGAGGCATTTGAAACACGTTTTATCAATGACTGGGGGGAAGTCAACAGCGCCCTTTGAGCCCTGAACAATCTATCCAAATTAAGAGTTGGAAACGGCGTTTCAGTCCCAGAGTACATCAGAAAATTCCGCATGGACATAGGGACCTCTGGACTCACCGGAATACCCGCTCAGTTGCAAGCATTCGTCAAAGGATTACCATTAGAACTTGCTCGGACGATCTTACAGGACCAAAGGAAGATCAAAACGATGCAAGAAGCCTATGATAAGGCCGAGGATCACCATAACGCTTGGGACATGACAGGACAAGGAAACAGGAGAACCAATGATGGATCTAGAACGCGTTTCAATCGAAACAATAACAACCGATCTGAAACAATCAGAGCTATAAATACCACGATCCCTAGCCAATTGACAGATGATCAAAAAGAGGAATACCGAAAGACTGGCAAGTGTTTCAGATGTGGAACACAGGGACACATCTCCAGGAACTGCCCGAAGCGCAACGACGCGTCTTCATCCAGGTCTTCTTATCAGAATAAGGCCGTCCGTTCCGTCACTGAGGAACAACAGAAGGAAGAGGACGAACCAGCAAAGAAAATTAGAGCCATATTTTCAGCAATGTCTACTGAAGAGAAGAATGCCCTCTTAAACGAATTCGAAAATGAGGGTTTTTAGTTAGGAAGCGTCACTCAGCGGTTGGCCCTTCCTTATTATCGAGATCTGAACAGTTAGCGCTTGATTCTGTAATAGTATTATCCAACAATAACAAGCGCATTTCATTAACTATCAAATCGACCGATTTACCCGCTGGAACATCTGCCCTAATCGATTGTGGAGCAGAAGGAAACTTCGTAGATGAAGGAGCAGTAAAGGAGCTCAGGAAAGAACGACTTAAGAAACCAATCAAAGTTAGAAACGCAGATGGAACAGTAAACGTGAAAGGAATGATCACACATCGAACCAAGATATGCTACATAATCGAAGGACAGCAATTCATCAATTGGTTCTGGATCACTAAGCTAGGCGATCAACGAATGATTCTAGGAATACCATGGTTAGAAGAAAATAACCCGATCATCAACTGGCGAGAGAAATCTCTAAAAATCGGAGAACTAGACACGTCGACAAAAGCAATCTGGCAGCTAGCCCTCGATTCCCAGCAATGGGGTGAAGATGACTACTGGATTAGAGTTAAAACGTCCGCATCACAGGAACTAGAGCACAGGCTAAAGAAAAACGAACCATCCACCGCATTACCTACGGAATATGAGCAATGGCGCACCATCTTTGACAAAAAGGCATCAGAACGCTTCCCATCCAGCCGACCATGGGATCACGCAATCAACACAAAAGAAGGCTTCGTTCCAAAAGCTAGTAAACTTTATCCTCTGTCGGTCAAGGAACAAGGGCTGTTAGACGAATGGATTGATGAACAACTCAAGAAAGGATACATTAAACCATCCACATCACCACAGGCGTCACCATTCTTCTTTGTAGCAAAAAAGGAAAGTGGAGCACTTCGACCCTGTCAGGATTACCGATACTTGAATGAATGGACCGTCAAAAACGCATATCCCCTTCCCCTTGTTTCCGATCTCATGACTAAGTTACGAGGTGCCAAATATTTCACCAAATTAGACCTCCGATGGGGATACAACAATGTTCGCATCAAGAAGGGAGACGAATGGAAAGCAGCCTTTATCACTAATCGAGGACTCTACGAACCAACAGTAATGTTCTTTGGATTATGCAACTCGCCGTCAACCTTTCAAACTATGATGAACGAGTACTTTAGGGACATGATCAACGAAGGATGGCTGATCATTTACATGGACGACATGTTAATCTGCGCAGAAAACATTAGAGCAACTGGAGGAGCGGACAAGACGAATTTTACAACGGCTACAAGATAACGATCTATTCCTGAAACTTGAAAAATGCAAGTTCGCCACGCAGGAAGTCGAATTCCTAGGAATGATCATCACCCCTGGACGCATTCAGATGGACCCGATAAAGTTAGCAGGGATAGCCGATTGGCCAGTCCCTACCACTGTCAAACAAGTCCGATCATTCCTCGGATTTGGGAACTTTTACCGACGTTTCATTGGAAATTTTGCTGCCATCGCTAAACCACTTACCGACCTCACTAAGAAAACAGAACCATTCGACTGGACCACTGAACGGAACAACGCTTTTGAAATTCTAAAGAAACGATTTGCATCTATGCCGGTATTATTAATGCCAGATCCTACTCGACCCTTTATCCTTCAAACCGATGCATCAAATAAGGCAATAGGAGCAGTCTTGAAACAAGCAGATGAAACAGGATCTCTACACCCCTGCGGATTTATCTCACACGCATTAACACAAACGGAGCAGAATTACCAGATCTATGATCGAGAACTCTTGGCAATTATCAAAGGATTGATGACCTGGCGACATTTGTTACACGGATCACCCCACACCACTATAGTTCATTGCGACCACAAGAATCTATCCTACTACCGAACCGCCCAATGCTTAATGCCTAGACAAGCTAGATGGTCATCTCTATTATCAGAATTTGATTTACGCATCGAACACGTCCCTGGCACGAAAATGTTTGAAGCAGATGCCCTATCCCGACGACCTGATCATATGGGAAATAGTGAATTACAAGAAGACATCATAGTCCTACCAGAGGATCGCTTCATTCGTCTTATCGCGGAAGATCTAGCCACAGAGATTCAGAAAGCAATGTCAAAAGATGATTTCGGACGCATTCTAATAGAAGTTATCACCACGCACCGCGCCCCGCCGATCAAATCGAACATACAGGATTGGTCTTATACAAACGGCATTGTTCACTATCTCGGAAAAACCTATATCCCTGACCAGAACGGATTACGAACCAAATTAATCAAAGAAACACATGAAGCGCGATCATCTGGCCATCCTGGACGATTAAAGACCCTTGAACTCCTTAAACGTGACTACTGGTGGCCCGGAATGTTCAAACATGTCAGAGAATGGATAGAAGGATGCGCCCTCTGTCAGCAGATGAAAATTAACACACACCCGAACGTACCAGCCCTTCACCCAATTCCATCGAAAGCAACCCGTCCCTTTCAGCAAGTGACCCTTGATTTCATCACTGATTTACCCCTTTCCGATGGCTTCGACTCGATCCTGGTCACGGTGGACCATGGCCTTACAAAGGGGGTAATTTTCACACCTTGCAAAAAGACAATCGATGCACTAGGAACTGCGGAACTTTACGTATCGGAAATTTTCAAACGGTTTGGCCTACCCGACGTTTTAATCTCGGATCGAGGACCACAGTTCTCTGCAAAAGTATTTCAGGAAATACGAAAAGCATTAGGAATCGACCACAGAATGAGCACAGCCTACCATCCTCAGACTGATGGGGAAACAGAACGAGTCAACCAGGAACTAGAAGTCTATCTCCGAATGTTCTGCTCAAATGAACCGCATCTATGGAAACCGCTTCTCCCAATAGCTGAATTTGCTCACAATAATCGACATCATGACACAATTAAAACTTCTCCATTCAGACTAATGTATGGAACGGACCCTGTTGCGCTCCCCACAGCTACTACGCGAATGACCACACCAGCGGCAGAAGAACGCCTTCAGTTCCTAAGGAAAGCCAGAGAAGAGGCGCTAGCAGCACATGAACTAGCAAGACAATTAGTGGCAAGACGATGCAAGGACAAAGCAATACGATTTGAGAAGGGTACCAAAGTATGGCTTGAGAACAGAAATCTTCACATACCATATCAGTCCAGAAAGTTAGCACCAAAACGAGAAGGACCCTTCGAGATCGAACAAGTAATGGGACCAGTGACGTACAAATTGAAACTCCCAAAACAATGGCGCATTCACCCTGTGTTTCATGCGTCACTCCTTACCCCGTACAGGGAAACAACTGCGCACGGGCCGAACTATATGAAACCACCCCCTGATCTCGTAAATGGACAGGAGGAATTCGAGGTAGAGGCAATTCTAGCCCATAGAAAACGAGGCGCAGGCTACCACTACCTGGTTAAATGGAAAGGCTATGGATCGAATGATAATTCCTGGGAACCCGCTCGCAATCTTGCAAACACCATTGATATCTTGTCTGAATATCAACAACGACGGCACCTTTGAACTATGACGCGATACAGAAACCGCCACATCTTGAAACAAAACTACCACTATACGAAACGAAACTGCTCAACACTTTCTCGATACACTATAGCTCTTAAAGAAAAGACCGTCTATACCCACATACAATACCTCCCTTTACAACATGCTCCTAGAGCACCGAACCCACCAGGAAAACTCACCCGACCCGTGGCGCTAGTCACACGATACTATCGCACCCCTAGACTCGATCACCGTCACCAAAAGAATCCTTCAGGAACAACAAAGTTCCCCTGCAATGATATCCAGAATTATCTTCCCAAGTACCACGACTTACGATTTTCAGCCGACGATCTACCCCGCTACAACAACGATCCACCTGCATACCAACTTCGAGCCATAAGAAACAGTGACGTTTATGAAAGCGCCTATGGGAGACTGCTATGTCCAGAAGAATACAAACAGATGGATGAAATCACTAAACAAATACGGGAGTGTAGCGCACAAATCTGGTTAATCAGCCGAAGAATCAGGATACCAGGAAGGCCTCGCATTCTCATGGAAGACATCCTTGACGACCTCGATTACCTGTCTACCGCCATGGCAGGGGTAATAGTGGACATTATTAGGCGAATTAGAAAATTCTTGATCACCCCAACAACGGAACCAGGGATCGAACATCTAAATGCACTAACCAGGTTCATCAGAGAGGAACGAGAACTCCACACCGACCCTACAATCGAAGATCCACTAAATACAGAAAATTGGCCTTCCGATGAGGAAATCAGCTACTTGGCATCCGTATAAATTTTCAAGTATTACTGCTTGACACCCAACCTACCTCGTAACAAGCACCATGTTCACCTTCTTTGCCCTCACTGCCTACTTCATCACCTTGGCTCTCCTCTCTTGCGCCCATTGGCGTATTAACGAAACTGTCGCCGCCTTCTCGCCCTTCCTCGCCGTCCCAGACCTCCCACTAGAGGTCTTCATTGAAAATACGACAGTCGTCCACTTCGAGGACGACGACCTCCACATCCATCCCGCCGACCTACTTCCTCAAGTGTACCCCGACGACCACCACCTCCCTCACTTCGCCCAGTTCGTCAAAAGAAACACTACGCTCACTGTCGTCGCCGACGCCCTCGCCGCTGCCACCTGCTCCATCACCAACCTTTCATCTGCCACAGATAATCTCGCCGCCCTCACCCTCACCATCGACCCGCATGAAATGACCTATGAGGAACGCAACTCCTTCCTGCGGAACGCCCAAAATCTGCACCGCGCTGCTGAAGCGCTCAAATGGAAGGTAGAGACATCTACAAAAGAACTCGATAACGCCGTCAAATGGGCAGAGTCGAGAACGGATCATGGTTGGACGACCTCTGGCTGGTAGAAGTCGGTGACTTCTCGCATACAAAGGGGGTAATGTTACAATTCTCTTTTCCCTTTGTTAACGGACTACATTTACTTGTTACAAACCCATAGTTACGCCTGGACATCATCTCCTTTGGTAGCTACCTTCATCTTTCCTTTCTTAGATAGCTATGCTCTTTCCCCTTATGTTCTTATTGTTCTCTTAACGTATATAAACCCCTCTCATGTACCGTAGTTCTTTAGTTCCAACTTAGTCGAATCATATCCATAACTTGAACGCTCTTTTGCTCGTCGCCCCAACCGCTCTCCTCGCTCCCTCTCTAGCCTTCGTCATCGTCAGACTTAGTGCCTAGAACCCTCGTCCAGTGATTGGGAACAGACCAAGACTCTGTTTGTTGCTGTAGACTTGGACGCTGAACGACGTTGTGGACATCGACCGTAACAGATTACATCCCCAGCTAGGGCTGAGGATTGTTGAAACAGGAGCGCCGGGAGATGGGACCATTACAGGGGATTTGGAAAAATGGTACACGAAGGCGATGGAATTGAATAAGGCTTGGCGGGATGCCAAGAAATTTTATAGTATAAATCCAGGGCAAGGGTCGCACCAACCCCAGGTATCGACGGCGAGGACGCAGGGTACCCATAATAGGGTTTCACCAACGCCTGCGACTCGAACTGGTGGAGCAATGCAAGGCCCACCACCAGCAGCAGCAACGACGTCGAGCGCCCGGGACCCCAACGCCATGGACGTAGATAGAAAGAAGAGCACCATTGTGTGCTACAACTGCGGGAAGACGGGACACATTAGCAGAGACTGCAAAAGTCCCAAGAATTGGAATGGGAAAACCCGTGTGCGAGAAATGGGTTGGAAGGAGTGGCTTGATGATGCCACTGAAGACGATAAGAAGGCCATTAGTGAGGCCTTGGGTTTTTGAAACGGCCAACTGGAAATCATTCCAACCGGACGGCCTGTAGTTCTAGTTCAAATATGTGTACCAATAGTCATGCAATCACATCTAACAAGTTAAATTGCATCGATTACGAACTAAGAACAAAAAAACTAAGGAATGAGCCCGTTACAACGGGAAAAGATCGCTTGAGGCCCTGGCAGACTCCATGGATGGTGAGGCGCATATGGGAACGACCCATGGCCCAAGCCCTCCAATCTCTCCGGTCCTGGAGTCATGACTCCAGGAAGGAGGAAGTAACGGAAGGTCTAGTACAGAGTCTGAATAGCGCGACGGAGGTACAAGCAGCCTGGTACTTGAACCACTTAAAGAATAAACCTAAGCAGGTGATAGGCACTGGGAAAAGGCAATTAAACGTACCCATGACGGTTACTGATATCACAACGGGACAGTCCGTTACGATATCAGCCTTGCTGGACTCGGGGTGTACGGGTTCGTGCGTGAACAGGAATTTCGTGAAGCGGAATAACCTCAACACCAGAAAACTCCCCCACCCGATCCCTGTTTACAATGCCGATGGGTCGGAAAATGTGGATGGGCGGTTATCAGAAATGGTGCAGTTGAGAGTGAAAATCAACACGCACGAAGAGACTTGGGAGTTCGGCGTCTCAAACCTGGGAAAGACGGATCTATTTCTGGGGCACGACTGGTTAAAATTTCATAATCCGGACGTAGATTGGAACAAGAACATACTCCAATTCAGTCGTTGTCCAGGCACATGCTATCCAGATTCTAAAGCCCAGGAGCCCGAGGACGAAGACGCTGAGGAGGAGCAAGAAGTAGGCGGTGTGCATTGGGACGAAGGAGATCGACTACTGGCAGTACAAAGAGAAGATGTGGACTCCGAATGGATCCGAGCTTATGAGTCTACGGCAACCAAAATTGCTGCAGAGAATAAAGTTACCCGGACCCTGGAAGAGGTCGTGCCTGAACACTACCTTGGTTACTGGAAAGTTTTCGAAAAACAGACCTTTGATGAATTACCGCCGCGTCAACCCTGGGATCATGCAATTGAATTGGTACCTGGCGCCAAGATGTTGGATTGCAAGATCTATCCCCTAAGCCGCGTAGAGCAGGAGGAACTTGAGAAGTTCCTCAAAGATAATTTAGACACCGGGCGCATCCGGTCAAGCAAGTCGGCGATGGCGTCGCCATTCTTCTTTGTTAAGAAGAAGGACGGATCACTCCGGCCAGTGCAGGATTATCGAAAGCTCAACGAGATGACTATTAAAAACCGGTATCCGTTGCCACTCATCTCAGAGCTTGTAGATAAACTGTCACATGCAAAGGTCTTCTCTAAAATGGACATTCGGTGGGGTTACAACAACGTCCGCATCAAGGAGGGCGATGAGTATAAGGCGGCCTTCAGAACTAACCGGGGACTCTTTGAACCCTTAGTCATGTTCTTTGGCCTCACCAACTCTCCTGCGACGTTCCAAACCATGATGAATGACATCTTTCGGGAAGAAATTGCGGAAGGATGGGTCGTGATTTACATGGACGATATTCTGGTGTTCTCTAAGGATCAAAAGAGTCACACCGTTCATGTAAACAGGATACTGGCAAAGCTACAGGAGCATAAGTTGTCGTTAAAACCTGAAAAGTGCTGGTTTGACAAATCTACTATTGAGTTTTTGGGATTGATCATTTCCCATGACTCAATCAGTATGGATAAAGCCAAGGTCACGGCCATTGTGGACTGGCCTATTCCTACTTGCAGGAAACATGTTCAGCAGTTTCTTGGCTTTGTTAACTTTTACCGACGCTTTGTTAAGGGCTTTGCCTCCATTTCCAAGCCGTTGACACTTCTCACGGGCAAGACCGAATGGCAGTGGAATCCGGAACAACAACGCGCATTTGAGGGCCTTAAGGCTCGCATTGCAGAGGAAGTTGTATTGGCCATCCCCGCTGATGAAGGTCAATTTCGGGTTGAGACGGACGCGTCGGATTTCGCCATTGGCGGCATCCTGTCACAGCAGCAGACGGATGGTCTGTGGCGGCCTGTTGCCTTCATTTCTAAATCTCTTAATCCGGTGGAACGCAATTACGAGATTTATGATAAGGAAATGCTGGCGGTCATGCATGCCTTCTATGAGTGGTCGCATTATCTGAAGGGCACAACTGTCCCGGTCGAGGTTTTGACGGATCACCAGAATCTCACGTACTTCCGGAAGCCGCAGAATATCAATCGCCGGCAGGCGCGTTGGGTATTGGATTTGCAGGAGTTCAATTTTGTGATTAAGCATCGCTCTGGCAAGTCCAACAGTAAAGCCGACCTTCTGTCCCGGAGGACAGACCATAAGGGGGAGGAGATTGACAACGAAGGCGTCATTCTTCTCAAGGAAGATCTTTTCGTTCGTCTTTATGACGATGACGACGCGTTAACGGAGTTGGAAGAGAAGATTGCCAAAATCAACAGATGGCAATGGGAGTCACAAGTGGTGGAAGGACTCAAGAATGAAGATCCCGACTTCAAATTGGAACGAGGGATCGTAACGTGGAAAGGTCGAATCTATGTCCCAGTAAACCGAAGGGTGCGAGAATCCATTCTCAACATCCATCACGAGTGGGGACATTACGGAATCGACAAGACCTTGGAAGTCATTACACGGAATTACTGGTGGCCACGCATGGCTAGGGACGTCAAACTGTATGTCACAGGGTGTAGGACATGCCAAACTGTCAAACCAGACAGAACGAAGAGGGCAGCACCGCTACGACCTAACAGTATACCTGGTCAACCATGGCAAGACGTGTCTGTGGATCTAATGGGACCATTTCCGGAATCGCGAGGCTTTGACATGATAATGGTAGTTGTGGATCGTTTTACCAAGAAAGCATACTTCTTGCCAACGAATTCCACAATCACATCATTAGGAGTGGCCAGACTTTTCCGCGACAACGTATTTAGAGATCATGGACTTCCACAGAAGGTCATCAGTGATCGGGGATCACAATTCGTCTCCCAGTTCATGAAGGAACTGTTCCGATTATTGGACATCGAGGGGAATCCTTCGACAGCGTATCACCCACAGACGGACGGACAGACCGAGCGGGTCAACCAGGAAGTGCGCGAGTTTCTCGCAATGTACACGAATGACAAGCAGGATGACTGGAGCGAGCACTTGGCGCTTGCCCAGTTTTGTCATAACGACAGAGAAAACTCGGCCACAGGTTTTACCCCGTTTTATCTGAATAACGGGAAGCACCCAAGAAAGTGGAGTGATCCGAAACTGACCACCAAGGTGGCGGATGTGGAAAAGTTCGTCTCTAATGCCCAAGAGGCGTGTGATGTAGCGGCAGAAAACCTGGAAAAGGCGGCGGAACGTATGGCGAAGCAGTACGATAAAGGAAAACGTCCTGCTAGGGAATACCAAATCGGTGACAAGGTCTACGTAAACGCGGAACATCTTCCACATGTCCGAGCGTCTAAGAAACTTGATGGCAAATTCTACGGACCCTACAAAGTGTTGGAGAAGGTTGGTTCTGCTGCATACCGACTGGACCTTCCCAAGTCATGGAAGGTATACAACATTTTCAACGAAGCACTGTTGAAACCATATGTGGAGCCGGCGTTTCCAGAACAGAAGCGGAAAGACGAGGAGTTGAGTGCGAAGAGAGCAGAGGAGGAAGCGAAAGTGCAGGGTGAGGAATATGAAGTTGAAGAAGTTTTGGACAGTCGCGTACAAGGTCGAGGTATTCAATACCTCGTTAAGTGGAAGGGATTCCCTGTCGAGGAGTCTACTTGGGAACCGCTCAAGAATTTAGACAACGCAGGAGAGGCAATTCAGGAGTTTCACCAGAAACATCCCAATGCTCCTGCTTCTCGGCGGTTACCCAGGAATGCTTTCCGGAGATATCAAAATCACACTAGTACGCACGTCCCAAAACAGTTGTTTGGCTGGGAAGACGGCAAGTTCGAACGTGATTACTGGGAACGCCTTGAGCGCAAATGGCGCAAGTGGAAGGGCAATCGAGCAGCACTTTACGCTCTCCCAGATGACGATCCCGACATGGTTCGTGTGGAACCGAACCCTTAAGGGGGGGGTAATGTTACGATTCGACGGTTTCATGTCACACCGGGTGACATGTGTGACGGACAGGCGCCCATGGTAGCGCCCTAGCTTACATCAGCAGGGCATGAGGTTAAGGGGAGGCGGACATGAGGGGACCAAGAGGCGAGGGGTATATAGTAGTAGTAGAAGCCTGAGAACCCCCAGGCTCTTGATAGTCACTGTCGTAGACAGTCCTACAGAGTTTCTTTGTTTCTTTCTCTTGTTCCTCTGGTTGTGCGACTTGGTCTACCGACCTCGTAACACTCTATCACAGAGGAACAACATCAGTGGGAACCAGCACTGTTTCCCATTTTAGTACCAAACCCAGCCACCTTAAACCCCAACCTACTATTCAACTCTGACGCTGATTTCATCAGAGAACCCGCACCACCATTTTCATCACCTCCCCCCCCGCTTACACCATCACCCACATTGCCACCACCAAACTATCACAGTATGGTGGTGCCCCAAGAAATGACATCAGCAGAACTGCTGAATCTCCTCAATGCACAAGCTGCAACCATCCAAGCCTTACAAACCCAGCTGACACAGCTGCAAACAAATGCTGCACAGGCTGTGGCTGCAGCAGCACACACACCTCCACCCGCCAACATAGTCAACATACTGCCAGGGACGGTATTCAATATTCCTGGAACCGGTAACAGCAGATCATCTAGGATAGATGTAGCCAAACCTCCAGTCTTTTCCAGAAAGATGTCAGAAGTGACAAATTTCATCAATGCTTGCCAACTCTACATTCAATTAAAGATGCTGGAATCCGATGAGGAAGAACAGATCTTATTAATCATCTCATACATGATGGAAGGCTTTGCCACAGATTGGAAGGACAATCTGTTGGAGCAGATGGCCAATGACGAAGAAGGAATTCTGCAAACGGCGGAACAGTTGTTCAGGCAGATCAGAAGGGATTTTGGTGACACTGATGAGCAGTCATCAAAGATCTTGGAGATGCAGACCATGACACAAGGGTCTAGTATGTGCAAGGAGCATGTGCAAAAATTCAAAAAGGTATCATGAGGCACTGGATACCTGGGAAGAGCTCTTATCGAAGAGTTCAAACAAAGTTTGAATACCAGACTCCAAAAAAGGATAATGGAGGCCAACGAGGTACCCAAGACCATCAAAGGGTGGTACCAGAAAGCAGTAAAACTAGATCGCCAATGGAGACAGGCAAAAGCCGAGGAGAAGTATTACTCCTTGTGGACCAGTAGCTTCGCCAATAAAAGTGAAGGAGCATCCAAAGGCCCAGATACAGCAAAGCCGGTAGCCCCTGGCCAACCCAAACCCCAATGGAGATTCGGATTTGGATCAGCAAGTCAGGGACGATTGGGAGCTGGAGCCTCTGCAAGTTCAAGTAGTATGGCAAATTGGCTGGACCCTAACGCAATGGACATCAATCAAAATCAAAGGCCGCCTCTCAGATGTTACAAATGTGGCAAGATCGGACACATCTCTAGGAACTGCAGATCAGGACTCGATATTTGCACCATGACATTTGACAAAATGAAGGAGTACTTCAAAAAGGGAGAAGAAAATTTAAAAGAAGAAGAGAGTCAGTAGGTCCCATACTGGACTCTTGTAATAGATATGCTGTACTATGTAGATAAATTAGTAGATAGTGCACAGCCCCTTGATATAGCACCTAGCACTGACCAGGTTGATGCAAGAACAATCTCGGAGGTCTCAAGGACTTCTGAGACGTTCCTGCAAGAGGCGAACTCCCAGGTGAAACACCATGATATAGTGCACAGCGCTGAAAGTGTCACTCCCAAGGAGCGCAGCAGGGTGGCAAAACCTGTGCTTAATTCCTTGTTACCAAATACAGTAGTACAAGTATCTACAAAGGGACAAAAGGACTTAAAAGGAAAGCAGCGTGGCATAGCGCTTAGTGCTGAAACTGCTTATCCAAAAAGAGTGTTGAAAAAAGGAGAAAAGGAGTTTGTAATTAGATCAATAAGACGGAAAGACGAGATCTTGATGGAAATCAGGTTGGACACACATGAACAAACTCAACAAACCATGCTGCTCGACTCGAGAGCAACAGGGTTGTTCATGCATGCTGCATATGCAAAAAGGATGGGCTTTAAACTTATTTAGAATGTTCCATTCAAGTACAGAATGTGGATGGAACCAATAACGAAGGAGGAATGATCACCCATGAGGTTGATCTCCTCTTATTTTACCAAGGGCATAAGGAGCGAGCTACCTTTGAAATATGCAAGCTAGGGAAAACTAACATAATCATTGGATCGACATGGTTATGAAAACACAACCCTGAAATAAATTGGGAAACTGGTCAAGTCAAATTGACACATTGTCCACAAAGCTGTGGACATAGGCAAAGAGAGTGGACTGAGAAATGGGAACAGAAGGTCCAATCAGCAGAACACTGGTGTGTTCTACAATATCTGTGGGAACAAGAGAAGGAGCTAGACTTTGCACACTGGCTCAAAGAAAAGGAGGAAAGTGAGAAGCATCTCACTTACATGGAGCAAATGAAACACCCGGGTCAATACAAGTATGGGGATAAATACCCATTCCTACCAGTGTTCCCACTTACATCCATTGGACCAAAAACTGGATCCGTAGCACATGTACAAGAATTGGCAAAACTCACAGCCAAGGAGATGGTACCTAAACAGTATCATCAGTACCTCAAAATCTTTGAAAAGGGAGCATCAGAGCGCATGCCGACCAGAAAGCCTTGGGATCATGCAATTGATACCAAACCAGGCTATCAGCCCAGAAAAGGGAAAGTCTACCCCTTATCCCCAGATGAGCTACAAGAAGTACGAAACTTTGTGGATGATCAATTGGCAAAAGGGTACATTTGACCCTCTAAATCACCACAAATGTCACCGGTCTTCTTTGTAAGCAAGAAAGATGGAAAGAAGCAGATGGTACAGGATTACCAATACCTAAATGAGTGGACAGTCAAAAATAACTATCCACTACCATTAATATCAGAGCTTGTAGATCGAGCAGGGAGTGCCAAATACTTCACTAAACTAGATCTTAGATGAGGTTATAACAATGTATGGATCAAAGAAGGTGATGAGTGGAAAGCTGCATTCACTACCCCTGAAGGTTCTTTTGAACTGGTAGTAATGTTCTTTGGACTAACCAACTCACCAGCCACTTTCCAGGCAATGATGAACGACATTTCCTGCAATATGATCAACACAGGAAAAGTCATTGTTTACATTGACGACATAAGGAGCATGATGCAATTGTACAACAAGTCTTGCAACGGTTGGAGGAGAATGATCTGTACGTAAAACCAGAAAAATGTGTTTGGTGTGTGGAGGAAGTTGAATTCTTGGGAGTAGTCCTGGGACCCAAGGGAATCCAAATGGACACAAAGAAGGTGGCGGCTATCATTAGCTGGCCCACCCCCTCTTGTGTCAAGGATGTACAAAGGTTCCTGGGCCTTGCCAACTACTATAGGCGCTTTGTACAAAACTTTGCCAAAATCGCACAACCTTTGCACAATCTGGTTAGAAAAGACAAGACATGGGAATGGACGGAGGTCCAAAACAAGGCTTTCCAAAGCCTAAAAAAGATATTTATGGAGCAACCCTTGTTAGTTGCCCCTGACTCAGACAGGAAGTTCAGGGTGGAGTCAGATGCATCGGATTACACTACTGGTGGTGTACTATCCATGCTCTGTAAGGACAATAAGTGGAGGCCAGTAGCCTATTTATCAAAGTTTCTCAACAACACCAAGCGCAATTATGATGTCCATGACAAAGAAATGCTAGGCATTATGTGATGTCTGGAAACATGGCATCATTATTTAGAAGGAGCACATGAGCAGTTCGAAATCTGGACTGATCACAAGAATCTTGAGTACTTTATGAGTGCAAAAAAGTTAAATCACAGACAGGCTAGATGGGCCTTGTACCTAAGCCGGTTTAATTTTATACTGCACCATAAAGCAGGTGTTACAATGGGAAAGGCTGATTCTCTGTCCAGGAGGCCAGACCATAAAAAGGGGGTGGATAATGACAACAAGGACGTCATGCTCCTCAAACCAGATTTTTTTAGAATCTCTGCACTATGCCATGGACACATATTTGTTCATAGCTCAGAAAAGGAATTATTAAACAAAATCCAACATTCTGAAGCATGCAATGAAGCCATAGTAAAAGCAGTAGAAGCCATGAAAAAAGCTGGTGTTAAAACACTAAATGCTCGAGAGTGGGAAATAGAACAAGGACTTATCCTCTGGCAAGGAAAAGTCTATGTACTGAAAGACAAGAAATTGCGGATGGAGATAGTCTGCTTACATCATGATACACCCATTGCTGGACATGGGGGGCAATGGAAGACGATTGAACTCGTCACAAGAAATTACTGGTGGCCTGGAATCACCAGATTTATCAAAAAATATGTCAGTGGGTGTGACAAATGCCAACAAAATAAGAACTTCCCTGAACCACCAGCTGGAAAGCTAATGCCAAATTTGGCACCAGCTCAGCCTTGGACACACATTTCAGCAGACTTCATCACCAAACTACCAGAGTCGCATGGCCATAACACAATCCTAGTAGTATGTGACCAAATGTCTAAAATGGCACATTTCATCCCCACATCAGAAGAGACCTTGGCTCAAGGGTTAGTCACATTATTCAGGGACCATGTATGGAAACTCCATGGACTCCCTGAATCCATAATTTCGGATCGTGGCCCACAGTTTGCCGCACAAATGATGAAGGAGCTGAATCAAATGTTGGGCATCAGTACAGACTTGTCCACAGCATTTCATCCACAAATGGATGGACAAACAGAGCAAATGAATCAGGACTTGGAACAGTACCTGAGGATCTTCATAGACCATAGACAAGAAACGTGGTCTGGATGGTTGGCGATTGCTGAATTTAGCTACAATAATAAAATTCAGACATCCACCAAACAGACCCCATTCTTTGTCAATTATGGCAAACACCCCAGGATGGGGATCGAACCAAGAAGGGAAGGCACCCACCCAGCAGCATCAGAGTTTGCCAAGAAAATGAAGGAAATCCACAAAGAAACTCAGGCTGCTTTATTAAAATCACAAGGTGACATGAAGCTGTATGCAGATAGACACCAATCAGACACACCAGAATACAAAGTTGGAGACAAAGTCTGGTTGTCAACAAAAGATTTAAGGCTGACAGGACGGCCAACTAGGAAACTGGTGGAAAGATGGATTGGACCATACCCAATTAAGAAAATAGTGTCACCAAATGCAGTAGAGCTGGACCTACCCTTTTCCCAACAAATCCACCCTGTGGTAAATGTTTCAAGAATTTGCCCTTGGAAACGACCAATGAAAGGGCAAAAAGCACAACCACCACTGCCAATTGAAATAGACAGTGAAAAGGAGTATGAAGTAGAGGAAATAATCGATGTAAGATTAAAAAGAAATGAAATGGAGTACTTGGTTAGGTGGAAAGGATATACCGCCAAGCATAACTCATGGGAACCACTGGATAACCTACAAAATGCAAAAAGAAAAATAAAAAACTTTTATGATAAAAACCCCGGAGCCATCAGAAGGCTTGACAAAGTAACCTTTGACAGGTTGACTTTCAGACCTTATGAAAACTTCACACAATCCTCGGACAAAGTAGCATCCAAAATTGATGTAAACGCAGTAGCACCAGCTGCCAAATGGGAACAAAATTGGCAAAAATGGAAAGGAAAAAAGGGCCTAGACACCCTTATGGAGCCAGGAGATGCAGAAGGGCCATGTCAATGCAACATGTGCTTGCATCAATCGCATGATATAGCACCTTGCACTGAAACAATTGAAGACCTCACTCCACCTTCCTGCCCACTCTCACCCATAATTGAGGAGTTAGAGGAACCATCCATGATAGAGTGCAATGCACTGAAAGATGACAAAGAAGTTTGAAATTTGTCTCGAAGCCAAATCCTAAAAAGGGGGTACTGTCATGACTGACTGAAAAGCTTCGACTTTTTCACTAAGTCATTTCAATTTTATTATTTATTTTCTTCATATTATATAAACAGATGCTGACTAAGCGAGCACCTATCACTTGGCGCTTAGATAAACCTAGTAGATAAGATACCGGACTACAGTGTGGCTGACTCATTACTATTACTACATGCACAGTCGCCTTACTCATACAAGTACTATATTTAGAGTAGGGTTTAGGGTAGTGCACAGACCACCTGTCATAGTATATAAGGAGTGCAATTCAGCACCCAGAGTCCTCAGTCAAGTTCTCTTGGGTTTCTCCCCTCTCTCCTCTCCTCCTGTCAGTTCACTGTTGGGGCTCTTAGGCATCATGCCGAGAGGTTCCTGATAAGTGGCTGTAGTCACTTTATAACAATAAAGTGAAGCTATCTGTTGTTGTAGTCATTGTTGCCTAGAATCCTCGAGGCTGTCTGTAGCCATGTGCTGTAACATGTACAGAGTCAGATGGTGTGCTAATCAATATGATCCTCTTGGTCACTGTCCATGATGACAAGCAATGTCTGCTCCATGCTATGACCAACAACAAAGGGTGTGATTAGAAGACTCTAGATTATGTTAAGACTATTCCTTATACACAATCACAAGCTCCAGGAGAAGAGGTTTATATAGAGATGAAGCCCTTAGACACAATAGTCTGTGACCTACAAGGAGGGAACAATCTAGAGTCTTAAGGACTCCTACCTACAGAACACACACCTTATATACCTGAGTTGTTGGTCTGTGTGCACAGTCTATGCAGCCACTAAGGCTATGTACGTGCAGCAACAATACCTAGACCCATTTCCCAGACCTGTCCAGATCCATCCAGACTCCCGGTCCCTTCCTGCGAACACTGTTTCACCCAATATCCCCTATCAGCCTTGATTGTATAGCCACCCTGGGTTATATAATCCTCCTGCCATATCTGGATAGGGATCCCTTGTCATATGCTTGTGTCTCATTATGCATCCATAGTCCTCTGAATAAAATGGAGAAAAATACAGAAAAATGTTCATCTTGTAACAGTGACACTTTCAGTGCTGTGCACTATATCATGGTGTTCCACCTGGGAGTTCACCTCTTGTGGGAACATCTCAGAAGTCCTTGAGACCTCCAAGATTGTCCTTGCATCAACCTGGTCAGTGCTGAGCACTATATCAAGGGGCTGTGCACTATCTACCAATTTATCTAATACAGTGTATCTATTATGAGAGTCCAGTATGGGACCTACTGACTCTCTTCCTCTTTTAAATACTCTTCTCCCTTTTTGAAGTACTCCTTCATTTCTTCAAACATTATTGTGTGAATATTGAGTCCTGATCTGCAGTTTCTAGAAATGTGTCCGATCTTGCTGCATTTGTAGCATCTAATTGGTGGTCTTTGGTTTTGATTGATGTCCATTGCATTAGGGTCCGGCCAATTTGCCATACTACTTGAACTTGCAGAGGCTCCAGCTCCCAATCATCCCTGACTCACTGATCCCAATCCAAATTTCCATCAGGGTTTGGGCTGGCCAGGGGCTACCAGCTTTGCCATATCCAGGCCTTTGGATGCTCCTTCACTCCTGTTGGCAGAGTTACTGGTCCACAAGGAGTAGTACTTCTCCTCGGCTTTCACCTGTCTCCATTGGCAATCTAACTTCACTGCTTTCTGGTACCATCCCTTGATGGTTTCAGGTACCTCATTATTCTTTTTCAGAGTCCAGTATTCAAACTATGTTTGAACTCTTTGATGAGAGCCCTTCCCAGGTATCTGGTACCTTGTGATACCTTTTCAAATTTCTGTACATGTTCCTCACATGTACTGGACCCTTGTGTCATGGTCTGCATTTCTGAGATCTTTGATAACTGTTCATCAGTGTCACCAAAGTCTCTCCTAATCTGTCTGAATAGTTGTTCCACTGTTTGTGGAATTCCTTCCTTGTCATTGGCCATTTGCTCCAACAGATTGTCCTTCCAATCTGTGGCAAAGCCTTCTGTCATGTATGGGATGATCAACAAAATCCATCCTTCCTCATCGGATTCCAGCATCTTTAGTTGAATGTAGAGTTGACAAGTATTGATGAAGTTAGTCACTTTCCAGAAAAAACTGGAGGTTTGGCTACATCTATTCTAGATGATCCACTGTTTCCAGTTCTGGGAATATTGAATACTGCCCTGGCAGTATGTTAACTATATTTGCAGGGGGAGAAGTGTGTGCTGCTGCAGCCACGGCAGCTTGAGCAGCATTTGCTTGTAGCTGTGTCAGCTGGTTTTGGAGTGTTTGGATGGTTGCGGCTTGCACATTGAAGAGGTTCAGCAATTCTGCTGATGTCATTTCTTGGGGCACCACCATACTGTGATAGTTTGGCAGTGGCAATGTAGGTGATGGTGTGAGTGGCAGGGGAGGTGATGAAAAAGGTGGTGTGGGTTCTCCGATGAAATCTGCATCAGAGTTGAATAGTAGGTTTGGGTTTAGAGTTGCTGGGTTAGGTAATAAGATGGGAAATGGTGCTGGTTCCCACTGATGTTGTTCCTCTGTGATAGAGTTGGTTAATTGTGATGATGATGATGATGATGATGATTCCCCTTCTGATGAACTAAATCCCATGTCATTTGGATCAAGATTGCCAGTGACAGCATCCCAAAAAGTATTGTTATTGTTGTCTCCTATCTTGTACATAAAGGTGAGGGAGGTCATTGCCTGTCACCTGCTTGGGAATGTATATATGGAACCACCCCTGCAGTGCTACAATTTACTTTACTCACTACTAGATTTGTTTATGGATAAAGGGTCTGACTAATCAGGGTCCAAACAGTTGTCCTGATGCCACTACACCATACAGGTCCAGGCCTTTCTCAGAGACGCATGGGCAAGTGCCAGCTATCTCCAAGGGGTATGGAAAAGTTATTTATGTATCTACGAGTATAGATTTCAGAGGCCTAGACCAGGGCAATTTAATGTGCTAGGGGGTTGGTGAGGCTGGTCCCTAGATATGGATTATGTATCATGTAATCACTCCAGCACTGGTATTTTGTGCACAGGTAACCCTATCAACTGGGTTAGGTCCTTCAGTTTGTGTAGACCAGTGTTACGGTCGATGTCCACAACGTCGTTCAGCGTCCAAGTCTACAGCGACAAACAGAGTCTCGGTCTGTTCCCAATCACTGGACAAGGGTTCTAGGCACTAAGTCTGACGATGACGAAGGCTAGAAAGAGAGCGAGGAGAGCGATTGAGGCGACGAGCAAAAGAGCGTTCAAGTTATGGATAAGATTCGACTAAGTTGGAACTAAGGAACTACAGTACATGAGAGGGGTTTATATACGTTGAGAGAACAATAGGAACTAAAGGGGAAAGAGCATAGCTATCTGAGAAAGGAAAGGTAAAGGTAGCTATAAAAGGAGATAACGTCCAGGCGTAACTATGGGTTTGTAACAAGTAAATGTAGTCCGTTAACAAAGGGAAAAGAGAATTGTAACATTACCCCCTTTGTATGCGAGAAGTCACTGACTTCTACCAGCCAGAGGTTGTCCAACCATGATCCGTCCTAGACTCGGCCCATTTGACGGCGTTGTCTAGTTCTTTTGTCGACGTTTCCACCTTCCATTTGAGAGCTTCAGCAGCTCTGTGTAAATTTTGTGTGTTTTGGAGGAAAGAATCGCGCTCCTCGTAGGTCATTTCGTGTGGGTCAATAGTGAGGGTGAGGGCAGTGAGGTTGTCAGTGGCGGAGGAGAGATTGGTGATAGAACATGTGGCGGCGGCGAGGGCGTCAGCGACGACAGTGAGCGTGGTATTCCTTTTGACAAATTGGGCAAAGTGCGGGAGGTGGTGGTCGTCAGGGTATACTTGGGGAAGGAGGTCAGCTGGGTGGATATGGAGATCGTCATCCTCAAAGTGGATGACCGTGGTATTTTCGATGAAGACCTCGAGTGGGAGGTCTGGGACGGCAAGGAAGGGTGAGAAGGTGGCGGCAGTTTCGTCAATGCGCCAGTGAGCGCAGGAGAGGAGGGCCAGGACGATGAAGTAGGCGGCGAGGGCGAAGAAGGTGAACATGGCTTTTTGGTGTGAGTTTGGCATTAGGTGTTGATACTTGAAAAATTTATACGTTTTCCAGACCACTGATTTCCGTGTCTGAATCCGAACTTTCTATATCTAGCGGATCTTCGATGTCAGGGTCAGTAAGGAGTCCTCGTTCTTCTATGATGAACCTGGTTAACAAATCTAGGTGTTGAATTCCTGGTGTCGTTGTAGGAGTGACCAAGAATCTTCTGATTCTCCTGATAATGTCCGCAATTACTTCCCTCTGCTCATCGAGCAAGTCCTGAAGGTCATCGAGGATGTCTTCTATAAGGATACGAGGTCTTCCTGGGATTCTGATTCTTCGTCCAATTAACCAAATTTGTGCACTGCACTCCCATGTTTGTATGGTAATTTCATCAATTCATTTGTATTCTTCCGGGCATAACAATCTTCCGTGAGCGCTTTTGTAAATGTCACTGTTCCTGATGGCTGGAAGTTGGTAGACTGGTGGATCTTCGTTATAGGGAGGTAAGTTGGTGCTTGCAAATTGCAGATCATGATATTTTGGGAGGTAGCTCCAGACAACGTTGCAAGGGAGCTTCGTGGTTCCTGAAGGGTTCTTCCAATGGTGATGGTGAAGTCGAGGGGTACGGTAATATCGTGTGATTAGCGCCATCGTCTGGGTAAGTTTTCCATACAGGTTCGGTGTTGTAGGGGCGTGTTGGATGGGGAGGTATTGTATGCGGGTATAGACGGTTTTTTCTTTAAGAGCTATAATGTATCGAGAGAGTACTGAACAGTTTCGTTTTGTGTAATGATAGTTTTGTTTCAAAATGTGACAGTTTCTGTATCGAGTCATGGTTTTAGAGATGTCGGCGTTGTTGGTATTCTGATAGAATATCCGTGGTGTTTGCAAGATTGCGGGCGGGTTCCCAAGAGTTATCATTCGATCTGTAGCCTTTCCATTTAACTAGGTAGTGGTAGCCTGCACCTCGCTTTATGTGAGCTAGAATTGCCTCTACCTCGAATTCCTCCTGTCCATTTACGAGATCAGGGGGTGGTTTCACATAGTTCGGCCCATGCACAGTCGTTTCCCTGTATGGGGTAAGGAGTGACGTATGAAACACAGGGTGAATGCGCCATTGTTTCGGGAGTTTTAATTTGTATGTCACTGGTCCCATCACCTGTTCGATTTCAAAGGGTCCTTCTCGTTTTGGTGCTAGCTTTCTGGACTGATATGGTATGTGAAGATTTCGGTTCTCAAGCCATACTTTGGTGCCCTTTTCAAATCGCGTTGCTTTGTCCTTGCGTCGTCTTGCCACTAGTTGTCTTGCTAGTTCATGTGCTGCTAACACTTCTTCTCTGGCTTTCCTTAGGAACTGAAGGTGTTCCTCTGCTGCTGGTGTAGTCATTCGCGTTGTAGCTGTGGGAAGCGCAACAGGGTCCGTCCCATACATTAATCTGAATGGGGAAGTTTTGATCGTGTCTTGATGTCGGTTATTGTGAGCAAATTCGGCTATTGGGAGAAGCAGTTTCCATAGATGCGGTTCATTGGAACAGAACATTCGGAGGTAGACTTCTAGTTCCTGGTTGACTTGTTCCGTTTCTCCATCGGTTTGGGGATGATAGGCTGTGCTCATTCTATGGTCAATTCCTAATGCTTTTCGTATTTCCTGAAATACTTTTGCGGAGAACTGTGGTCCTTGATCCGAGATCAAAACGTCGGGTAGGCCAAACCATTTGAAAATTTCAGATACGTAAAGTTCCGCAGTGCCTAGTGCATCAATTGTCTTCTTGCAAGGTGTGAAAATTACCCCCTTTGTAAGACCATGGTCCACCGTGACCAGGATCGAGTCAAAGCCATCAGAAAGGGGTAGATCAGTGATGAAATCAAGGGTTACTTGCTGAAAGGGGTGGGTTGCTTTCGACAGAATCGGGTGAAGGGCTGGTACATTTGGGTGTGTGTTAATCTTCATCTGCTGACAGAGGGCGCATCCTTCTATCCATTCCCTGACATGTTTGAACATTCTGGACCACCAGTAGTCACGCTTAAGGAGTTCAAGGGTCTTCAATCGTCCAGGGTGACCTGATGATCGTGCCTCGTGTGTTTCCTTAATCAATCTGGTTCGTAACCCGTCTTGGTCAGGGATGTAGGTCTTTCCGAGATAGTGAACAATGCCATTGGTATAAGACCAATCTTGTATGTTCGATTTGATCGGTGGGGCGCAGTGCGTGGTGATAACCTCGATTAGAATTCGTCCGAAATCGTCTTTTGACATTGCTTTCTGGATTTCTGTGACTAGATCCTCTGCAATCAGACGAATAAAACGATCCTCTGGTAGGACTACAATGTCTTCTTGTAATTCACTGTTTCCCATATGATCAGGGCGTCGGGATAGGGCATCCGCTTCAAACATTTTTGTGCCAGGGACGTGTTCAATGTGTAGGTCAAATTCTGATAATAGGGATGACCATCTAGCTTGTCTGGGTGTTAAGCATTGGGTGGTTTGATAGTAGGACAGATTCTTGTGGTCGCAGTGAACTATAGTGGTGTGGGGTGATCCGTGTAGTAAATGTCGCCAGGTCATCAATCCTTTGATAATTGCCAAGAGTTCTCGATCGTAGATCTGGTAATTCTGTTCCGTTTGTGTTAATGCATGTGAGATAAATCCGCAGGGATGTAGAGATCCTGTTTCATCTGCTTGTCTCAAGACTGCTCCTATTGCCTTATTCGATGCATCGGTTTGAAGGATAAAGGGTCGAGTAGAATCTGGCATTAATAATATTGGCATAGATGCGAATCGTTTCTTCAGAATTTCAAAAGCATTGTTCCGTTCAGTGGTCCAGTCAAATGGTTCTGTTTTCTTAGTGAGGTCGGTAAGTGGTTTAGCGATGGCAGCAAAATTCCCAATGAAACGTTGGTAAAAGTTCCCAAATCCAAGGAATGATTGGACTTGTTTGACTGTGGTAGGAACTGGCCAATCGGTGATCCCTGCTAATTTTATTGGGTCCATCTGAATGTGTCCAGGGGTGATGATCATTCCTAGGAATTCGACTTCCTGCATGGCGAACTTGCATTTTTCAAGTTTCAGGAATAGATCGTTATCTTGTAGCCGTTGTAAAATTTGCTTTGTCTGCTCCTCTAGCTGTTCTAGTGTTTCCGCGCAGATTAACATGTCGTCCATGTAAATGATCAGCCATCCTTCGTTGATCATGTCCCTAAAGTATTCGTTCATCATAGTTTGAAAGGTTGACAGCGAGTTGCATAATCCAAAGAACATTACTGTTGGTTCGTAGAGCCCTCGATTGGTGATAAAGGCTGCCTTCCATTTGTCTCCCTTCTTGATGCGAACATTGTTGTATCCTCATCGGAGGTCTAGTTTGGTGAAATATTTGGCACCTCGTAATTTAGTCATGAGATCGGAAACAAGGGGAAGGGGATATGCGTTTTTGACGGTCCATTCATTCAGGTATCGGTAATCCTGACAGGGTCGGAGTGCTCCACTTTCTTTCTTTGCTACAAAAAAGAATGGTGACGCCTGTGGTGATGTAGATGGTTTAATGTATCCTTTTTTGAGTTGTTCATCAATCCATTCGTCTAACAGTCCTTGTTCCTTGATCGATAGAGGGTAAAGTTTACTAGCTTTTGGGACAAAACCTTCCTTTGTGTTGATTGCATGGTCCCATGGTCGACTGGATGGGAAGCATTCTGATACTTTCTTGTCAAAGATGGTGCGCCATTGCTCATATTCTGTAGGTAGCGTGGTGGATGGTTCGTCTTTCTTTAACCTATGCTCTAGTTCCTGTGATGCCGATGTTTTAACTCTAATCCAATAGTCATCCTCGCCCCATTGCTGGGAGTCAAGGGCTAGCTGCCAGATTGCTTTTGGTGATGTGTCCAGGTCTCCAATTTTCAGGGATTTCTCTCGCCAGTTGATGACCGGGTTATTTTCTTCTAACCAGGGTATTCCTAGAATCATTCGTTGATTGCCTAGCTTAGTGATCCAGAACCAATTGATAAACTGCTGTCCTTCGATCATGTAGCATATTTTGGTCCGATGTGTGATCATTCCTTTTGCATTTACTGTTCCATCTGCGTTTCTGACTTTGATTGGTTTCTTAAGTCGTTCTTTTCTGAGCTCTTTCACTGTTCTCTCGTCTACAAAGTTTCCTTCTGCTCCACAATCGATTAGGACAGATGTTCCAGCGGGTAAATCGGTCGATTTGATAGTTAACAAAATGCGCTTGTCATTGTTGGATAATACTATTACAGAATCAAGCACTAACTGTTCCGATCTTGATAATAAGGAAGGGCCAACTGCTGAGTGATGCTTCCTAACTAAAAACCCTCGTTTTCGAATTCATTTAAGAGGGCATTTGTAAAGGATCTATGAGTTGAAACCCATAGACCCTGGTTTGGTGGTTTCTTAAGTCCCGCCGTGCGCCGTACACTGAACCAATCTTTATTGGACCTTGTACCTGTAGCGCTGTGGCCGTTACTTGTAAATAAAACTATTCTTACATAATCAGTGACACGCAACTTAAGGTTGCGTGATCACACATAAATATAATATTTATATTAATACTTATCAATGACATGCATATCTAGTATGCATGTCCATTTGAATTAATGAATCTAGAATGTAAAGGGATACATTGTCAAAGACAATGTATATCCGTTACACTCTCCCCAACTAGATTGTTCTAAGGTACAATCTAAAGACCAGCGGAAATAAAGGAGATTAATTCTCCTTGTGATTAGAAGTTGGAATCTCTGCACTCCATTTGAAGTGGTGTGCGCCCCACTAAAAGGAGGTAGGGATCCATATACAATGCATCATCCTCGCACCCTCCCCAACTAGATTGTGCCAACAGTACAATCTATAGATCCATAAAAAAAAATTCTGGCGGATCCTCAGTATCTTTTGCTTAGAAGTAGCATATTGGCTACTTCTATTGTAATGTTGAAAGCAAGAAGGTATTGTATGATCCTTCTTTATATTTGGACCATCACGATCCACTCAAGTTTGAGAGCATGCTCTCATCGAAGACCAGTCTCGTCTCAAAACTGTTTATCAGTTTCACATCTAAATTAGACTCGTAGCTTGAGTCTATCAGATTATTTATCTTTGGCGCAAGTGCACCAGTCTTGAGACAAATTCCATATTGTCTCCTTTGTCTCTTAAGGCACTTCTGTGAAAGGCCTCATGTTTTTCCTCAGCAGAGGCATAATGCCATTCCACTTCTAGAGTTATTTCTGGTTCTGCTAATAAGGCAGAACCATTGGTGACATTGTCATCCTGAGACGGCTCATAGTCGTCTCCTTTTTTACTCTTGAGATGCTTTCCATGGAAGGCCCTCGCTCTCTTTCATGAAGAGGTACCATATTGGTCCTCTGTAAATGACTCATAGTCATCTTGTTCGTCTCCTGAGGTGCTTCCTTGAAAGGCCTCGCTTTCATCTCATGGAGAGGCACCATATTGGTCCTCTGTAGATGACTCGTAGTCATCTTGTCATCTCCTGAGGCGCTTTCTCGAAGAGGCCTTGCTATCTTCTTCAAAAGAGGGTACCTACTCTCCCCCTTTAAATTTTTCTCCAGGTTCTGAAGAAGAAGAAATTGAGAAGCATGTAGCTTCTCAGGGCATGCACTCTTGTTGAGCGCAGATAGGTTTGACGAACTCTCCATAAGTGGAGAGTTTGAGAGCTCCTCCAGGTAACTGGAGGAGAATTGAGAAATGCAGAGCTTCTCAAAGCGTGCGCTCTGTTGAGCGCAAGCTAATCGAATGAACTCTCCATAGATAGAGAGTTTGAGAGCTCCTCCAGGTAACTGGAGGAGAATTGAGAAGCTTAGAGCTTCTCAAAGTGTGCGCTTTATCAAGCGCAGGTAAATCAAAGGAACTCTCTGTAGATGGAGAGTTCAAGGGCTCCTCCAGGTATCTGGAGGAGAATTGAGAAGCCCAGAGCTTCTCAAAGCGTGCGCTCTGTTGAGTGCAGACTAATTAGATGAACTCTCCATAGGTAGAGAGTTCGAGAGCTCCTCCAGGTATCTGGAGGAGAATTGAGAAGCGCAGAGCTTCTCAAAGCGTGCGCTCTGTTGAGCGCAAGCAAATCAAAGGAACTCTCTGTAGATGGAGAGTTCAAGGGCTCCTCCAGGTATCTGGAGGAGAATTGAGAAGCCCAGAGCTTCTCAAAGCGTGCGCTCTGTTGAGCGCAGACTAATTAGATGAACTCTCCATAGGTAGAGAGTTCGAGAGCTCCTCCAGGTATCTGGAGGAGAATTGAGAAGCACAGAGCTTCTCAAAGCGTGCGCTCTGTTGAGCGCAAGCAAATCAAAGGAACTCTCTGTAGATGGAGAGTTCAAGGGCTCCTCCAGGTATCTGGAGGAGAATTGAGAAGCCCAGAGCTTCTCAAAGCGTGCGCTCTGTTGAGCGCAGACTAATTAGATGAACTCTCCATAGGTAGAGAGTTCGAGAGCTCCTCCAGGTAACTGGAGGAGAATTGAGAAGCACAGAGCTTCTCAAAGCGTGCGCTCTGTTGAGCGCAAGCAAATCAAAGGAACTCTCTGTAGATGGAGAGTTCAAGGGCTCCTCCAGGTATCTGGAGGAGAATTGAGAAGCCCAGAGCTTCTCAAAGCGTGCGCTCTGTTGAGCGCAGGCTAATTGAATGAACTCTCCATAGGTAGAGAGTTCGAGAGCTCCTCCAGGTAACTGGAGGAGAATTGAGAAGCATAGAGCTTCTCAAAGCGTGCGCTTTATCAAGCGCAGGCAAATTGAGTGAACTCTCCATAGGTAGAGAGTTCAAGGGCTCCTCCAGGCAACTGGAGGGAATTGAGAAGCTTAGAGCTTCTCGAAGCGTGTGCTTTATCAAGCGCAGGCAAATTGAGTGAACTCTCCATAGGTAGAGAGTTCACGAGCTCCCCCAAGTATCTGGAGGAGAATTGAGAAGCCTAGAGCTTCTCAAAGCATGCGCTTTGTCAAGCGCAGGTAAAATATAGGAACTCTCCATATGTGGAGAGTTCAAGGGCTCCTCCAGGTAACTGGAGGAGAATTGAGAGGCGCAGAGCTTCTCAAAGCGTGCGCTCTGTTGAGCGCAGGCTAATTAAAGGAACTCTCCATAGTTGGAGAGTTCGAGAGCTCCTCCAGGTAACTGGAGGAGGATTGAGAAGCATAGAGCTTCTCAAAGCGTGCGCTCTGTTGAGTGCAGGATAATTTGTTGAACTCTCCATGAGTGGAGAGTTCCAGGGTTCCTTCAGACGATTGAAGGAGTGTTGAGAAGTGCCGAGCTTCTCGAAGCGTGCGCTCTGTCATTGAGCGCAGGCAGATTTCGATAAAACTCTCTATAGTAGAGAGTTTGAGGGCACATAGGTCCCTCTGGGTGTCAGACGAGACCAAAAGGTTCGCTTTGGTCTCAAAGCATCTTTTTTGACTGTAAGACAGTCGACAAAGGCGGCGCTTTTGTCGAGAAGTACAAGTACTTCTCATGGTGACGTGTCACATGTTGAGAAGTTTGTAGCTTCTCTGTGCACCCGAGCTCATTGGGTGCAATCATATTCAGTCTGAACCCTCTCAGAGTGGAGGGTTCGCAGGTTTAAGCCCTTCGCATTTGCGAGGGTAATGATGCATCACACATAGAGAAGCTTGTAGCTTCTCTGTGCACTGAAATTCATTGAGTGCAAATTTATTGATCTGAACCCTCTCAAAGTGGAGGGTTCTCGAGTTTAACCCTTCGCATTTGCGAGGGTATCCTCCTGGGCCAAAGAAAAAAAGAGAAGACATCGAAAGATGTCTTCTTTGCGCTACTCTTCCTGATGGAAGTGTAAAAAAGTGTAAAGGATCTATGAGTTGAAACCCATAGACCCTGGTTTGGTGGTTTCTTAAGTCCCGCCGTGCGCCGTACACTGAACCAATCTTTATTGGACCTTGTACCTGTAGCGCTGTGGCCGTTACTTGTAAATAAAACTATTCTTACATAATCAGTGACATGCAACTTAAGGTTGCGTGATCACACATAAATATAATATTTATATTAATACTTATCAATGACATGCATATCTAGTATGCATGTCCATTTGAATTAATGAATCTAGAATGTAAAGGGATACATTGTCAAAGACAATGTATATCCGTTACAGCATTCTTCTCTTCAGTAGACATTGCTGAAAAGATGGCTCTAATTTTCTTCGCTGGTTCATCTTCTTCCTTCTGTTGTTCCTCAGTGACGGAACGGACAGCCTTATTCTGATAAGAAGACCTGGATGAAGACGCATCGTTGCGTTTTGGGCAGTTCCTGGAGATGTGTCCCTGTGTTCCACATCTGAAACACTTGCCAGTCTTTCGGTATTCCTCCTTTTGATCATCCGTTAATCGGTTAGGAATTGTGGTATTTATAGCTCTGATTGTTCCGGATCAATTGTTGTTTCGATTGAAACATGTTCCAGATCCATCATTTGTTCTCCTGTTCCCCTGTCCTGTCATGTCCCAGGTGTTATGGTGATCTTCAGCCTTGTCATAGGCTTCTTGCATTGTTTTAATCTTCCTTTGGTCCTGTAAGATCGTCCTAGCGAGTTCCAAGGGTAGTCCTTTGACAAATGCCTGTAACTGAGCGGGTATTCCTGTGAGCCCAGAGGTTCCTATGTCCATGCAAAATTTTCTAATGTATTCTGGGACTGACACACCGTTTCCAACTCTTAATTTGGATAGATTGTTCAGGGCTCAAAGGGCGCTGTTGACTTCTCCCCAATCATTGATGAAACGTGTTTCAAATGCCTCATAGTTGCCCCATTTGAACATGGCTGTGGTACTGCCTCTGTTCTCGTTCAGTTCGCCTCGGATAATGGTCTTCCAGTCGTCTAGTTCTGGTCCCATGCATGCAAGCACATACCTGACTTTCTTTTCGTCTTTTCCTTCATAGTTCTGTTCGTTGAGGGTAAAGTAATCCTCAAGCTGTCCTAAAAATGACCTTGCTTCGATTCGTTTGCCTGTAAAAGGTCGTATAGGCTGCGGTTTGATATCTCCTTTAGAGCTAGCACTGGTTTCAGACGCCATTCTTGGTTCAGGAGTGATTGGTGGTTCGGGGTTAATTGGTGGTTCAGGGGTTGGTGTTCTGGTGATCGGTTTCGGTTCTGGAGTAGGGGTTCTACTTGGGGTTCTGGGTTTCAGAGATGGGGGTGGTCCTTGTTTCGAGTAATCTGTATCAAATGGGTTTTCCTCAAGCTTGGCTTGTTCAATTCGTAGTAATTCCTCCCACTCTGCTAAAAGGTTAGCTGTGATTCCGTGTCAGTCGCTTCCACTAAAGAATTTCCTGTAAAGGGTCCTTCCTGGTTCGTTTTCTGGTTCCTTAACAAGGTAGAGTGGCTCTCCTTGTATTTCACTACCCCAGTCTAGGTAGATTTGATTGGGTAAATCGAATTCAAAGGCTCCTGAGTAGAAGTCTCCTGAAAAATATTTGTCTGGGACTGGTTCGTTTCGTTTCCGTCCTTCTGTAACAAAGTACCAGGTTCGTTGGTAGAGAAAAACTTCTTGTCGTCCAAGGTAGTATTTCCCCTTATAGGTGACGGATCCGTTCGGGGGTCGTTCCTGCGAGCTGCGGGTCTCAATGGTGTCGGCTAGGGATGATACCCTGAGCTAGTCCTGAGTTCCAACTTATGTTACGGTCAATGTCCACAACGTCATTCAGCGTCCAAGTCTACAGTGACAAACAGAGTCTCGGTCTGTTCCCAATCACTGGACAAGGGTTCTAGGCACTAAGTCTGACGATGACGAAGGCTAGAAAGAGAGCGAGGAGAGCGATTGAGGCGACGAGCAAAAGAGCGTTCAAGTTATGGATAAGATTCGACTAAGTTGGAACTAAGGAACTACAGTACATGAGAGGGGTTTATATACGTTGAGAGAACAATAGGAACTAAAGGGGAAAGAGCATAGCTATCTGAGAAAGGAAAGGTAAAGGTAGCTATAAAAGGAGATAACGTCCAGGCATAACTATGGGTTTGTAACAAGTAAATGTAGTCCGTTAACAAAGGGAAAAGAGAATTGTAACAACCAGGAACGTAATGCCAGGTTAGTTGAGGGCCACAAGGCAGGGCCACAGGTGCTTGGTTTTATAGATCTGGCAAACTAGAATGGTGCTTTTAGAGTCAGCATTATGACTATAGTATCCCCCAATTCTCTGTCCACTTAACCCTGTGGTCTGGGTATGTACAAGTGTGGGGCTGTTGAGTGAACTAGTCAAGTTCTACTATGAGGACTCCCTTGGCGTGACACCTAAGAGCCCCAGACAGAGAACTTAAAAGGGGAGGAGAGGAGGGAGGGGAAACCCAAGAGAACTTGACTGAGGACTCTGGGTGCTGAATTACACTCCTTATATACTATGACAGGTGGTCTGTGCACTACCCTAAGCCCTACTCTAAATATAGTACTGTATGAGTAAGATGACTGTGCATGTAGTAATAGTCATGGGTCATCAGCACCATATTCCAGTATCTTATCTACTGTGTTATCTAAGCACCAAGTGATAGATGCCTGCTTAGTCAGCACATGTTTATATAATATGAAGAAAATAAATAATAAAAGTAAAAATGACTTAGTGAACAACACGAAGCTTTTCAGTCAGTCATGACAACAGCAGGGAAAGCGCAATGTAGAAGATTACATTGTCAACTTCAGGGGACTAGCCCAACTCATGGGCTACAACAAGATCGCGCTTATTGTGCAATTCAGGAGAGGACTACACCCCCAGCTAGGGCTGAGAATTGTGGAGACAGGAGTGCCGAGAGATGGAACCACTGTAGGGGATTTGGAAAAGTGGTACATGAAGGCAATGGAGTTGAACAAGGCTTGGCAGGATGCCAAGAAATTTTACAATGTAAATCCAGGGCAAGGGTTGCACCAACCCCAGGCATTGACAACGAGGATGCAGGGCACCCAAAATAGGGGATCACCAACACCTGCAACTCGGACTGGTGGGGCAATGCAAGGTCCACCACCACCAGCAGCCGCAACATCAAGCACCAGGGACCCAAATGCCATGGACGTAGATAGGAAGAGGCATGCAATTATATGTTATAATTGTGGTGAAGCTGGGCATATGAGCAGAGAATGCAAGAAGCCCAAGAATTCGAAGGGGAAGGCCCAGGTATGGGAAATAGGATGGAAAGAGTGGCTAGATAATGCCACTGAAGATGACAAAAAGGCCATTAGCAAGGCCTTGGGTTTTTGAAGCAGCCAACTGGAAATCATTCTGACTGGGAGGCTTGTAGTATTAGTTCCCCAACATGTAACAATAGTCATGCAGCCAATTTCAATTCCATTAAGTTAAACTGCATTGATTACAAACTAAGACAACAAAAAGTAAGGAATGAACCCATCAGAGTGATAGGAGCTCGCTTGAAGGCCTGGCAGACTCCATGTATGGTGAGGCACATATGGGAACAACCCATGGGCCAAGCCCTTCAATCTCTTCGATTCTTGAGTCATGACTCCAGGACTGAGGAGGTAATGGAAGGTCTGGTACAGAACTTGAATAAGGCGATGGAGACACAAGCAGCCTGGTACTTGAACCACTTAAGGAATAACCCTAAGCAGGTGATAGGGACTGGAAAACAACAGCTAAATGTACCCATGAGAGTTACTGATGTCACAATGGGACAATCCATTGTGATATTGGCTTTGTTGGACTTGGGGTGTATGGGTTTGTGCATCAATAGGAATTTTGTAAAGTGAAATAACCTCAACATGAGAAAACTCCCCCACCCGATTCCTGTATACAATGCTGATGGGTCAGAAAATGTCGATGGGCAATTGTCAGAAATGGTGCAGTTGAAGGTAAAAATCAACACACACAAGGAAACTTGGGAGTTTGGCATTTCAAACCTAGGGAAAACCTGGGGCATGACTGGTTAAAATTCCACAACCCTGATGTGGATTGGAGCAAGAACATACTCCGATTCAGCCATTGTCCAGGAACATGCTATCCAGATTCAAAAGCCCAGGAGCCTGAGGACAAAGATGCTGAGGAGGAGCAGGAAATAGGCAGCATGCATTGGGAGGAAGGAGATCAATTGTTAGCAGTACAGTGGGAAGATGCGGACTCAGAATGGATCCAGGCATATGAATTGACAGCAACTAAAATTGCAGCTGAGAATAAGGTTACCCAGACCCTGGAGGAGGTTGTTCCTGAGCACTACTTAGGTCACTGGAAGGTCTTTGAAAAGCAGACCTTTGACGAGTTGCTGCCACACTGACCCTGGGATCACATGATTGAATTGGTACCTGGTGCCAAGATGTTGGATTGCAAGATCTACCCTTTGAGTTGTCTTGAACAAGAGGAACTCAAGAAGTTTCTCAAGGACAACTTAGAAAGGGGACACATCCGATCCAGCAAGTCAGCCATGGCTTCGACCAGTGCAGGACTATCAGAAACTGAATGAGATGATGATCAAAAATTGGTATCCACTACTGCTCATCTCTGAATTAGTCAATAAGCTGTCCCATGCAAAAGTCTTCTCAAAGATGGATATCTGGTGGGGGTACAACAATGTATGCATCAAGGATGGTGATGAACACAAAGCAGCCTTTAGAACGAACTGAGGACTATTTGAGCCCTTGGTAATGTTCTTTGGCCTCACCAACTCCCCAGCAACATTCCAAACCATGATGAATGATATCTTTCAGGAAGAGTGATCTACATGGACGATATCTTGGTGTTCTCCAAGGATCAGAGGAGTCACACCATTCATGTTAATCAGATCCTGGCAAAGCTCCAGGAGCACAAGTTGTCACTCAAACCAGAGAAGTGTTGGTTTGACAAAGCCACCATCGAGTTTTTGGGCTTGATCATTTCCCATGACTCAATTAGTATGGATAAGGCCAAGGTCAAGGCTATTGTGGAATGGCCCATCCCCACTTGCAAGAAACATGTTCAACAGTTTCTTGGCTTTGTCAACTTCTACCAATGCTTTGTGAAGGGGTTTGCTTCAGTATCCAAACCGTTAACCCTTCTTATGGGCAACAACAAGTGGCAATGGACTCTGAACCAGCAGCGCACATTTGATGGCCTCAAACTGTGAATTGCAGAGGAAGTGGTGTTGGCCATCCTGGCAGATCATGGCCAATTCTGGGTGGAAGCTGATGCATCTGACTTTGCCATTGGCAGCATTTTGTCTCAGCAGCAGGTGGATGGGCTATGGTGGCCCATTGTGTTCATCTCCAAATCTCTTAATCCTGCAGAGTGCAATTATGAGATTTATGATAAAGAAATGTTGGCAGTCATGCATGCCTTCTATGAGTGGTCCCACTATCTCAAAGGCACTGCAGTCCCAGTCAAGGTTTTGGCAGATCATCAAAATCTCACATACTTCCAAAAGCCACAGAACATCAATTGCTGCCAAGCATATTGGATTTTGGATTTGCAAGAGTATAACTTTGTGATCAAGCATCGTTCAGGCAAGTCCGATAGTAAGGTTGACCTTCTGTCCTGGAGGACAGATCATAAAGGGGAGGAAACGACAACAAAGGCATCATTTTCCTGAAGGAGGATATTTTTGTTCGTCTGTATGATGATGATGATGCATTGACAGAGGTGGAGGAGAAGATTGCCAAAATCAACAAGCAGCAATGGGAGTCACAAGTAGTAGAAGGACTCAAGAACAGGATCCCGACTTCAAGTTGGAACAGGGAATTGTCATGTGGAAGGGTTGAATCTATGTCCCAGTAAATCGAAGGGTGAGAGAAACTATTCTCAATATCCATCATGAGTGGGGACATTACAGAATTGACAAGACCTTGGAAGTCATTACATGGAATTACTGGTGGCCAAGAATGGCCAGGGATGTCAAGCTGTATGTCACAGAGTGTAGAACATGCCAAACTGTCAAACCAGACAGAACGAAGAGGGCAGCTCCACTGTGACCTAATAGCATGCTTGGCCAACCTGGCAAGATGTGTCTGTAGACCTGATGGGACCATTTCTGGAATCGCAAGGCTTCAACATGATCATGGTGGTAGTGGATTGTTTTACCAAGAAAGCATATTTCTTGCCAACGAATTCCACAATTACTTCACTAGGGGGTGGCCAGGCTCTTCTGTGACAATGTATTCTGAGATCATGGACTACCCCAGAAGGTGATTAGCAATTGAGGGTCTCAGTTCATGTCCCAGTTCATGAAGGAACTGTTCCAGTTGTTGGATGTTGAGGCAAATCCCTTGACGGCATACCATCCACAGACCAATGGTCAGACAGAATGGGTCAACCAGGAAGTGCGCAAATTTCTCACCATGTATACCAATGACAAGCAGGATGACTGGAGCGAGCACCTAGTGCTTGCTCAGTTTTGTCATAATGATAGAGAGAACTCAGCCACTGGCTTTGTTATGGTCAATGTCCACAATGTCATTCAGTGTCCAAGTCTACAGCAACAAACAGAGTCTCAGTCTGTTCCCAGCCACTGGACAAGGTTTCTAGGCACTAAGTCTGACGATGACGAAGGCTAGAGAGAGAGTGAGGAGAGTGGTTGAGGTGACAAGCAAAAGAGCATTCAAGTTGTGAATATGATTTGACTAAGTTGGAACTAAAGAACTATGGTACATGAGAGGGGTTTATATACATTTAGAGAACAATGGAAACTAAAGGGGAAAAGGTATAGCTATCTGAGAAAGGAAAGGTGAAGGTAGCTATGAAAGGAGATAATGTCCAAAGCATAACTATAGGTTTGTAACAAGTAAATGTAATACGTCAACAAAGGACAAAGAGAATTGTAACAGGCTTCACCCCATTCTACTTGAACAACAGGAAACACCCAAGGAAGTGGAGTGACCCCAAACTCACCACCAAGGTAGCAGATGTGGAGAAATTCATCAACAATGCACGGGAGGCGTCTGATATAGTGGCGGATAATCTGGAAAGGACAGCAGAGCAAATGGCCAAGCAGTATGACAAGGGAAAACAACCAGCATGAGAGTATCAGGTTGGCAATAAAGTGTATGTCAATGCAGAACACCCCCCACATGTACAAGCATCCAAGAAGCTTGACAGCAAGTTCTATGGACCATACAAGGTGTTGGAGAAAATCGGTTCTGCTGCTTACTGCCTGGATCTCCTGAAGTCATGGAAGGTGTACAATGTCTTCAATGAAGTACTGTTGAAACCATATGTGACACCTGCCTTTCCAGAACAGAAATGGAAGGATGAGGAGCTAGGAGCAAAGCAAGCAGAGGAGGAAGCAAAGATACAGGGAGAAGAATACAAAGTGGAGGAAGTTTTGGATAGTCAAGTCCAGGGTCATGGTATTCAATACCTTGTCAAGTGGAAGGGATTTCCTGTCAAAGAATCCACCTGGGAACTGGTGAAAAACTTGGAAAATGCAGGAGAGGCAATCCAGGAGTTTCATCAGAAACACCCTAATGCTCCTGCCTCCAGACAATTACCAAGGGATGCTTTTCGACGGTATCAAAACCACACCAGTTCCCATGTGCCAAAAATGTTATTTGGCTGGGAAGACAGGAGGTTTGAACACAACTACTGGGAACAGTTAGAACAGAAATGGCACAAGTGGAAGGGTGACTGCACAGCCATTTAGTCCCTCCTGGACAATGATCCCAACATGGTTCATGTGGAACCAAACCCTTAAGGGGGGGGGTAATGTTACAATTCGACGGTTTTGTGTCACAGTAAGTGACATGCATGATGGACAGGCACCCATGGTAGTGCTCTAGCTTACATCAGTAGAGCATGTGGACAAGGGGAAGTGGACATGAGGGGGCCATGAGGTGAGGGGTATATAGTTGTAGTAGGAGCCTGAGAACCCCCAGGCTCTTGAGAGTCACTGTCGTAGACAGCACTACAGAGTTTCCTTGTTTCTTTCCTCTTCTCCTCTGGTTGTGCAACTTGGTCTACCAACCTCGTAACAATACACCACCTTCCCATCCTTATCTCCAATTATCAAAGAACTTGAGGATGAAGAATCATTATCCATGATAGAGCGCAATGCACTGAAAGATGATGAGGTTTAAATTTGTCTGGGAAACCAAATTCTAAAAAGGGGGTACTGTCATGACTGACTGAAAACTTCATTTTCACCAAGTCATTTTATATTTATTTTCACTTTATTATATAACACATGCTGATTAAGCAGGTGTCTATCAGTCAGTGCTTAGATAAGGATAGGGATAAGATAAGATTAGATATCAGATCATGGGAAGGATGAGTCAACACCATGACTCATTGTGCAGTCATGTGCAGTGCCTCACCAATACCTCATGTAGTGTACACACAGACCATGTACTTAGGTATATTGTTACAGTCAATGTCCACAACATCATTCAGTGTCCAAGTCTATGGCAATAAACAGAGTCTCGGTCTGTTCCCAGCCACTGAACAAGGGTTCTAGGCACTAAGTCTGACGATGACAAAGGCTAGAGAGAGAGAGAGAGCGAGGAGAGCGGTTGAGGCAATGAGCAAAAGAGTGTTCAAGTTGTAGATACAATTTGACTAAGTTGGAACTAAAGAACTATGGTACATGAGAGGGGTTTATATACGTTTAGAGAACAATGGGAACTAAAAGGGAAAAGGCATAGCTATCTGGGAAAGGAAAAGTGAAGGTAGCTATGAAAGGAGATAATGTTCAAGGTGTAACTATGGATTTGTAGCAAGTAAATGTAGTCTGCTAACAAGGGGAAAAGAGAATTGTAACATTACCCCTTTGTATGCAAGAAGTCACTGACTTCTACCAGCCAGAGGTAGTCCAGCCATGGTCTGTTCTGGATTCCACCCATTTGACTGCATTGTCAAGCTCCTTTGTTGACATTTCTACTTTCCATTTGAGCACTTCAGCAGCACGGTGCAAGTTCTGTGCATTCTGTAGGAAAGAGTCATGTTCTTCATAAGTCATTTCATGTGGGTCAATGGTGAGGATGAGTGCAGCAAGGTTGTCAGTGGCAGAGGAGAGGTTGGTGATGGAGCATGTGGTGGTGGCAAGGGCATCAGCGATGACAGTGAGCATGGTGTTCCTTTTGACAAACTGGGCGAAATGGGGGAGGCGATGGTCATCAGGGTGTACCTGGGGAAGGAGGTCAGCAGGGTGGACAGGGAGGTCATCATCCTCAAAGTGGACGACAGTGGTGTTTTCAATAAAGACCTCAAGTGGGAGGTTGGGGACAGCGATGAAGGGCGAGAGGGCAGTAGTGGCCTCGTCAATGCACCAGTGAGCGCAGGAGAGGAGGAAGAGAACAGTGAAGTAGACGGTGAGGGCGAAGAAAGTGAACATGGTTTCTGGTGTGAGTAGGATGATTGCTGGTCTCAGGCAGACTGTCCTTTATAGGTCATCTTCATTGGAATCTGGATCTAGGTCTGAGTCGTCTGTCTCTATTTGATTCAGGATGTCAGGGTTTGTCAGAAGTTTGTGATCTTCTCTGATGAACATTTCCAATGCCATGAACTTATAGGTGCTAAAGTCGGTAATGGGTTTGGAGAGGAACCTCCTGATCTGCCTGACAATGTTGAGTACTATGTTCTTTCATTCGTCAAGCAGGTAGCAGAGGTCATCAGTGTAATTGTCCATAGATAGGATCGGTCTTCCTGGGAGTGTGATTCCTTGATGAGATAGCCAGATCCGTGCGCCGATTTCTTGTGCCTTTTTGGAGATCTTGTTGAGTTTCTCATATTCCACTGGGCATAGGAGTCTGCTGTGACTCATGTCATAAACATTGGTTTTCTTTATTGCAAGATTCTGGTAGATCGGTGGGCCTGTACTGTAGAATGGTAAGTCATTGACTGAGAATCGTAGTTGATAGAATCCAGGAAGGTATTGTTGTACTGCACGGCAGGGGATCTCTGTTGTTCCTGATGGGTTCCTCTGATGGCCACAGTTAAGTTGGGGAATGTGGTAGTATCGTGTGACCAATGCCACTGTTTGGGTTGATTTTTCTGATAGGTTTGGTGCCTTGGGGACGTGTCGGGTGAGGAGGTACTGTATGCAGGTGAAGATGGTTTTTTCTTTAAGGGCTATAGTGTATTGAGAGAGTGTTGAGCAGTTCCATTTTGTGTAATAATAATTTTGCTTTAGGGTATGGCAGTTTCTGTATCAAGTCATGATTCAGAGGTGTCAACACTGTTGGTATTCTGATAGGATGTCAGTGGTGTTTGAAAGATTGCGAGCAGGTTCCCAAGAATTGTCATTTGATCCATAGCCTTTCCATTTAACTAGGTAGTGGTAGCCTGCACCTTGCTTCCTGTGGGCTAGAATTACTTCTACCTCAAATTCCTCTTGTCCGTTTACAAGATCAGGAGGTGGTTTCACATAGTTCGGGCCATGTGCAGTTGTTTCCCGATACAGGGTAAGGAGTGATGTATGAAACACAGGGTGAATGCGCCATTGCTTTGGGAGCTTTAATTTGTATGTCATAGGTCCCATCACTTGTTCGATTTCAAAGGGTCCTTCTCGTTTTGGTGCTAGCTTTCTGGACTGATATGGTATGTGGAGGTTCCTATTCTCAAGCCATACTTTGGTGCCTTTCTCGAATTGTATTGCCTTGTCTTTATGTTGTCTTGCTACTAGCTGTCTTGCTAGTTCATGTGCCGCTAGTGCTTCCTCCCTGGCCTTCCTTAGAAACTGAAGGTATTCCTCGGCTGCTGGTGTAGTCATTTGTGTTGTAGCTGTGGGATGCACGACAGGGTCTGTTCCATACATTAGCCTGAATGGGGAAGTCTTGATTGTGTCATGATGTCGGTTATTGTGAGCAAATTTGGCTATTGGGAGAAGTGGTTTCCATAGATGCAGTTCATTAGAGCAGAACATCCAGAGATAGACTTCTAGTTCTTGATTAACTCATTCTGTTTCTCCATTTGTCTGAGGATGGTAGGCTGTGCTCATTCTATGATTGATTCCTAATGCTTTTCATATTTCCTGGAATACTTTTGCAGAGAATTGTGGGCCTTGGTCTGAGATTAAAACATCAGGTAGGCCAAACCATTTAAAGATTTCAGAGACATAAAGTTCTGCTGTACCTAGAGCATCAATTGTCTTCTTTCAGGGTGTGAAAATTACCCCCTTTGTAAGACCATGGTCCACCGTGACCAGGATTGAGTCAAAGCCATCAGAGAGGGGTAGATTGGTGATGAAATCAAGGGTTACCTGTTGGAATGGGTGTGTTGCTTTTGACTGAATTGGGTGAAGGGCTGGTACATTTGGATGTGTGTTGATCTTTTATCAGGACTCCCTCGGCGTGACGCCTAAGAGCCCCAGACAGCAGACAAGACAGGAGGAGGAGAGGAGGGAGGGGAAACCCGAGAGAACTCGACTGAGGACTCTGGGTGCTGAATTGCACTCCTTATATACTACGACAGGTGGTCTGTGCACTACCCTAAGCCCTACTCTAAATATAGTATGGTATGAGTAAGACAACTGCGCATGTAGTAATGGTCATGAGTCATCAACGCCGAGCTCCGGTATCTTATCTATGGCTTTATCTAAGCGCCAAGTGATAGGCGCCTGCTTAGTCAGCACATGTTTATATAATATGAAGAAAATAAATAATAAAATGGAAATGACTTGGTGAAAAAGCCGAAGCTTTTCAGTCGGTCATGACAGTACCCCCTTTTTAAGATTTGGCTTCCAGACAAATCTAAACTTCTTCGTCATCTTTCAGCGCATTGCGCTCTATCACGGATGATCCCTCTATTTCCTCGATGATGGGTGAGAGTGGGCGGGATGGTGGGGTGAAGTCTTCAATCATTTCAGCGCTAGGCGCTATATCATATGATTGATGTAGGCACATGTTGCATTGGCATGGCCCTTCCGCATCTCCTGGCTCTGTGAGGGTGTCTAAACCTTTTCTCCCTTTCCATTTTTGCCAGTTTTGTTCCCATTTTGCAGCTGGTGCTACTGCATTAACATCGATTTTGGACACTATTTTGTCTGAGGTTTGAGTGAAGTTTTCATAGGGTCTGAAAGTCAACCCGCTAAAGGTTGTTTTGTCAAGCCTTCTGATGGCTCCGGGGTTTCTATCGTAAAAGTTTTTTATTTTTCTTTTTGCGTTTTGTAGATTGTTCAATGGTTCCCAGGAGTCGTGCTCAGCGGTGTATCCTTTCCACCGGACTAAGTACTCCATTTTGTTTCTTTTTAATCGTACATCGATTATTTCTTCTACTTCGTATTCTTTTTCACCGTCTATTTCTATTGGCGGTGGGGGTTGTGCCTTTTGCCCTCTCATTGGTCGTTTCCAAGGGCGGATTCGTGAGACATTTACCACCGGGTGTATCTGTTGCGAGAAGGGTAGGTCCAACTCTACTGCATTAGGCGACACTATCTTCTTGATCGGGTATGGCCCGATCCATCTTTCCACCAATTTCCTAGTTGGTCGGCCTGTCAGCCTTAAATCTTTGGTTGACAACCACACTTTATCTCCAACTTTGTACTCTGGTGCATCTGATCTGTGTCTATCTGCGTATAGCTTCATATCGCCTTGTGATTTTAACAAAGCTGCCTGAGTTTCCTCGTGAATTTCTTTCATTTTCTGAGCGAAATCTGAAGCAGCCGGGTGACTTCCTTCCCTTCTTGGCTCGATTCCCATCCTGGGGTGTTTGCCATAGTTGACAAAGAATGGAGTCTGTCTGGTAGATGCCTGAATTTTGTTGTTGTAGCTAAATTCAGCGATAGCTAACCATCCAGACCACGTTTCTTGTCTATGATCTACGAAGATCCTCAGGTACTGTTCTAAGTCCTGATTCATCCGTTCTGTTTGTCCATCCGTCTGTGGATGGAATGCTGTGGACAAATCCGTACTAATGCCCAACATTTGGTTCAGCTCCTTCATCATTTGTGCGGCGAACTGTGGACCGCGATCTGAGATTATAGATTCCGGGAGTCCATGAAGTTTCCAAACATGATCCCGGAATAATGTGGCCAATCCTTGTGCCGATGTCTCTTCTGATGTGGGGATGAAATGCGCCATTTTTGACATTCGGTCACAAACTACTAAAATCGCATTATGACCATGTGATTCTGGCAATTTTGTGATGAAGTCAGCGGAGATATGTGTCCAGGGCTTTGCTGGTGCTGAATTTGGCATTAACTTTCCAGCAGGTGGCTCTGGGAAGTTTTTATTCCGCTGGCACTTGTCACATCCATTAACATATTTTTTAATAAATCTGGTGATTCCAGGCCACCAGTAATTTCTTGTGACGAGTTCAATTGTCTTCCACTGTCCTCCATGTCCTGCAATAGGCGTGTCGTGGTGTAGGCGGACTATCTCCATCCGCAGTTTCTTGTCCTTTGGTACGTAGACTTTTCCTTGCCAGAGGATAAGTCCTTGCTCCATCTCCCATTCTCGAGCGTTTAGTGTTTTAACACCAGCCTTTTTCATGGCTTCTACTGCTTTTACTACTGCTTCGTCTTGTGCTTCAGAATGTCGAATTTTGTTAACACTTCTTTTTCTGAGCTATGAATGAAGACATGACCATGGCGTAGTGCAGCGATTTTGAAAAAGTCCGGTTTGAGGAGCGTGACATCCTTGTTGTCGTTATCCACCCCCTTTTTATGGTCTGGCCTCCTGGACAGAGAATCGGCCTTTCCCATTGTAACACCAGCTTTATGCTGCAACACAAAATTAAATCGGCTGAGGTACAAAGCCCATCTGGCTTGCCTGCGATTCAACTTCTTTGCACTCATAAAGTACTCAAGATTTTTGTGATCAGTCCATATTTCGAACTGTTCACGTGCTCCTTCTAGATAATGACGCCAAGTTTCCAGGCACCGCATGATACCCAACATTTCTTTATCATGGACGTCATAATTGCGCTCAGTATCATTGAGCGACTTTGATAGGTAGGCCACAGGCCTCCACTTGTCATCCTTGCAGAGCATAGATAAGACGCCACCCGTAGCGTAATCTGATGCATCTGACTCCACTCTGAACTTCCTATTGGAATCCGGTGCAACTAGTAAAGGTTGCTCCGTGAATATCTTTTTTAGGCTTTGGAAAGCCTTTTCTTGGACCTCCGTCCATTCCCATGTTTTTTCTTTTCTGACCAGGTCATGTAGTGGTCGTGCAATTTTGGCGAAGTCCTGTACAAAGCGCCTATAGTAATTGGCTAGGCCTAAGAACCTTTGTACGTCCTTGACACAAGAAGGGGTGGGCCAGCTAATAATAGCTTCGACCTTCTTTGTATCCATTTGGATTCCTTTGGGTCCTAAAATGACGCCCAGGAATTCTACTTCTTCCACACACCATACACATTTTTCTGGTTTTACATATAGATCATTTTCTTCCAATCGTTGCAAGACTTGTTGTACGATTTCGTCATGCTCCTCTTTTGTTTTAGTAAAGATGAGTATGTCATCAATGTACACAATGACTTTTCCTGCATTGATCATATTGCGGAAGATGTCATTCATCATTGCTTGGAAGGTGGCCGGCGAGTTGGTTAGCCCAAAGAACATTACTACTGGCTCAAAAGAGCCTTCAGGGGTAGTGAATGCGGCTTTCCATTCGTCGCCTTCCTTGATCCGTACGTTGTTATAACCCCATCTAAGATCTAGCTTAGTGAAGTATTTGGCACTGCCTGCTCGATCTACGAGCTCTGATATAAGTGGTAGCGGGTAGTTATTTTTAACTGTCCACTCATTCAGGTATCGATAGTCCTGAACCATCCGTTTCTTTCCATCTTTTTTGCTTACAAAGAAGACTGGTGACGTTTGTGGTGACTTAGAGGGTCGAATATACCCTTTGGCTAATTGATCATCCACAAAGTTCCGTACTTCTTGAAGCTCATCCGGGGATAGGGGATAGACTTTTCCTTTCCGGGGCTGATAGCCTGGTTTGGTATCAATTGCATGATCCCAAGGCTTTCTAGCTGGCATGCGCTCCGATGCTCCTTTCTCGAAGATTTTGAGGTATTGATGGTATTGTTGAGGTACCATCTCTTTAGCCGTGAGTTTTGCCAACTCTCGCACATGTCTCATTGATCCAGCCTTTGATCCGGCGGACGATGGAAACACCGGTAAGAATGGGTATTTATCCCCATACTTGTATTGGCCCGGGTGTTTCATTTGTTCCATGTACGTGAGATGCTTCTCACTTTCCTCTTTCTCTTCGAGCCAGTGCGCGAAGTCTAGCTCCTTCTCTTGTTCCCACAGATATTCCAGAACACGCCAGTGTTCCGCTGATCTGACCTTCTGCTCCCGCTTCTTGGTCCACTCCCTTTGCCTATGTCCACAGCTTCGTGGACAACGTGTCAATTTGACCTGGCCAGTTTCCCAATTGATTTCTGGATTGTGCTTTCGTAACCATGTAGATCCAATGATTACGTTGGTTTTTCCCAGCTCGCATATTTCAAAGGTGGCTCGTTCTTTATGCCCTTGATAAGATAAAAGAAGATCAACCTCATGGGTGATCATTCCTCCTTCATTATTGGTTCCATCCACATTCCGAACTTGAATGGGGCGCTCCAAGGGTATTAATTTGAAGCCCATCTCTTTTGCATATGCTGCATGCATGAACATTCCTGTTGCTCCTGAATCGAGCAACGCGGTTTGTTGAGTTTGTTCATGGGTGTCCAACCTTTCCAACCCAATCTCCATCAGGATCTCGTCCTTTCGTCCTATTGACCTAACCAAAAATTCTTTTTCTCCTTTTTTCAACCTCCTTTTCGGACAAGCAGTTTCAGCGCTGGGCGCTATATCACGCTGCTTTCCTTTTAGGTCTTTTTGTCCCTTTGTAGATACTTGTACTACTGTATTTCGTAATGAGGAATTAAGCACAGGTTTAGCCGCCCTGCCGCGCTCCTTGGGAGTGACACTTTCAGCGTCGTGCGCTATATCAAGGTGTTTCACCTGGGAGTTCGCCTCTTGCGGGGACGTCCCAGAAGTCCTTGAGACTTCCGAGATGGTCCTTGCATCAACCCGGTCAGCGCTAGGCGCTATATCAAGGGGCTGTGCACTATCTAATCTATCTAGTACAGCGTATCTATTACGAGAGTCCAGTACGGGACCTACTGACTCTCTTCCTCTTTTAAATTCTCTTCTCCCTTCTTGAAGTACTCCTTCATTTCGTCAAACGTCATTGTGCGAATGTCCAGTCCTGATCTGCAGTTCCTAGAAATATGTCCGATCTTGCCGCATTTGTAACAGCGGAGTGGTGGTCTTTGGTTTTGATCGACATCCATCGCGTTAGGGTCCGGCCGATTTGCCGTGCTACTTGAACTCGCGGAGGCTCCAGCTCCCAATCGTCCCTGACTCGCTGATCCCGATCCGAATCTCCATCGGGGTTTAGGCTGGGCAGGGGCTACCGGCTTCGCCGTATCCGGGCCTTTGGATGCTCCTTCACTCCTATTGGCAGAGCTACTGGTCCGCGAGGAGTAGTACTTCTCCTCGGCTTTCGCCTGTCTCCACTGGCGGTCCAATCTTACTGCTTTTTGATACCATCCTTCAATGGTCTCAGGTACTTCATCGGCCTCCATTATCCTTTTTCGGAGTCCGGTATTCAAACTTCGTTTGAACTCTTCGATAAGAGCCCTTCCTAGGTATCCGGTGCCTCGTGATACCTTTTTAAATTTTTGTACGTGTTCTTCACACGTACTGGACCCTTGTGTCATGGTCCGCATCTCCGAGATTTTTGATGACTGCTCATCGGTGTCACCAAAATCCCTTCTGATCTGCCTGAACAATTGTTCCGCCATTTGCGGAATTCCTTCTTCATTGTTGGCCATCTGCTCCAACAGATTGTCCTTCCAATCTGCGGCAAAGCCTTCCGTCATGTACGATATGATCAATAAGATCCGCTCTTCCTCATCTGATTCCGGCATCTTCAATTGAATGTACAATCTGCATGCGTTTATGAAATTTGTTACTTCGGACATCTTTCCGGAGAAAACCGGGGGTTTGGCTACATCTATTCTAGATGTTCCGCCATTTCCGGTTCCGGGAATATTGAATACCGTCCCTGGCGGTATATTAACAATGTTGGCGGGGGGAGGAGGGTGTTCTGCGGCGGCCGCGGCGGCTTGTGCAGCGTTTGCTTGCAGCTGTGTCAGCTGGTTCTGGAGGGCTTGGATGGTTGCGGCTTGCGCGTTAAGGAGGTTCAGCAGTTCTGCTGAGGTCATTTCTTGGGGCGCCGCCATACTGTGATAGTTTGGCGGTGGCGATGTGGGTGATGGTGTAAGCGGGGGTGGTGGTGATGAGAATGGTGGTGCGGGTTCTCCGATGAAATCTGCGTCGGAGTTGAATAGTAGGTTTGGATTTAGAGTGGCTGGATTAGGTACTAGGATGGGAAACGGTGCTGCTTCCCACTGATGTGGTTCCTCTGTGATAGAGTTTGTGGAGTGTGATGATGATGATGATGTAGATTCTCCTTCAGATGAACTAAAACCCGCGTCGTTTGGATCAAGATCGCCTGTGACGGCGTCCCAAAAGGTATCGTTATTGTTTGTATCTCCTATCTTGTACGTAAAGGTGAGGGAGGTCTTGGCCTGTCACCTGCTTGGGATCGTAGATACGGAAACGTGCACTCAGGGTCTACAACCACCCCTGCAGTGCTACAATTTATGATACTGACTACTTGTTTTATTTATGGATGAAGATTCTATCTAAGTTGGGTCCAAACGGTTGTCCAACTGCCACTACACCGTACGGGTGCGGGCCTTTCTCAAGAGCGCGTGACCAAGCGGCGGCTACTCTCAAGGGGTATGGGAAAAGGGTATTTACATAGGTATAATTCTATAGCCTTCAGAGGCCTAGGCCAGGGCAATTTAACGCGCTAGGGGGCTGGCGAGGCTGGTCCCTAGATACGAGTGACGTATTGTGTCACCACCCCAGCACTGGTATCCTGTGCACAGGTAACCCTATCAACCGGGTTAGGTTCTTCGGTTTGCGTAGACCGGGAACGTAATGCAAGGCTAGTCAAGGGCCGCGATGCAGGGCCACTGGGTGCGCAGTTTTAACGGTGTCTGGCAACCGATACCGCAATTTTAACGTCGGCGTACGACGGTGTGAATCCCCCTGGTCTCTGTCCACTTAAGCCTGTGGTCCGGCTGTATCAAGCGTGGGGCTGTTGAGCGAACTAGTCGAGTTCTACTATCAGGACTCCCTCGGCGTGACGCCTAAGAGCCCCAGACAGCAGACAAGACAGGAGGAGGAGAGGAGGGAGGGGAAACCCGAGAGAACTCGACTGAGGACTCTGGGTGCTGAATTGCACTCCTTATATACTACGACAGGTGGTCTGTGCACTACCCTAAGCCCTACTCTAAATATAGTATGGTATGAGTAAGACAACTGCGCATGTAGTAATGGTCATGAGTCATCAACGCCGAGCTCCGGTATCTTATCTATGGCTTTATCTAAGCGCCAAGTGATAGGCGCCTGCTTAGTCAGCACGTGTTTATATAATATGAAGAAAATAAATAATAAAATGGAAATGACTTGGTGAAAAAGCCGAAGCTTTTCAGTCGGTCATGACATCTTTATTTGTTGGCAGAGGGAGCATCCCTCAATCCATTCCCTGATGTGTTTGAACATTCCAGGCCACCAGTAATCATGTTTGAGGAGTTCAAGGGTCTTTAATTGGCCAGGGTGACCAGATGATTGTGCTTCATGTGTTTCTTTGATTAATTTGGTCCATAGTCCATCCTGATCAGGGATGTATGTCTTGCCAAGATAGTGAACAATGCCATTTGTGTAAGACCAATCTTGTATATTTGATTTGATTGGTGGGGCACAGTGCGTGGTGATGGAATGTGTCCAAAATCATCCTTTGACATTGCTTTCTGAATTTCTGTGACTAAATCTTCTGCAATAAGACAAATGAAATGGTTCTCAGGCAAGACTATGACATTTTCTTGTAATTTGCTGTTTCCCATGTGATCTGGGTGCCAAGATAGGGCATCTGCTTCAAACATCTTTGTGTCAGGGACATGCTCAATGCACAGGTCAAATTCTGATAATAAGGATGACCATCTAGCTTGTCTAGGTGTCAAGCATTGCACAGTTCGATAGTAGGACAGATTCTTGTGATTGCAATGAACAATGGTGGTATGGGGCGATCCATGTAGTAGGTGTCACCAAGTCATTAATCCCTTAATGATTGCCAAGAGTTCTCAATTGTAGATCTGGTAATTCTGCTCCGTTTGTGTTAATGCATGTGAAATAAATCCACAGGGGTGCAAGGATCCTGTTTCATCTGCCTGTTTTAAGACCGCTCCTATTGCTTTGTTTGATGCATCAGTTTGAAGGATAAAGGGTCGAGTTGGATCTGGCATTAACAGCACTGGCATGAATGCAAATTGTTGCTTTAGAATTTCAAAGGCATTATTCTGTTCAGTAGTCCAATCAAATGGTTCAGTTTTCTTAGTGAGATCAGTGAGTGGTTTAGCGATGGCAGCAAAATTTCCAATAAAGTGTCAATAGAAGTTTCCAAATCCAAGAAATGATCAGACTTGTTTAACTGTGGTGGGGACTGGCCAGTCAGCAATACCTGCTAGTTTAATCGGGTCCATCTGGATGCATCCAGGGGTGATGATCATCCCTAGGAACTTGACCTCTTGTGTAGCAAATTCGCACTTTTCTAACTTCAGGAATAGAGTGTTATCTTGTAACCATTGTAAGACTTGTTTTGTCTGCTCTTCCAACTGTTCCAGTGTTTCTGTGCAGATGAGCATATTGTCCATGTAGATGATTAACCATCCTTCATTGATCATATCTCTGAAGTATTCATTCATCATAGTCTGAAAGGTTGATGGCAAATTGCATAATCCAAAGAACATGATCATTGGTTCATAGAGCCCTTGATTGGTAATAAAAGCTGCTTTCCATTCGTCTCCCTTTTTGATACGAACATTATTGTATCCCCACCTCGCAGTTTAGTCATAAGATTGGAGACAAGGGGAAGGGGATATGCATTTTTGACAGTCCATTCATTCAGATATCAGTAATCTTGACAGGGTCAGAGTGCCCCACTCTCTTTCTTTGCTACAAAGAAGAATGGTGATGCCTGGGGTGATGTAGATGGTTTAATATATCCTTTCTGGAGTTGTTCATCAATCCATTTGTCTAACAGTCCCTGTTCTTTGATGGATAAGGGGTAAAGTTTACTGGCTTTTGGGACAAAACCTTCTTTAGTGTTGATTGCATGATCCCATGGTCGACTAGATGGGAAACGTTCCGATGCCTTTTTGTCAAAGATAGTGTGCCACTGCTCATATTTGGGTGGTAGTGTGGTAGATGGTTCATCTTTCTTTAGCCTGTGCTCCAGTTCCTGTGATGCTGATGTTTTTACTCTGATCCAATAGTCATCTTTGCCCCATTGCTGAGAGTCTAGGGCCAGCTGCCAAATAGCTTTTGGCAGTGCATCTGGGTCTTCAATCTGCAAGGATTTTTCTCGCCAGTTGATGATTGGGTTATTTTCTTCTAACCAGGGTATTCCTGGGATCATTGTTGCTTGCCTAGCTTAGTGATCCAGAACCAGTTTACAAACTGTCATCCTTCAATCATATAGCATATTTTGGTGCAATGCATGATCATCCCTTTTGCATTTACCATTCCATCTGCATTTCTAACCTTAATAGGTTTCTTGAGTCATTCCTTTCTGAGCTCTTTTACTGCTCCCTTGTCTACAAAGTTTCCTTCTGCCCTGCAGTCAACTAGGGCAGATGTTCCAGCGGGTAAATCAGTCAATTTGATAGTTAACAAAATGTGCTTGTCATTGTTGGATAATACTATTACAGAATCAAGTGCTAACTGTTCAGATCTCAATAATAAGGAAGGGCCAACTGCTGAGTGACACTTCCTAACTAAAAACCCTTGTTTTCAAATTTGTTTAAGAGGGTGTTTTTCTCTTCCGTAGACATTGCTGAAAAGATGGCTCTAATCTTCTTCCCTGGTTCGTCTTCTTCCTTCTGTTGTTCCTCAGTGATGGAACAGACAGCCTTATTCTGATAAGAAGACCTGGATGAAGACACATCATTATGCTTCAGGCAGTTCCTGGGGATGTGTCCCTGTATTCTACATCTGAAACACTTTCCAGTCTTTTGGTATTCCTCCTTTTGGTCATCAGTTAATCATCCAGGAGTTGTAGTATTAATAGCTCTGATGGTTCTGGATTGATTGTTGTTATGATTGAAATGTGTTCCAGATCCATCATTGGTTCTCCTGTTTCCTTGTCCTGTCATATCCCAAGTGTTATGGTGATCCTCAGCCTTGTCATAGGCTTCTTGCATTGTTTTGATCTTCCTCTGGTCCTGTAAGATTGTCCTAGCAAGTTCTAAGGGTAATCCCTTGACAAATGCCTGCAACTGAGCGGGTATTCCTGTAAGGCCAGATGTTCCTATGTCCATGCGGAATTTCCTAACATATCCTGGGACTGAAATGCTGTTTCCAACCCTTAATTTGGATAGATTATTCAGGGCTCGAAGGACACTGTTAACTTCTCCCCAATCATTGATGAAATGTGTTTTGAATGCTTCATAGTTGCTCCATTTGAACGTGGTTGCAGTGCTGCTTCTGTTGTTGTTCAACTCGGTTCGAATAATGGTTTTCCAATCATCTAGTTCTGGTCCCATGCATGCAAGAGCATACCTGACTTTCTTCTTGTCTTTTCCTTCATAGTTTTGTTCATTGAGGGTAAAATAATCCTCAAGCTGTCCTAAAAACAATCTTGCTTCGATTTGTTTTCCTGTAAAAGGTCGTATAGGCTGTGGTTTGATATCTCCTTTGGAGCTAACACTGGTTTCAGATGCCATTCCTGGTTCAGGGGTGATTGGTGGTTTGGGGTTGATTGGTGGTTCTGGAGTAGGGGTTCTACTCGGGGTTTTCTGTTTTGGAGATGGGGGTGGTCCTTGTTTCAAGTAATCTGTGTCAAACAGGTTTTCCTCAAGCTTGGCTTGCTCAATTCATTGTAATTCCTATCACTCTGCTAAAAGGCTAGCTGCAATTCTGTGTCAGTTGCTGTCTCCAAAGAAGTTTCTATAGAGAGTCCTTCCTGAGTTGTTTTCTGGTTTTTTAACAAGGTAGAGCAGTTCTCCTTGTACTTCACTACCCCAGTCTAGGTAGATTTGATTGGGTAAATTGTATTCAAAGGCCCCTGAGTTAAAGGCTCCTGAAAAATATCTGTCTGGGACTGGTTTGGTTTGTTTCCATCCTTCTGTAACAAAATACCAGGTTTGTTGGTAGAGAAAAACTTGTTGTTGTCCAAGATAGTATTTCCCCTTATAGGTGACGGATCCATTTGGGGGTTGTTCCTGAGAGCTGCAAGTCTCAATGGTGTCAGCTAGGGGTGATACCCTGAGCTGGTCCTGAGTTCCAACTTATGTTATGGTCAATGTCCACAATGTTGTTCAGTGTCCAAGTCTACGGCGACAAACAGAGTCTCGGTCTGTCCCCAGCCACTGAACAAGGGTTCTAGGCACTAAGTCTGATGATGATGAAGGCTAGAGAGAGAGAGAGCAAGGAGAGCAGTTGAGGTGACAAGCAAAAGAGCATTCAAGTTGTAGATACAATTTGACTAAGTTGGAACTAAAGAACTATGGTACATGAGAGGGGTTTATATATGTTTAGAGAACAATGGGAACTAAAGGGGAAAAGGCATAGCTATCTGGGAAAGGAAAAGTGAAGGTAGCTATGAAAGGAGATAATGTTCAAGGTGTAACTATGGATTTGTAGCAAGTAAATGTAGTCTGCTAACAAGGGGAAAAGAGAATTGTAACATATATGTATAAGAACTGCAACTAGCACCCAGAGTCCTCAGCCGAGTTCTCTTGGGTTTCCTCCCTTCCTCACTCCTCCCCTACTACAGTCTACTTGAGTGGGGCCATGAGTTGTCTCAATGAAGGGTTCCTGATACAGATGGCCTTATCAAGATCCATGACAAGATGAATCACAAGAAAAATGTCAAATGTGAGTATACAGCCATTACTTGTGTTGAAACGATCTGAAAAGATTGAGATGACATTTTGGATCATTCCAATCTTGGCTGATCTAATCTTATCTGTCCCAGAATAGTCCATTCCCCTTGTAGATAATATAGTGATAGGACAGAAGTATCTTTGACAGATATTATAGAGTTTGACACATGTCATACTCAGACAATAAGTGCACCATGTGCACAACTGTGCAATGACTGCACATTACCAAGTGCAATTTAAATCATCAGTCAGCAATACTAATATTGCTGACCTCATGCATGTAGATAGACAGTATATATACCTGTGTATGTAGTTGTCAATCTACAGTTCAGTTCTCTACTCTACTAGGTGATCACCACAAGCAGACCTAAGTGTTAAACTACAGCTACAAGTGAGTATTTACTCACCAGCTCTACCCATTCTACTGCACCCCTGTCATGCTCTGCTTTGACAACTTGAGTGTTCATATTTTTTAATATACAAATAGGCCAATGAGACAGACAAGTTGGTGACAGCAGATTCAGGTTATCTGATGGATGAATCATTGTGGTTATCACTTGATTTTTGGAAGATTATTGGGCCTTAGTTTGTTGTAGAAACAACTCCTATCTTCCTGCACCATGATATCAACACCAAGTACTTTCCTCCAAATAATTTTTTTTTTTTTTTCCTTTGTACATCCCTGTAATATCATAAAGATTATGTGGTTGGAGATTTGAGGCTTTCAACGCGACTTCCTACAAACGAGTCAAGTCTGATACAGCAGGGTCGTCAATCCAATGTTCAACATGCGCGGCCGGTGTACCACTGAATCCCTGAAAATGTACGACATCGCGTCTCAGTCCGACGCGCTCCGTCAACACAATGCACGAACGCGGGATGCTGCAACGCTCTGCGGTCTCCCGTCGGGATGCCTTCCTCATCCTGCTCGGCGCCGTCTGCATGCAGCTCTGGTCTTTTGTCTTCCACCCTTCCTCACAAAATGGCCTCGTCATCACCAACGCCAGTCAGTCCACCCTCTCTCCGTCCCCGACTCCCGACCAACTTTCAGCAGACCCGCTCTCGGGCACACCCCTTGCGCTGGCTTCTTTGCCTCATACCTCCATCGTGGCACATGCCCCGGGATGGACCATCTTCCAAAACCTCTACATGTCAAATGGCACCCTCCTGCTACTTTCTCCTTCAAAAGACGGGTTTCCAGAGATACGCCTCATGACTTCAACAGGCCTCGCTGCCCTAGCCACGCCAGAGAGCATCCGTGAACGCGAACCCACCAAGGAAAACATGGATTTCTTGACACCGGAACAAGCTCAAGAACGATGGGGATCGACAGACGGCGAATCTTACAGAGTATGGTCCATCAAGGGTAACACGGTTCGTTCGTTTGTTCTTAGCTTTTGCCCAACAGGACGACTCATCGCCGTAGATTTTGCACAACGACCCAGCTCAGTTCCTGCACCATTACTTCCACTTTGTCGCAGAGCTCTTTTTCGGCACATGGGCCTTTTGGCTTGGGGCCTTCACCCAACCCTCGCCCTCTCCATCCTTTCCCCTCTCCCTCTCTCTTCACCTCAACGCCTCCTATCCTCCACCCATGCACCGCGTCATCTTCACCAACTCTGATCCAAAAGGATGGCACGACACACCGGGGTTTGACGGTTACTTTCTCCGTGCCGCCTTTCCCTCTCTGACCGTCGAGTCCCAGATGGGGTGGAACGACCTTGTTAGCGCTACCCGTCCAAGCTCGAACTCCAATTCCACATCCAAAGCGGATCAGAGAGCGTGGCATTTTCCATATGCGCTGCTCTCCGACAGGAGCGCTGCGCACCGTGGGGTCGTTTGCGGTGCGCAGACTCAGCGTACAGCCGCAGAGGCGTGGCAGCATATGTTAACCCAGAACCGGCTAGTGGGCGTGCATGCAGGGAGGTGGTGGGATCCCGTGCGGGAGGCAGTGTGGAAGTTTGCGGGGGTGCAGAGCGCGGATGCAGTCCGGTGGATGAAGACGGAGGCGAACCATGTGCATGAGGATCGAGTGGGCCAACCTGGTGGAAGGGACGTTGAGAAAGAGAAAGCTACTAAGGAGGAAGAGAAGCTAACGGAGGTCACTCCAGATCTTGTCCGCCAAGGCACGTTTCAGTCGCTGCTCCCCCACCCGAGTCAGATCACCATCTCGTACATCAGCCGCCAGCCTTCTCGGGGGCGCAAACTTACCCCAGAAGCGCATGACGGTCTCGTCAAGGCGTTACAAGTGCTCGTGGATAGGCGGAATCAAGCTCGTACTGAGGACAGTCAACCAGAGTGGGAGCTCAACGTCGTCGCTGCCGAAGAACTGACGAAGGATGAGCAGATTCGTATAGCGGCTCGTACGACAGTGGGTGCCCTCCCTTTCTTCTCTCTAGTTACTTGGAATGCTGATTGTAGCGGGGAAAACAGATCATGTTGGGCATACATGGTAACGGTCTCACCCATCTCGTGTTCATGCCCCCAACACGTGTGTCAACTGTGATTGAGATTTTTTACCCAAAAGGATTTGCGCACGATTATCAGTGGACGTCAACAGCGCTGGGGATGAAACACTTTGGTATTTGGAATGACACGTGAGTCTTCTCTCTGACGATACAGCAAACGTACCTCAACAGTAATTAAAGGTATTTTACGCTCCCGGAGAAAGAGCCACGGGTGGCGTATCCTCCAGGGTTTCACGATGACCAAATACCTGTGCACGGACCCACCGTTGCAAAACTGGTGGAAGACCGAGTCGATGGCAAAATCTGATTCGGATGTGGGATAGAGCTTTAGTTGCGTTGTTATTATACCCATCTCCCATGTTCGTTTACTCCTTGTAATGTGTTGTATACCGTAAATCACACGCTCGTTTTAATACGCACAGGCTGCAGCACTCAGACGCCCTGAAACGAATACCAAGAAATCCTTATTTAACATTAATACCATACTTTTTCAGTTTTTCGAAATACTTTTGAACCCTACTCGCAACTTGGCGAGGCGTCCTCCTCCCATTCATCGCCTGCGATATCTTTTGCCAACTACGGGTTCCCAACGTTAACACACGACCATTGGATAAAACTTTGAACCAAAAGAGCGACGCACCGGTTCTTCTCGCCATCCGGTATCTTTTCCAACAGCTGCTCGAGCAAGTTCTGTTCCGACTCGGTCCACACCTGTTTGTACGTCTCCGATTTGGACTTGGCATTGGCATTGACCTTGGTGGTGAGCTGGAGGTTAGACATCCTCGCCCGTCCCCGGGCAGATTTGCTACCGTTAGTGGTGGCGTGCGCGACTTCTACTTCCTCGTCTTCGCTGACGCCTTCAATGTTCATCGGTGATTCCGGATCTTGTGCAGAGGTAGGTTCAAACGCAGGAGGCCGTGCAGCGGCTGCACCAAATGTAGAGGCAGACGTCGGCGTCGAGCCTGCCCGCCGCTTGCGTTTCTTAGACGTCTGACTCTCTTCCTCTTCTTGCCACAGCTGGCGTCGAGCCGTTGCTCTACGTGTCCGTGCAGGTCGGTTCTTAACCCGATTCACGTCCGTCTCTATAGGAGGGAGAGGAAAGAGACGACCATAGCCGTCGCTATCGTCAAGGCCGAACGGTGCGTCCTTCCCCACTTCATGGAGGAGGAACGCAGGTCGAGTTGGGGATCCTCCCTCTGTCTCACCCGCGGTCACGTCCACAATTGCACTTTCATCCCGAACGTCCTTTCTGACGAACACGCCCGCCGCCCCCATGCTCATCCCAGGCAGCGACAGCCCAGCATGTAATTTCCGCTTCTTGATCTCCCGGATCTTTTTCCTCTCCTGCTCCCGCTCCGTCTCGACCGTCGCGTGATGGGTCTTCCCCATCACCCCATCATCATCATCATCATCTACATCTACATCGTCACAGTCGTCTACGGAGAGGTGGGCCACATACGCCGCACACTTCTCCAGAACGGGATCGATGATCGTCTTTTTGGAATCCCTGACAAGGATTTGGAGATCGGACAAGGGTGATTGTTGCGTCGATGCTGGCTTTGAGCCCAGAGAGAGTTTTTCTTGGATCGCTAGTGTGAGAGCGTGTAGCGGTGCGGGATCTAGTTAACGTTTTTGATTTATTTTTTTTTTTTAAAAAAAAAGTCTGCCCTGTTCAATTCGGAAAAAATATAACAAGAAATGGGTGCACGTACCGCAGCCGCTGAAAGCACTCCAATCAATTTCCTTTGGTATCACTAGCCGGTAATGTTCGGGGTCCTTCACCTCCCCGATTTCGTCCAGCTGTGTTAGCACGCGCGCAGGTTAAGCATGACGGAAAATCTGGAAGGGGTCAGCAGATACCTGGTGCAGTAAATCTTGTGGGTCCACGTTTGGCTTTGAGAGGAAATGTGATTTGAGTTTTCTGAGCTGGGCTACGTCTTGCTGGGTCTGCTCCAGGAGCGAACGTTGGGTCTGGATGAAGGATTCGAGCGCCTCGAGGCTGTGTGGGGAGGTGGGGCGCGGTGAGTGTTTAGAATATAACGGGAGTTTGTACGTACGTAGAAGCGCGTTTGTCGTCCATGGGTTCTGTGAGGCGGGCATGAATTCTGAGTTTATGTAAGTAATAAATCTTCACCAAGCCCAACACGCGACCTCCTCGCTATCGCCTGACCGTCTGGATGGCCCTGCCCTCTTGTCCCGCCTCAAGATTGCGGTTGCGGGACGCCCTGAATTCCAAAGAGTGTTCCGTGACCTAGGGGTCAATGACGTGATTTCCGCCTCCTGGTCCCAGCGTGACTCCTTGGTCGTGGTTTGCCGCGACCCCATCACTCCTGCACAGTCCACCTGCCTCGTCAACGCGTTGGGGGATGTCTTCCACATCACCACCGCCCAACGACTTCGTGCCTTAAATTTTGTGCTGTGCCTACCCGGAAGAGCGACGGCTCCGAGTATTCACCCACGGACATTCTTCACGATCTCCTCCAACATGCTTCTTGGGCACGCGCTCAGATCCATGGACTTCCCCGCTGGGTCAAGGCCCGTAGCCAATCTTCTCTTAGCGCCTCGGGCACCATTTTGGTCGTGCGCGACTTTCTGTCGGCTGCCAATGCCAACGCTCTTCAGGGGACCATCGTGCGTCCTCAAGCCCGACCCACGCGCTGCTTCAAGTGGATATTCAAGGACGTCACTCCTCAATGCTTGACTTGCTGGCGGTGGGGCCACACCAACCTTCAATGTCGGTCCCCTAACACAACCTGCTCGCAGTGTGCTGGCCCCCATCCCACCTCCCAACATGCTCAGTACCGTTCCACCTGCGCTTCCATGGGTGTTGCCTGCTCCATTAAGCTATGTGTCAACTGACTGTGTAGGTTCCAAGGACCCGTACCACCATGCCAGCAGCACCTCCTGCCCCTTCTACCTCCAGCGACTCCAGTCAGACGCCATCCCGTCCTTGTATGCCACACACTCTGACAAGAGGCGAGGCGGTGCGTTAGCGCGCGAGATCCCTGCTCTGCACAAGCGTATCCTGAAGAAGGGCCTCCCGCCCACCGTTCCTGCGGCCTTACCACTGGCCGTGGCCCCAGGCGCAGGCTTCATTGAGGAGGTCCCGGAAATGTTAGATGACACTCCTATGGGCCCTGCCGACGACTCCCTCGAGTACATCGATCCGCGCACTACTGACACTCCACTATGTTAGGTTTCGCTCATGAACTACGCTATTTATTTTACAATTGCCAATGCTCTTATGACTCCCTCTCTGCCATACTTGACCGCTTCCAGCATGACACTGACATTATTTTCATTCAGGAATACCCATGGAAACTCATACGCAACTCCCCACATCACGAATCTCCCCGGGGCCGACCGGTCTGGGGTGGCCCCAACCATCCTGCATGGCTCCCGGTTGAAGGCCCATCTATCTCAATTGACTCCCAGGTCGGCGTCCACATCTACGCCTCTCGTGTCGCCCAACGATATCACTTGTCCGTCAACACGATCCATTTCCCCGACCCGAACATCCTGTTTGTCACCCTTACTCGCATGTCGGGCCACTTTACGCATTCTTTCCTGAACGTTTACCCAAACCCGCGCTCCACAACCACTCTGCAAACACTGATACGCTACTTACCTTCCGCACCTAATGTTGCCTTGATCCAAGGCGACTTTAACTTACATTCCTCTGTTTGGGACTCTTCGATACAGTCGGACAATACTCACGCTTCTGATATTCTAGGTGCTATGTCCTTATGCGGACTCACGTGCATTAACGATCCTGCCACCTCCACGTGGTACCGGCGGTGGGCTTATAGTCAGCTAATGTGCGGCTGCAGTCCACATTCCACCATCTAGTGGGCGTTCCATCAGATTTCGGAGTTATGGCGCATGCCTGCCAGGTGGATTCCATAGCAGCATATAAAGCGTCGCAGCAGCCAGAGTCAAAGACCGTCGCAGACACCCTAGTGATGAAGTCCCACTCCGCATCCGAGTTGTGGGGGAGGTAAGGTGGACGATGAGGGGGGGTAGAAGAGTCAGCTGTAAAAGAAAGCATGAGTATAAGATGGTCAACATGGGCCCCTTGAAGGGCCAAGTCAAAAAGTTGTTGGGCAGAGTCCAAAATAGGATCAGCTAACCCATGACTATGGGAAAAATAGTCTGCTTAATGGTAGCAGGGATACCATTTCAACTACCCTAGTTGACAATGTGGGGGCACTGACTAAACACCTGGAGTGGCACTTCAGAGTTGCCCAGAGTTGTGGAACTCTGTAATCAAAATTCTCATAAGGACTGACCATCCTTAATGGTCATGGATTTGGGGCCACCTGACAGTGGATAATAGGGTCCAACCCCCTGTAACAAGGGTTGTGCTGAGGCAGTGGGCAGACCCAACCTCCTAAACAACCCAAACACCTACTGGAGTGCATGGGCACACCTTCAGTGTCTAATCAAAGGCAAAAGAGAGGGGAATGAGGATTGAGATACCCTAAAGTGACTTGCTGTGAGGGGAGAGACCTGCCAACACACACTAGATGACTGACAAAGTGTTGAATGTTTCATTTCCTCTTTAGGTAGTTTCATCTCCTTAATAGGTAGTTACATTTCACTTCTCCATTTCTTTTAATATCTTTGTTTATTGTAGATAGTTTAGCCATACACAGAGCATGTATATAAGACTGACTATCTCTCAATAAACAGTAGTTGCTCTTTCTTGCCTACCAGTGTTATGGTCAATGTCCACAATGTCGGTCTATGTCCAGGTCTATGGCAATAAACAGAGTCTTGGTCTGTTCCCAATCACTGAACAAGGGTTCTAGGCACTAAGTCTGACAATGATGAAGGCTAGAAGAGAGCAAGGAGAGCAGTTGAGGTGATGAGCAAAAGAGAGTGTTCAAGTTGTAGATATGATTTGACTAAGTTGGAACTAAGGACTACTGTACATGAGAGGGGTTTATATACATTTTAGAGAACTATAGACACTAAAGGGGAAAGAGCATAGCTATCTAAGAAAGGGAAGATGAAGGTAGCTACTGAAGGAGATAACATCCAAGCATGACTATGGGTCTGTAACAAGTAAATGTAGTCCATTTAACAAAGGGAAAAGAGAATTGTAACATTACCCCCTTTGTATGTGAGAAGTCACCGACTTCTACCAGCCAGAAGTCATCCAGCCATGATCAGTCCTGGACTCAGCCCATTTGACAGTGTTGTCCAGCTCTTTCGTGGAAGTCTCTACCTTCCATCTGAGTGCCTCTGCAGTGTGATGCAGATTCTGAGCATTGCATAGGAATGAACCATGTTTTTTGTAGGTCATCTCATGTGGATCAATGGTAAGGGTGAGTGTGGTGAGGTTGTCTGTGGCAGAGGATAGATTGGTGATAGAACAAGTGGCGGTGGTGAGGGCATCAGCGACGATGGTGAGAGTGGTGTTCCTTTGGACAAACTGGGCAAAGTGAGGAATATGGTGGTTGTCAGGGTGTACTTGCGGGAGGAGAGTAGCTGGGTGGATATGGAGGTTGTCGTCCTTGAAATGGATGACAGTGGTATTTTCAATAAAGACCTCGAGCGGGAGTGTTACAATTCTCTTTCCCCTCTCTTAACAGACTACTTTTACTTGTTACAAACCCATAGTTACACTTGGACATTATCTCCTTCCATAGTTACCTTCATCTTCCCTTTTGTAGATAGCTATGCTCTTTCCCCTTTAGTTCCTATTGTTCTCTAAACATATATAAACCCCCCCTCATGTACTGTAGTTCTCTAGTTCCAACTTAGTCGAATCATATCTACTCTTTGCTTGTCGCCCCAGCCGCTCTCTTTGCTCCCTTCTAGCCTTTGTCATCATTAAAGGCTAGGTGCCTAGAACCCTTGTCCAGTGATTGGGAACAGACCGAGACTCTGTTTGTTGCTGTAGACTTGGGCACAGAATGATGTTGTGGACATCGACTGTAACATAAGTTGGAACTCAGGACCAGCTCAGGGTATCATCCCTAGCCGACACCATTGAGACCCGTAGCACTCAGGAACAAACCCCGAACGGATCTGTCATCTATAAGGGGAAATACTACCTTGGACAGAGAGAAATCTTCCTTCATCAATGAATTTGGTACTTTGTTACAGAAGGAAGAAGACGAAACAAACCAGTCCCAGACGGCTATTTCTCAGGAACCCCTTACACAGGAATCTTCAAACAAGAACTACCCGATCAAATCTACCTAGAGTGAGGTAGTGAAGTACAAGGAGAACTGCTCTACCTTATTGTAGAATCAGAAGACGAATTAGGAAAGACTCTTTATAGAAGAGCTTTTGGAACTGGCAGCTGATACGGAGTCACAGCCAACCTTTTAGCAGAGTGGGAGGAATTGAAACAAATCAAACAAGCTAAGCTTGAGGAAAACCCATTTGATACAGAACCACCCCCATCCCCGAAACCAAAAACCCCTGAACCAAAACCGAAACCAGTTATCCCTGAGACAGGAATGGCATATGAAATCAGTACTAGCTCCAAAGGAGATATCAAACCACAGCCAATACGACCCTTTACTGGCAAACAAATTGAAGCAAGATCATTTCTAGGACAGCTTGAGGATTATTTTACCCTCAATGAACAGAATTATGAAGGAAAAGACAAAAAGAAAGTCAGGTATGCACTTGCATGCATGGGACCAGAACTAGACAATTGGAAAATCATTATTCAAGGAGAATTGAATGATAACAAAGAAAGATCCACAGCCAGAATTCAAATGGGGAAATTACGAAGCCTTTGAAACACGCTTCATCAATGATTGGGGAGAAGTGAACAGTGCTCTTCAAGCCCTGAACAATTTATCCAAATTAAGAGTTGGAAACGGCATTTCAGTCCCAGAATATATCAGGAAATTCTGTATGGACATAGGAACGTCTGGTCTTACAGGAATACCCGCACAGCTACAAGCATTTGTCAAGGGATTACCCCTGGAACTTGCCAGGACAATCCTACAAGATCAAAGGAAGATTGAAACAATGCAGGAGGCCTACGACAAGGCTGAAGATCACCATAACACTTGGGATATGACAGGACAGGGGAACAGAAGAACCAATGAGGGTTCTGGAACATGTTTCAATCGGAACAATAACCAATCCAAAACAATCAGAGCTATAGACACCACGACCCCTGGACGACTAACAGATGATCAAAAAGAAGAGTACCGAAAGACTGGAAAGTGTTTCAGATGTGGAACACAGGGACATATCTCCAGAAACTGCCCAAAGTGCAATGATGCGTCTTCATCCAGGTCTCCTTATCAGAATAAAGCCGTCTGCTCCGTCACAGAGGAACAACAGAAAGAAGGAGATGAACCAGCAAAGAAGATTAGAGCAATCTTTGCAGCAATGTCCACTGAAGAAAAGAATGCCCTCTTAAACGAATTCAAAAGCGAGGGTTTTTAGTCAGGGAGTGTCACTCAGCAGTTGGCCCTTCCTTATCATCAAGATCAGAACAGTTAGCACTTGATTCTGTAATAGTACTATCAAACAATAATGAGCGCATTTCATTAATGATCAAATTGACCAATTTACCGCTGGAACATCAGCCCTAATTGATTGTGGGGCAGAAGGAAACTTTGTAGACGAAGAATCAGTAACAGGACTCAGTAAAGAATGACTCAGGAAAGCTATTAAAGTCAGAAACACTGACGGAACAGTTAATGCAAAAGGAATGATCACACACTGTACTAAAATATGCTATATGATCGAAGGATGACAATTTGTCAACTGGTTCTGGGTCACTAAACTAGGAAATCAACGTATGATTTTAGAAGTACCATGGTTAGAAGAAAACAACCCGATCATCAACTGGCAAAACAAATCCCTGAAAATTGATGACCCTGACAAACCATTAAAAGCAATCTGGCAAGTAGCCCTGGATTCTCAGCAGTGGGGCAAGGATGACTACTGGATCAGAATAAAAACATCTGCATCACAGGAACTGGAACATCAGCTAAAGAAAGATGAACCACCTATCACACTACTGGTGCTGTTAATGCCAGACCCAACCCAACCCTTCATCCTCCAAACTGATGCATCAAATAAGGCGATAGGAGCAGTTTTAAAACAAGCAGATGAAACAGGATCCTTACACCCTTGTGGATTCATTTCACACACATTAACACAAATGGAGCAAAATTACCAGATCTATGACAGAGAACTCTTGGCAATCATTAAAGGATTGATGACTTGGCAACACCTATTACTTGGATCGCCCCATACCACTATAGTTCACTGTGATCACAAGAATCTATCCTATTACTGGACCGCTCAACACCTGACACCTAGACAAGCCAGATGGTCATCATTATTATCTGAATTTGACTTGCGCATTGAGCATGTCCCTTGCATAAAGATGTTTGAAGCAGATGCCCTATCACAACGGCCTGATCATATGGGGAATAATGAATTGCATGAAAATGTCATAGTTCTACCTGAAGATCAGTTCATTTGCCTTATTGCAGAAGACCTAGCAACATACATCCAGAAAGCAATGTCTAAAGATGACTTTGGATGCATTCTGATTGATGTTATCACCACACACCATGCTCCACCGATCAAATCAAATGTGCAGGATTGGTCTTATATAAATGGCATCATACATTATCTCAGCAAAACATATATCCCTGACCAGGATGGTCTATGGACTAAGTTGATTAAGGAAACACACGAAGCATGGTCATTGGGCCACCCCGGATGTTTAAAAACTCTAGAACTTCTCAAACGAGACTACTGGTGGCCAGGAATGCTTAGGCACGTCAGAGAATGGATTGAAGGATGCACTCTTTGCCAACAAATGACAATTAACACACACCCGAATGTCCCGGCCCTTCACCCGATTCAATCAAAAGCAATGTGCCCATTCCAACAAGTAACCCTGGATTTTATCACCGATCTACCCCTTTCTGATGGCTTTGACTCAATTCTGGTCATGGTGGACCATGGTCTTACAAAGGGGGTAATTCTCATGCCTTGCAAGAAGACTATTGACGCCCTAGGAACTGCAGAACTTTATATAGCCAAGATCTTCAAACGATTTGGATTACCTGATGTTTTAATATCAGATTGAGGACTGCAGTTCTCTGCAAAAGTATTCCAGGAAATACGAAAAGCACTAGGAATTGACCATAGAATGAGCATGGCCTATCACCCACAGACAGATGGAGAAACAGAATGAGTTAACCAAGAATTGGAGGTTTATCTTCAGATGTTTTGCACCAATGAACCACATCTTTGGAAACCACTCCTCCCGATAGCCGAGTTTGCTCATAACAACCGATACCACCACACAATCAAAACTTCTCCATTCAGACTAATGGATGGAACGGACCCTGTTGCACTTCCCACAGCCATGGCATGAATGACAACACCAGCAGCAGAAGAATGCCTTCAATTCCTAAGGAAAGCAAGAGAAGAAGTGCTGGCAGCACACAAACTAGCCAGGCAGCTAGTAGCCAGGTGATGCAAAGACAAAGCGATATGATTCAAAAAAGGCGCCGAAGTATGGCTTGAGAACAGGAATCTTTTCATACCATATCAGTCCAGAAAGTTAGCACCAAAACGAGAAGGACCCTTCGAAATCGAACAAGTGATGGGACCTGTAACATACAAACTGAAACTCCCGAAGCAATGGCGTATCCACCCTGTGTTTCATATGTCACTCCTTACTCCATATAGGGAAACTACTCCGCACGGCCTGAACTATGTGAAACCACCCCCTGACCTCGTAAACGGACAGGAGGAGTTTGAAGTTGAAGCAATTCTAGCACATAGAAAGCGAGGCGCAGGATCCCACTATCTGGTTAAATGGAAAGGTTATGGATCAAACAACAATTCTTGGGAACCTGCCCACAACCTCTTAAACACCACCAACATCCTGACAGAATATCAACGAAGACGACACCTCTGAACACATGACTAGATACAGAAACCGCCATACCCTAAAGCAAAATCCTTATTATACAAAACGAAACTGTTTGACTCTCTCACGATACACTATAGCCCTTAAAGAAAAAACCACCTTCACTTGAGTACAGTACCTCCCCTTCAGGCACCCGCCAAAAGCACCAAACCTATCAGGAAAACCAACCAAAACAGTAGCAACGATCACACAATACTACCACACCCCTCGACTTAACCGGGACCATCAGAAGAATCCATCAGGAACAATGGAGATTCCATGTCATATGGTACAACAGTACCTCCCTGGGTTCTATCAATTACGATTCTCAGTCAATGACTTACCACCCTATAACAGAGATCCCCCTACATATCAGATCCGAGCGGTAAAGAAGAGTGATGTCTATGACACCAATCATGGCAGGATCTTATGCCCTGAAGAATACAAGAAGCTCAACAATATTTCTAAGAAAGCACAAGAAATTGGTGCACAGATCTGGCTGTTCCACAGAAAAGTCAGATTACCCAGACGACCAATCTTATCTATGGAGGACCTCACAGAAGACCTCCTCTACTTGTTTGATTTACGAAAGAATATAGTCCTCAGGATAGTCAGAGCCATTCGAAGATTCCTTTACAAGCCAGTTACAGATCTGACCACCTATCAATTTGGCGCCCTGGAGATGTTCATCAGGGAAGATCACGAGCTTCTCACAGACCCTGACATCCTGAATCGGATGGAACTACTCGATTTGGATCTGGACCCAGACCATGACGAGTTAAATGACCTATAAAAACCAGGTGCCCAACACTAATAGCTACCTATCTCATATTCAAAAGAAATGTTCACCTTCTTTGCACTCACCACTTACTTTACTGTCCTTCTCCTTATCTCATGTGCTCATTGGCGCATTGACAAAACCATTGCCCCTCCTTTCACCCTTCATCGCCATCCTGGACCTCCTGCTCAAGGTCTTCATTGAAAACACCACCATCATCCACTTCGAGGACGACGACCTACACGTCCACCCAGCCAACCTGCTTCCCCAAGTTTACCCTGACAACCACCACATTCCCCACTTCGCCCAATTCATCAAAAGAAACACTGTACTCATGGTCGTTGCCGATGCCCTTGCCACCACCACCTGCTCCACCACCAATCTCTCCACAGCCACTGACAACCTCGCTGCCCTTACCCTCACCATCGACCCACATGAACTGACTTATGAGGAACGCGACTCCTTCCTGCGTAATGCACAAAATTTACATCGTGCCACTGAGATGCTCAAGTGGAGAATAGAAACTTCCACAAAAGAACTCGACAATGCTGTCAAATGGGTAGAGTCTAGGACCAATCATGGGTGGACATCTTCTGGCTGGTAGAAGTCGGTGACTTCTCGCATACAAAGGGGGTAATGTTACAATTCTCTTTCCCCTCTGTTAACAGACTACTTTTACTTGTTACAAACCCATAGTTACACTTGGACGTTATCTCCTTCCATAGCTACCTTCATCTTCCCTTTTGTAGATAGCTATGCTCTTTCCCCTTTAGTTCCTATTGTTCTCTAAACATATATAAACCCCCCCTCATGTACTGTAGTTCTCTAGTTCCAACTTAGTCGAATCATATCTACAACTTGAACATTCTCTTTGCTTGTTGCCCCAGCTGCTCTCTTCGCTTGTTGCCCCAGCTGCTCTCTTCACTTGTTGCCCCAGCTGCTCTCTTTGCTCCCTTCTAGCCTTCGTCATCATTAAAGGCTAGGTGCCTAGAACCCTTGTCCAGTGATTGGGAACAGACCGAGACTCTGTTTGTTGCTGTAGACTTGGGCGCAGAACGACGTTGTGGACATTGACCATAACAGGGAGGTCTGGGAGGGCGATGAAGGGTGAGAGGGCAGTGGCAGTTTTGTCAATGCGCCAATGAGTGCATGAGATGAGGAGGAGGGCAGCAAAATAGGTGGCGAGGGCAAAGAAGGTGAACATTTCTTTTGAATATGAGATGGGTAGCTACTGGTGTTGGGTGCCTGGTTTTTTATAGGTCATTCAACTCGTCATGGTCCGGGTCCAGATCTGAATCGAGTAGTTCCATCCGATTTAGGATGTCAGGATCTGTGAGAAGTTTGTGATCTTCCCTGATGAACATTTCCAGAGCAATTAATTGGTAAATGGTCAGATCAGTAACTGGTTTGTAGAGGAATCTCCAGATAGCTCTGACTATTCTGAGAACTATATTCTTTTGTAAATCAAACAAGTAGAGGAGATCTTCAGTGAGATCCTCCATTGATAGGATTGGTTGTCCGGGTAATCTGATTCTTCTATGGAACAGCCAGATCTGTGCGCTGATTTCTTGTGCTCTTTTAGAGATATTGTCAAGGTTTTTGTATTCTTCAGGGCATAAGATCCTTCCATGATTGGTGTCATAGACATCACTTCTCTTCACTGCATGGTTCTGATAGATAGGTGGGTCATCATTATAAGGTGGTATGTCATTGACTGAGAATTGTAGTTGATAAAATCCAGGGAGGTATTGTTGTATGGCACGACATGGAATCTCTGTTATTCCTGCTGGGTTTCTTTGATGATCTCGATTGAGCCAAGGAGTTTGGTAATATTGTGTGGTCATTGCTATGGTTTTGGTTGGTTTTCCTGATAGGTTTGGTGCTTTCGGTGGATGTCTAAACGGAAGGTACTGTACTCGAGCGAAGGTGGTTTTCTCTTTAAGGGCTATAGTGTACTGGGAGAGAGTTGAACAGTTTTGTTTCATATAATAGGGATTTTGTTTTAGGATATGGCAGTTTCTGTACCTAGTCATGTATTCAGAGGTGTTGGTGTTGTTGATATTCTGTTAGAATGTCAGTGGTGTTTGAAAGATTGCAGGCGACCTCAAATTCTTCTTGTCCATTTACAAGATCAGGAGGTGGTTTCATGAAATTCGGGCCACGTGCAGTAGTTTCTCTATATGGGGTAAAGAGTGACGTATGAAATACAGGGTGGATGCGCCATTGCTTCGGGAGTTTCAGTTTGTACATTACAGGTCCCATTACTTGTTCAATCTTGAAGGGTCCTTCTCATTTTGGTGCTAACTTTCTGGATTGATATGGTATGTGAAGATTTCTGTTTTCAAGCCATACTTTGGCGCCTTTTTCGAATCATACTGCCTTGTCTTTGCACTGTCTGGCTACTAGCTGTCTGGCTAGTTTGTGTGCTGCTGGCGCTTCCTCTCTTGCTTTCCTTAGGAATTGAAGGCATTCTTCAGCTGCTGGTGTTGTCATTCGTGCCATGGCTGTGGGAAGTGCAACAGGGTTTGTCCCATACATTAGTTTGAATGGAGAAGTCTTGATTGTGTCATGATATCGGTTGTTATGAGCAAACTTGGCTATCGGGAGGAGTGGTTTCCATAGATGTGGTTCATTGGTGCAAAACATCCAAAGATAAACTTCCAGTTCTTGATTGACTTGTTCTGTTTCTCCATCTGTCTGAGGGTGGTAGGCTGTGCTCATTCTATGGTCAATTCCTAGTGCTCTTCATATCTTTTGGAACACTTTCACAGAGAACTGCAGTCCTTGATCTGATATTAAAACATTGGGTACTCCAAACCATTTAAAGATCTCAGAAATATAAAATTCCGTGGTTCCTAGGGCATCTATTGTTTTCTTGCAAGGTGTGAAGATTACCCCCTTTGTAAGACCATGGTCCACTGTGACCAGGATTGAGTCAAAACTATCAGAGAGGGGTAGATTGGTGATAAAATCCAGGGTTACTTGTTGGAATGGGTGTGTTGCTTTTGACTGAATTGTGTGAAGGGCAGGGGCGTTCGGGTGTGTGTTAATCTTCATTTGTTGGCAAAGAGTGCAGCCTTCAATCCATTCCCTGATGTACCTAAACATTCCTGGCCACCAGTAATCTCGTTTGAGAAGTTCTAGAGTCTTTAATCGTCTGGGGTGGCCCGATGATCGTGCTTCATGTGTTTCTCTAATCAATTTAGTCTGTAGGCCATCCTGGTCAGGGATATAAGTTTTGCCAAGATGATGTATGATGCCATTTATATAAGACCAATCTTGTATGTTTGATTTGATTGGTGGAGCGTGGTGTGTGGTGATAACATCAATCAGAATGCGTCCGAAATCATCTTTGGACATTGCTTTCTGGATGTCTGTTACTAAGTCTTCTGCAATAAGGTGAATGAACCAATCTTCAGGTAGAACTATGACATTTTCTTGTAATTCACTATTCCCCATATGGTCAGGCCATCATGATAGGGCATTGTATCTCCATCGGAGATCAAGTTTGGTGAAATATTTGGCACCTTGCAATTTAGTCATGAGATCGCAGACAAGAGGAAGGGGATATGCATTTTTGACAGTCCACTCATTCAGATACCAATAATCCTGACAGGGTCGGAGTGTTCCATTTTCCTTCTTTGCTACAAAGAAGAATGGCAATGCTTGTGGTGATGTAGATGGTCTAATATATCCTTTCTGGAGTTGTTTGTTCATCCATTTGTCCAACAGTCCTTGTTCTTTGGTTGACAAGGGGTAAAGTTTGCTTGCTTTTGGAATGAATCCTTCTTTAGTCTTAATTGTGTGATCCCATGGTCGACTATATGGGAATCGTTCAGATGCCTTCTTGTCAAAGATGGTGCGCCATTGTTCATATTCTGCTGGTAGTGTGATAGGTGGTTCATCTTTCTTTAGCCAATGTTCCAGTTCCTGTGATGTGGATGTTTTTATTCTGATCCAGTAGTCATCCTCACCCCACTGCTGAGAATCCAGGGCTACATAATTGCCAGATTGCCTTTGGCGACTCATCGGGGTTATCAATTTGTAAGGACTTGTTTTGCCAATTGATGATCGGGTTATTTTCTTCTAACCATGGTATTCCCAGAATCATACGTTGATCACCTAGCTTAGTGATCCAGAACCAGTTGATAAATTGTTGTCCTTCGATCATATAGCATATTTTGGTATGGTGCGTGATCATTCCTTTTGCATTGACTGTTCCATTGGCATTTCTGACTTTATTAGCTTTCCTGAGTCGTTCTTTACTGAGTTCTTTTACTGATTCTTTGTCTACGAAGTTTTCTTCTGCCCCACAATCAATTAGGGCTGATGTTCCAGCAGGTAAATTGGTCGATTTGATAGTTAGTGAAATGCACTTGTCGTTGTTTGATAGTACTATTACAGAATCAAGCGCTAACTGTTCAGATCCCGATGATAAGGAAGGGCCAACCACTGAGTGACACTTCCTGACTAAAAACCCTTGCTTTCAAATTCGTTTAAGGGGCATTTTTTTCTTCAGTAGACATTGCTGCAAAAATTGCTCTAATCTTTTTTGCCAGTTCATCTCCTTCTTTCTGCTGTTCCTCTGTGACAGAGTGGACAGCTCTATTCTGATAAGAAGACCTGGATGAAGATGCATCATGTTACGGTTGATGTCCACAACGTCGTTCAGTGTCCAAGTCTACAGCGGCAAACAGAGTCTCGGTCTGTTCCCAACCACTTGGACAAGGGTTCTAGGCACTAAGTCTGATGATGACGAAGGCTAGAGAGAGAGAGCGAGGAGAGCGGTTGAGGCGACGAGCAAAAGAGCATTCAAGTTGTGGATAAGATTCAACTAAGTTGGAACTAAGGAACTACAGTACATGAGAGGGGTTTATATACGTTAAGAGAACAATAGAAACTAAAGGGGAAAGTGCATAGCTATCTAAGAAAGGAAAGGTGAAGGTAGCTATAAAAGGAGATAACGTCCAAGCGTAACTATGGGTTTGTAACAAGTAAATGTAGTCCGTTAACAAAGGGAAAAGAGAATTGTAACATTACCCCCTTTGTATGTGAGAAGTCACCGACTTCTACCAGCCAGAGGTCGTCCAACCATGGTCCGTTCTAGACTCAGCCCATTTGACAGCGTTGTCTAATTCTTTCGTCAATGTTTCCACCTTCCATTTGAGAGCTTCAGCAGCTCTGTGCAAGTTTTGCGCATTTCGGAGGAAGGAATCGCGTTCCTCATAGGTCATCTCATGTGGATCTATAGTGAGGGTGAGGGCGGCGAGATTATCAGTGGCGGAGGAAAGGTTGGTGATGGAACAGGTGGCAGCGGCAAGGGCGTCGGCAACAACCGTGAGCATAGTGTTTCTTTTGACGAATTGGGCGAAATGAGGGAGGTGGTGATCGTCAGGGTATACCTGAGGAAGTAGGTTGGCAGGGTGGATATGGAGGTCATCATCCTCGAAGTGGATGACAGTGGTATTTTCAATGAAGACCTTGAGTGGGAGGTCTGGGACAGCGATGAAAGGCGAGAGGGCAGCGGTAGCTTCGTCGATGCGCCAATGAGCGCAAGAGAGGAGGAGGAGGATGGTGAAATAGGCGGCGAGAGTGAAGAAGGTGAACATGGTTTCAGCATGTGAGTCTGGCGCTAGGCGATGATACTTGCACAATTTATATGTATTCCAGATCATTAATTTCCGTGTCCGAATCTGAACTTTCTATATCCAGTGGATCTTCGATTGCAGGGTCAGTGAGGAGTTCTCGTTCTTCTGTGATGAACCTGGTTAGCGAATCTAGATGTTGGATTCCTGGTGTCGTTGTTGGGGTGACTAAGAATCTTCTGATTCTCCTGACGATGTCCGCTATTACCTCTCCCAGTGCAATAGACAAATATTGAAGATCATCAAGGATGTCTTCTATGAGAATGCAAGGCCTTCCTGGTATTCTGATTCTTCGGTTAATTAACCAAATTTGTGTGCTACACTCCCGTATCTGCTTAGTGATCTTGTCCATCTGTTTGTATTCTTCCGGACATAGCAGTCTTCCATGCGCACTTTCATAAACGTTACTGTTTCTGATGGCTAGAAGTTGGTAGGCAGGTGGATCCTTATTATAGGCAGGTAGATTGTCGGTTGAGAATTGTAGGTCGTGGTACTTGGGAAGATAGTTCTGGATGGCGTTGCAGGGGAACTCTGTTGTTCCTGAAGGGTTCTTTTGGTGGTGGTGATCAAGTCGAGGGATGCGGTAGTATCGTGTGACCAATGCCACAGTTCAGGTGAGTTTCCCTGACGGGTTCGGTGCTCTAGGAGCGTGTTGGAAGGGGAGGTATTGTATGCGGGTGTAGACGGTCTTTTCTTTAAGAGCTATAGTATATCAAGAGAGTGTTGAGCAGTTCCGTTTTGTATAGTAGTAATTTTGTTTCAAGACGTGGTGGTTTCTGTATCGAGTCATGGTTCAGAGGTGTTGGCGTTGTTGGTATTCTGATAGGATATCAGTGGCGTTTGCAAGATTGCGAGCGGGTTCCCAAGAGTTATCGTTCAATCCGTAGCCTTTCCATTTAACTAGATAATGGTAGCCTGCGCCTCGCTTCCTGTGAGCTAGAATTGCCTCTACCTCGAATTCCTCTTGTCCATTTACGAGATCAGGGGGTGGTTTCACATAGTTCGGCCCATGCGCAGTCGTTTCCCTGTATGGGGTAAGGAGTCACGTATGAAACACAGGGTGAATGCGCCATTGTTTTGGGAGTTTCAATTTGTATGTTACTGGTCCCATCACTTGTTCGATTTCAAAGGGTCCTTCTCACTTTGGTGCTAATTTTCTGGACTGATATGGTATGTGGAGATTTCTGTTCTCAAGCCATACTTTGGTGCCTTTTTCAAATCGTATTGCTTTATCCTTGCGTCGTCTTGCCACTAGTTGTCTTGCTAGTTCATGTGCTGCTAGCGCTTCTTCTCTGGCTTTCCTTAGGAACTGGAGGCGTTCTTCTGCTGCTGGTGTAGTCATTCATGTTGTAGCTGTGGGAAGCGCAACAGGGTCCGTCCCATACATTATTCTGAATGGGGAAGTTTTGATTGTGTCATGATGTCGGTTGTTGTGAGCAAACTCGGCTATTGGGAGAAGCGGTTTCCATAGATGTGGTTCATTGGAGCAGAACATTCGAAGGTAGACTTCTAATTCCTGGTTGACTCGTTCTGTTTCTCCATCAGTCTGAGGATGATAGGCTGTGCTCATTCTATGGTCGATTCCTAATGCTTTTCGTATTTCCTGAAATACTTTTGCGGAGAACTGTGGTCCTCGATCTGAGATTAGAACGTCGGGTAGGCCAAACCATTTGAAAATTTCGGAGACGTAAAGCTCCGCAGTGCCTAGTGCATCGATTGTCTTCTTGCAAGGTGTGAAAAATACCCCCTTTGTAAGACCATGGTCCACTGTGACCAGGATCAAGTCAAAGCCATCGGAAAGGGGTAGATCAGTGATGAAATCAAGGGTTACTTGTTGAAAAGGACGGGTTGCCTTTGACGGAATTGGGTGAAGGGCAGGTACATTTGGGTGCGTATTAATCTTCATCTGTTGACAGAGGGTGCATCCTTCTATCCATTCCTTGACATGTTTGAACATTCCAGGCCACCAGTAGTCGCGCTTAAGGAGTTCAAGGGTCTTTAATTGTCCCAGGTGACCTGATGATCGTGCTTCGTGCGTTTCTTTAATCAATTTGGTTCGTAACCCGTCTTGGTCAGGGATGTAGGTCTTGCTGAGATAGTGAACAATGCCGTTGGTATAAGACCAATCCTGTATGTTCGATTTGATTGGCGGGGCGCGATGCGTGGTGATAACCTCAATTAAAATTCGTCCAAAATCGTCTTTTGACATTGCCTTCTGAATCTCCGTGACTAGATCTTCTGCAATAAGACAAATAAAACGATCTTCTGGTAAGACTATGACATCCTCTTGTAATTCACTATTTCCCATATGATCCGGGCGTCAAGATAGGGTATCTGCTTCAAACATTTTTGTGCCAGGGACATGTTCAATGCATAGGTCAAATTCTGACAATAGGGATGACCATCTAGCTTGTCTAGGTGTCAAGCGTTGGGCAGTTTGATAGTAGGACAGGTTCTTGTGATCGCAATGAACTATGGTGGTATGGGGTGATCCATGTAACAGGTGTCGCCAAGTCGCTAATCCCTTGATGATCGCCAAAAGTTCTCAGTCATAGATCTGGTAATTTTGCTCCGTTTGTGTTAATGCATGTGAGATAAATCCGCAGGGATGTAGAGATCCTGTTTCATCTGCTTGTTTCAAGACTGCTCCTATTGCCTTATTCGATGAATCGGTTTGAAGGATAAAGGGTCGAGTAGGATCTGGCATTAATAATACCGGCATAGATGCAAATCATTTCTTTAGAATCTCAAAAGCATTGTTTCGTTCAGTGGTCCAGTCAAATGGTTCAGTTTTCTTAGTGAGGTCAGTAAGTGGTTTAGCGATGGCAGCAAAATTTCCAATGAAACATCGGTAGAAGTTCCCAAATCCGAGGAATGATCGGACTTGTTTGACTGTGGTAGGAACTGGCCAATTGGCAATTCCTGCTAACTTTATTGGGTCCATCTGAATGTGTCCAGGGGTGATGATCATTCCTAGGAATTCGACTTCCTGCATGGCAAACTTGCATTTTTCAAGTTTTAGGAATAGATCGTTATCTTGTAGCCGTTGTAAAATTTGTTTTGTCTGCTCCTTCAGCTGTTCTAGTGTTTCTGCACAGATTAACATGTTGTCCATGTAAATGATCAGCCATCCTTCATTGATCATGTCCCTGAAGTACTCGTTCATCATAGTTTGAAAGGTTGATGGCGAGTTGCATAATCCAAAGAACATTACTGTTGGTTCGTAGAGCCCCTGATTGGTAATAAAGGCTGCTTTCCATTCGTCTCCCTTCTTGATGCGAACATTGTTGTATCCCCATCGGAGGTCTAGTTTGGTGAAATACTTGGCGCCTCATAATTTAATCATGAGATCGGAAACAAGGGGAAGGGGATATGTGTTTTTGACGGTCCATTCATTCAGGTATTGGTATTCCTGACAGGGTCGGAGTGCTCCACTTTCTTTCTTTGCTACAAAGAAGAATGGTGACGCCTGCAGTGATGTAGATGGTTTAATGTATCCTTTCTTGAGTTGTTCATCAATCCATTCATCTAACAGTCCTTGTTCCTTGACCGACAGAGGGTAAAGTTCACTAGCTTTTGGGACAAAACCCTCCTTTGTGTTGATTGTGTGATCCCATGGTCGACTGGATGGGAAGCGTTCTGATGCCTTCTTGTCAAAGATGGTGCGCCATTGCTCATATTCTGTAGGTAGAGTGGTGGATGGTTCGTCTTTCTTTAACCTATGCTCTAGTTCTTGTGATGCTGATGTTTTAACTCTAATCCAATAGTCATCCTTGCCCCATTGCTGGGAGTCAAGGGCTAGCTGCCAGATTGCTTTTGGCAACGTGTCCAGGTCTCCAATTTTCAGAGATTTCTCTCGCCAGTTGATGATCGGGTTATTTTCTTCTAACCAGGGTATTCCTAGAATCATTCATTGATCGCCTAGCTTAGTGATCCAGAACCAATTGATAAACTGCTGTCCCTCGATTATGTAACATATTTTGGTCCGATGTGTGATCATTCCTTTCACATTTACTGTTCCATCTGCGTTTCTGACTTTGATTGGTTTCTTAAGTCGTTCTTTCCTGAGCTCCTTCACTGCTCCCTCATCTACGAAGTTTCCTTCTGCTCCACAATCGATTAGGGCAGATGTTCCAGCGGGTAAATCGGTCAATTTGATAGTTAACAAAATGTGCTTGTCATTGTTGGATAATACTATTACAGAATCAAGTGCTAACTGTTCAGATCTCGATAATAAGGAAGGGCCAACCGCTGAGTGACGCTTCCTAACTAAAAACCCTCGTTTTCGAATTCGTTTAAGAGGGCATTCTTCTCTTCAGTAGACATTGCTGAAAAGATGGCTCTAATTTTCTTTGCTGGTTCGTCTTCTTCCTTCTGTTGTTCTTCAGTGATGGAATGGACAGCCTTATTCTGATAAGAAGACCTGGATGAAGACGCATCATTGCGTTTCGGGCAGTTCCTGGAGATGTGTCCCTGTGTTCCACATCTGAAACACTTGCCAGTCTTTTGGTATTCCTCCTTTTGATCATCTGTTAATCGGCTAGGAATTGTGGTATTTATTGCTCTGATTGTTCCGGATCGATTGTTGTTTCGATTGAAACGTGTTCCAGGTCCATCATTGGTTCTTCTGTTCCCCTGTCCTGTCATATCCCAAGCGTTGTGGTGATCCTCAGCCTTATCATAGGCTTCTTGCATCGTCTTGATCTTCCTTTGGTCCTGTAAGATCGTCCTAGCAAGTTCTAAGGGTAATCCTTTGACGAATGCCTGCAACTGAGCAGGAATTCCAGTGAGTCCAGAGGTTCCTATATCCATGTGAAATTTTCTGATGTATTCTGGGACTGAAATGCCGTTTCCAACTCTTAATTTGGATAGATTGTTCAGGGCTCAAAGGGCGCTGTTGACTTCTCCCCAGTCATTGATGAAACGTGTTTCAAATGTTTCATAGTTGCTCCATTTGAACATGGCTGTGGTACTGCCTCTGTTGTCATTCAACTCACTTCGGATAATAGTTTTCCAGTTGTCTAGTTCTGGTCCCATGCATGCAAGCGCATACCTGACTTTCTTTTCATCTTTTCCTTCATAGTTCTGTTCATTGAGGGTAAAGTAATCCTGTTGTCCTAAAAATGATCTTGCTTCGATTCGTTTGCCTGTAAAAGATCGTATAGGCTGCGGTTTGATATCTCCTTTAGAGCTAGCACTGGTTTCAGATGCCATTCTTGGTTCAGGAGTGATCGGTGGTTCGGGGTTAGTCGGTGGTTCAGGGGTGGGTGTTCTGGTGATTGGTTTCGGTTCTGGAGTAGGGGTTCTACTCGGAGTTCTGGGTTTCGGAGATGGGGGTGGTCTTTGTTTCGAGTAATCTGTATCAAATGGGTTTTCCTCAAGCTTGGCTTGTTCAATTCGTAGTAATTCCTCCCACTCTGCTAAGAGGCTAGCTGTGATCCTGTGTCTGTCGCTTTCACTAAAGAATTTCCTATAGAGGGTTTTTCCTGGTTTGTTTTCTGGTTCCTTTACAAGGTAGAGCGGTTCTCTTTGTACTTCACTACCCCAGTCTAGGTAGATTTGATCGGGTAAATCGAATTCAAAGGCTCCTGAGTAGAAGTCTCCTGAAAAATATCTGTCTGGGACTGGTTCGTTTCGTTTCCGTCCTTCTGTAACAAAATACCAGGTTCGTTGGTAGAGAAAAACTTCTCGTCGTCCAAGGTAGTATTTCCCCTTATAGGTGACGGATCCGTTCGGGGGTCGTTCCTGAGAGCTGCGGGTCTCAATGGTGTCGGCTAGGGGTGATACCCTGAGCTGGTCCTCAGTTCCAACTTATGTTACGGTTGATGTCCACAACGTCATTCAGCGTCCAAGTCTACAGCGGCAAACAGAGTCTCGGTCTGTTCCCAACCACTTGGCCAAGGGTTCTAGGCACTAAGTCTGATGATGACAAAGGCTAGAGAGAGAGAGCGAGGAGAGCAGTTGAGGCGACGAGCAAAAGAGCATTCAAGTTGTGGATAAGATTCAACTAAGTTGGAACTAAGGAACTACAGTACATGAGAGGGGTTTATATACGTTAAGAGAACAATAGAAACTAAAGGGGAAAGTGCATAGCTATCTAAGAAAGGAAAGGTGAAGGTAGCTATAAAAGGAGATAATGTCCAAGCATAACTATGGGTTTGTAACAAGTAAATGTAGTCCATTAACAAAGGGAAAAGAGAATTGTAACACATCATTGCACTTTGGGCAGTTCCTGGAGATGTGTCCTTGTGTTCCACATCTGAAACACTTTCCAGTCTTTCGGTATTCTTCTTTCTGATCATCTGTCAATTGTCCATGGGTCGTGGTGTCAATGGCCCTGATTGTTCCGGATCAGTTGCTGTTCCGATTGAAACGTGTTCCAGAACCATCATTGGTTCTCCTGTTCCTTTGTCCTGTCATATCCCAGGTGTTATGGTGATCCTCGGCCTTGTCATAGGCTTCCTGTATTGTTTTAGTCTTTTTTTGGTCTTGTAGGATTGTCCTGGCAAGTTCCAGAGGTAATCCCTTGACAAATGCTTGCAGCTGAGTAGGTATTCCTGTGAGACCAGATGTTCCTATGTCCATGTGAAATTTCCTGATATATTCTGGGACTGAAACACCATTTCCAACTCTTAACTTGGATAGATTGTTCAGGGTTTGAAGGGCACTGTGTACTTCTCCCCAATCATTGATGAAACGCGTTTCAAAGCCTTTGTAGTTGCCCCATTTGAACATGGCTGTGGTTCTTTCTTTGTTATCATTCAGTTCTCCTCGAATAATGGTTTTCCAATTGTCCAATTCTGGTCCCATGCATGCAAGTGCATACCTGACTTTCTTTTCGTTCTTTCCTTCATAATTCTGTTCATTGAGGGTAAAATAATCCTCAAGCTGTCCTAGAAACAATCTTGCTTCAATTTGTTTGCCAGTAAAGGGTCGTACCCAGCAGTGTCAGAGTTCGCACAAAAAATGAAAGAAATTCACGAGGAAACTCAGGCTGCCTTACTAAAATCACAAGGTGATATGAAGCTATATGCAGATAGACACAGATCGAACGCACCAGAATACCAAGTTGGAGACAAAGTATGGCTGTCAACCAAAGACTTAAGGTTAACAGGCCGACCAACTAGGAAACTAGTGGAAAGATGGATTGGACCATACCCAATCAAAAAAATAGTGTCATCAAATGCAGTAGAGCTGGACTTACCCTTCACCCAACAAATCCATCCTGTGGTAAACGTATCAAGAATACGCCCTTGGAAACAACCAATGAGAGGGCAAAAGGCACAACCTCCACTGCCAATCAAGATAGATGGTCAAAAGGAGTATGAGGTGGAAGAAATAATTGACATAAGATTAAAAAGAAACCAAATGGAGTACTTGGTTAAGTGGAAAGGTTACACCACTGAGCATAACTCCTGGGAACCACTGGACAATTTACAAAACACAAAAAGAAAAAGAAAAAACTTCTACAATAGAAACCCCAGAGCCATCAGAAGGCTTGACAAAGCAACCTTTGAAAGGTTGACTTTCAGACCATATGAAAACTTCACACAACCCTTGGACAAAGTAGTATCCAAAATCAATGTTAATGCAGTAGCACCAGCTGCAAAATGGGAACAAAACTGGCAAAAATGGAAAGGAAGAAAGGGCCTAGACACCCTTACAGAACCAGGAGATGTAGAAGGACCATGTCAATGTAACATGTGCCTACATCAATTGCATGATATAGCGCCTCGCACTGAAACAATTGAAGATCTCACTCCCCCTTCCCACCCACTCTCACCCATAATCAAGGAAATAGAAGAACCATCCATGATAGAGTGCGCTGCGCTGAAAGATGATGAAGAAAATTAAAATTTGTCTGGAAGCCAAATCTTAAAAAGGGGGTACTGTCATGACCAACTGAAAAGCTTTGGCTTTTTCACTAAGTCATTTCTCTTTTATTATTTATTTTCTCTCTATATTATATAAACACATGCTGACTAAGCAGGTGCCTATCGCTCAGCACTTAGATAACCAAGTAGATAAGATACCGGAACATGGCGCAGCTGACTCATTGTTATTACTATGTGCGCAGTCATCTTACTCATACCATACTATATTTAGAGTAGGGCTTAGGGTAGTGCACAGACCACCTGTCGTAGTATATAAAGTGCAATTCAGCACCCAGAGTCCTCAGTTGAGTTCTCTCGGGTTTATTCCCTCCTTCCTCTCTTCTCCTCAGTTCTCTGTTGGGGCTCCTAGGCGTCACACCGGGGGGTTCCTGATACTGATCCAGTAGTCATCCTCGCCCCACTGCTGAGAATCCAGGGCTACTTGCCAGATTGCTTTTGATGGTTTGTCGGGGTTATCAATTTGCAGGGACTTGTTTTGCCAGTTGATGATTGGGTTGTTTTCTTCTAACCATGGTATTCCTAAAATCATTCATTGATTGCCTAGTTTGGTGACCCAGAACCAGTTGATAAATTGTTGTCCTTTGATCATATAGCATATTTTGGTGCAGTGTATGATCATTCCTTTTGCATTAACTGTTCCATTGGCATTTCTGACTTCAATAGCTTTCCTGAGTCGTTCTTTACTGACTCCTTTTACTGATCCTTTGTCTACAAAGTTTCCTTCTGCCCCACAGTCAATTAGGGCTGATGTTCCAGCAGGTAAATCAGTCGATTTGATAGTTAGTGAAATGCGCTTGTTATTGTTTGATGGTACTATTACAGAATCAAGCACTAACTGTTCTGATCTCGATGATAAGGAAGGGCCAACCGCTGAGTGATGCTTCCTGACTAAAAACCCTTGCTTTCAAATTCATTTAAGAGGGCATTCTTCTCCTCAGTGGACATTGCTGCAAAGATTGCTCTAATCTTTTTTGCTGGTTCATTTTCCTCCTTCTGCTGTTCCTCTGTGACGGAGCGAATGGCTTTGTTCTGGTAAGACCTGGTGTTACGGTCGATGTCCACAACGTCATTCAGCGTCCAAGTCTACAGCGAAAAACAGAATCTCGGTCTGTTCCCAATCACTGGACAAGGATTCTAGGCACTAAGTCTGATGATGACGAAGGCTAGAGAGAGAGCAAGGAGAGCGGTTGAGGTGACAAATGAAAGAGCGTTCAAGTTATGGATATGATTCGACTAAGTTGGAACTAAGGAACTATGGTACATGAGAGGGGTTTATATACATTGAGAGAACAATAGAAACTAGAGGGGAAAGAGCATAGCTATTTGGGAAAGGAAAGGTGAAGGTAGCTATAAAAGGAGATAATGTCCAAGCATAACTATGGGTTTGTAGCAAGTAAATGTAGTCCATTAGCAAAGGGAAAAGAGAACTGTAACACCTGGATGAAGATGCATCATTGCATTTTGGGCAGTTCCTGGAGATATGTCCCTGTGTTCCACATCTGAAACACTTTCCAGCTTTTCGGTATTCTTCTTTTTGATCATCTGTCAATCATCCAGGGGTTGTGGTGTCAATAGCTCTGATTGTTCCAGATTGGTTACTGTTCTGATTAAAACGTGTTCCAGAACCATCATTGGTTCTCCTGTTCCCTTGTCCTGTCATATCCCAAGTGTTATGGTGATCCTCAGCCTTGTCATAGGCTTCCTGCATCGTTTTAATCTGTCTTTGTTCTTGTAGGATTGTCCTGGCAAGTTCCAGAGGTAATCCTTTGACAAATGCTTGTAGCTGTGCAGGTATTCCTGTGAGGCCAGATGTTCCTATGTCCATGTGGAATTTCCTGATATATTCTGGGACTGAAATGTATCAGGACTCCCTCGGCGTGACACCTAAGAGCCCCAGACAGCAGACAAGACAGGAGGAGGAGGAGGGAGGGGAAACCCGAGAGAACTCAACTGAGGACTCTGGGTGCTGGATTGCACTCCTTATATACTATGACAGGTGGTCTGTGCACTACCCTAAGCCCTACTCTAAATATAGTATGTGTATGAGTAAGACGACTGCACATGTAGTAATGGTAATGAGTCATCCGCGCCATGCTCCAGTATCTTATCTACTACTGTTATATAAGCGCCAAGCGATAGGCACCTGCTTAGTCAGCACATGTTTATATAATATGAAGAAAATAAATAATAAAATGGAAATGACTTAGTGAAATAGCCGAAGCTTTTCAGTCGGTCATGACAGTACCCCCTTTTTAGGTTTTGGCTTCCAGACAAATTTAAACTTCATCATCATCTTTCAGCGCATTGCACTCTATCATGGATGATTCCTCTATTTCCTCGATGATGGGTGAGAGTGGACGTGAGGGTGGGGTGAGGTCTTCAATCATTTCAGCGTGAGGCGCTATATCATGTGATTGCCGTAGACACATGTTACATTGACATGGTCCTTCCACGTCTCCTGGCTCCGTAAGGGTGTCTAACCCCTTTCTTCCTTTCCATTTTTGCCAGTTCTGTTCCCATTTTGCAGCTGGTGCGACTGCATTAACATTGATCTTGGACACTACTTTGTCCGAGGTTTGTGTGAAGTTTTCGTAAGGTCTGAAGGTCAACCCCTTAAAGGTTGCTTTGTCAATCCTTCTGATTGCTCCAAGGTTTCTATCGTAAAAGTTTTTTCTTTTTCTTTTTGCATTTTGTAGATTTTCCAATGGTTCCCAAGAGTTGTGTTCAGCAGTGTATCCTTTCCACCTAACCAAGTACTCCATCTTGTTCCTTTTTAATCTTACATCTATTATTTCTTCCACCTCATATTCTTTTTCACTGTCTATTTCGATTGGTGGTGGGGGTTGTGCTTTTTGCCCTTTCATTGGTCATTTCCAAGGACATATCCTTGATACATTCACCACCGGGTGGATCTGTTGTGAGAAGGGAAGATCTAGTTCCACTGCATTTGATGACACTATTTTCTTGATTGGGTATGGCCCAATCCATCTTTCTACCAGTTTCCTAGTTGGTTGTCCTGTCAACCTTAAATCCTTGGTTGACAACCAGACCTTGTCTCCAACTTTATATTCTGGGGCGTCCGATCGGTGTCTATCTGCGTACAGTTTCATGTCATCTTGTGATTTTAGCAAGGCTGCCTGAGTTTCCTCATGGATTTCCTTCATTTTTTGAGCAAAATCCGATGCTGCCGGATGACTTCCTTCTCTTCTTGGCTCGATTCCCATCCTGGGGTGTTTGCCATAGTTGACAAAGAATGGAGTCTGTTTGGTAGACGCCTGAATTTTATTGTTGTAGCTAAATTCGGCAATTGCTAACCATCCAGACCAAGTTTCTTGTCTATGGTCTACGAAAATCCTCAGGTACTGTTCTAAGTCCTGATTCATTCTTTCTGTTTGTCCATCCGTCTGTGGATGGAATGCTGTGGACAAATCTGTGCTAATGCCCAACATTTGATTCAGCTCCTTCATCATTTGCGTGGCAAACTGTGGACCGCGATCTGAGATTATAGATTCAGGGAGTCCATGAAGTTTCCAGACATGGTCCCTAAATAGTGTGGCTAATCCCTGCACCGATGTTTTCTCTGATGTGGGGATGAAATGCGCCATTTTGGACATTTGGTCACAAACCACCAAGATCGCATTATGACCATGTGATTCTGGTAATTTTGTGATAAAGTCGGCGGAGATGTGCGTCCAAGGCCTTGCTGGTGCCGAGTTTGGCATTATCTTTCCAGCAGGAGGCTCTGGGAAATTCTTATTCCACTGGCACTTGTCACACCCACTAACGTATTTTTTGATAAATCTGGTAATTCCAGGCCACCAGTAATTTCTTGTGACGAGTTCAATCGTCTTCCACTGTCCTCCATGTCCAGCAATGGGCGTGTCATGGTGTAAGCAGACTATCTCTATCTGCAATTTCTCATCTTTAGGTACATAGACTTTTCCTTGCCAGAGGATAAGTCCCTGCTCCATCTCCCATTCTCGAGCATTTAGTGTTTTAACACCAGCTTTCTTCATTGCCTTTACTACTGTTTCATCACGTGCTTCAGAGTGTCGAATTTTGTTTAATAATTCTTTCTCTGAGCTGTGAATGAATACATGCCCATGACGCAGTGCAGCGATTCTAAAAAAGTCCGGTTTGAGGAGCGTGATGTCCTTGTTGTCATCATCCACCCCCTTTTTATGGTCTGGCCTCCTGGACAGAGAATCGGCCTTTCCCATAGTAACACCAGCTTTATGATGCAATACAAAATTAAACTGACTAAGGTACAAAGCCCATCTGGCCTGTCTGCGATTCAACTTTTTTGCACTCATAAAGTACTCGAGGTTTTTGTGATCAGTCCAGATTTCGAACTGTTCACGTGCTCCCTCCAAGTAATGACGCCATGTTTCCAGACAACGCATAATGCCTAGCATTTCTTTGTCATGGACGTCATAGTTGCGCTCGGTATCATTGAGCAACTTTGATAGGTAGGCCACAGGCCTCCATTTGTTATCTTTGCAGAGCATAGATAGAACGCCACCTGTAGCGTAATCTGATGCATCTGACTCCACTCTGAACTTCCTATCCGAATCAGGGGCAACTAGCAAGGGTTGCTCCGTAAATATCTTTTTCAGGCTTTTAAAGGCCTTTTCTTGAACCTCCGTCCATTCCCATGTTTTGTCTTTTCTGACCAGGTCATGCAATGGTCGTGCGATTTTTGTGAAGTCCTGTACAAAGCGCCTATAGTAGTTGGCAAGGCCCAGGAATCTTTGTACGTCTTTGACACATGATGGTGTAGGCCAGTTAATAATGGCTTCGACCTTTTTTGTGTCCATCTGAATTCCTTTGGGCCCAAGGACCACCCCTAGGAATTTGACCTTTTTTACACACCATATGCATTTTTCTGGTTTTACGTATAGATCATTCCCTTCCAATCATTGCAAGACCTGTTGTACGATTGCGTCATGCTCCTCTTTTGTCTTAGTGAAGATGAGTATGTCATCAATGTATACGATGACCTTTCCTGCATTGATCATGTTGCGGAAGATGTTGTTCATCATTGCTTGGAAGGTGGCTGGTGAGTTGGTCAGCCCGAAGAACATTACTACTGGTTCAAAAGAACCTTCAGGGGTAGTGAATGTGGCTTTCCATTCATTGCCTTCCTTGATCCATATGTTATTATAACCCCACCTAAGATCTAGCTTGGTGAAGTATTTGGCACTGCCTGCCCGATCTACGAGCTCCAATATAAGTGGTAACAGGTAATTATTTTTAACTGTCCACTCGTTCAGGTATCAGTAGTCCTGAACCATCCGCTTCTTTCCATCTTTTGTGCTTACAAAGAAGACGGGTGACGTCTGTGGTGATTAAGAGGGTTGGATGTACCCTTTGGCTAATTGATCATCCATGAAGTTCCGTACTTCTTGAAGCTCATCTGGGGATAGGGGGTAGACCTTCCCTTTCTGGGGTTGATAGCCTGGTTTGGTATCAATTGCATGATCCCAATGCTTCCTAGCTGGCATGCGCTCTGAAGCTCCTTTCTCGAAGATCTTAAGGTATTGATGGTATTGTTCAGGTACCATTTCCTTGGCTGTGAGTTTTGCCAACTCTCGCACGTGTCTCATTGATCCAGCCTTTGATCCGACGGGTGATGGAAACACTGGCAGGAAGGGGTATTTATCCCCATACTTGTATTGACCTGGGTGTTTCATCTGTTCCATGTACGTGAGATGTTTCTCACTTTCCTCTTTTTCTTTGAGCCAATGCGTGAAGTCCAATTCCTTTTGTTGTTCCCACAGATATTCCAGAACACGCCAGTGTTCTGCTGACCGGACCTTTTGCTCCCACTTCTTGGTCCATTCCCTTTGCCTATGTCCACAGCTTTGTGGACAACGTGTCAATTTGACTTGACCGGTCTCCCAATTTATTTCTGGGTTGTGTTTTTGTAACCATGTTGACCCGATGATTATGTTGGTTTTCCCTAGCTCGAATATCTCAAAGGTGGCTCGTTCCTTGTGCCCTTGATAAGATAAAATAAGATCAACCTCATGAGTGATCATTCCTCCTTCGTTATTTGTTCCATCCACATTCTGAACTTGAATCGGACGTTCCAAGGGTATGAGTTTGAAACCCATTCTTTTTGCATATGCAGTGTGCATGAATAGACCTGTTGCTCCTGAATCGAGCAACGCGGTTTGTTGAGTTTGTTCATGTGTGTCCAACCTTTCCAACCCGATCTCCATCAAGATCTCATCCTTCCGTCCTATTGACCTAACTAAAAACTCCTTTTCCCCTTTCTTCAACATCCTTTTTGGACAAGCAGTTTCAGCGCTAGGCACTATATCATGCTGCTTTCCTTTTAAGTCCTTTTGTCCCTTTGTAGATACTTGTACTACTGTATTTGGTAACGAGGAATTAAGCACAGGTTGTACCGCCCTGCCACGCTCCTTGGGAGTGACACTTTCAGTGCCATGCGCTATATCACGGTGTTTCACCTGGGAGTTTGCCTCTTGCGGGAACGTCTCAGAAGTCCTTGAGACTCCCGAGATCGTCCTTGCATCAACCCGGTCAGCGCTAGGCGCTATATCAAGGGGCTGTGCACTATCTAATCTATCTAGTACAGCGTATCTATTACGAGAGTCCAGTACGGGACCTACTGACTCTCTTCCTCTTTTAAATTCTCTTCTCCTTTCTTGAAGTACTCCTTCATTTCGTCAAACGTCATAGTGCAAATATTGAGTCCTGATCTGCAGTTCCTGGAAATGTGTCCGATCTTGCCGCATTTGTAACATCTGAGGGGCGGTCTTTGATTTTGATTGATGTCCATTGCATTAGGGTCCTGCCGATTTGCTGTACTACTTGAACTCGCGGAGGCTCCAGCTCCCAATTGTCCCTGACTCGCTGATCCCGATCCGAATTTCCATCAGGGTTTTGGCTGGGCAGGGGCTACCAGCTTTGCCATATCCGGGCCTTTGGATGCTCCTTCACTCCTATTGGCAGAGCTACTGGTCTGTGAGGAGTAGTACTTCTCCTCGGCTTTCGCCTGTCTCCATTGGCGATCCAATCTCACTGCTTTCTGATACCATCCTTCAATGGTTTCAGGTACTTCATCGGCCTCCATTATCCTTTTTTGGAGTCCAGTATTCAAACTACATTTGAACTCTTCGATAAGAGCTCTTCCTAGGTATCCGGTGCCTCGTGATACCTTCTTAAATTTTTGCACATGCTCCTCACATGTACTGGACCCTTGCGTCATGGTCCGCATCTCTGAGATCTTTGATGACTGTTCATCAGTGTCACCGAAATCCCTTCTGATCTGTCTAAACAATTGTTCTGCCATTTGTGGAATTCCTTCCTCGTCGTTGGCCATCTGCTCCAACAGATTGTCTTTCCAATCTGCAGCAAAGCCTTCTGTCATGTACGAGATGATCAATAAGATCCGCTCCTCCTTGTCAGATTCCAGCATCTTTAATTGAATGTACAATCTACAAGCATTGATGAAATTTGTCACTTCGGACATTTTTCCAGAGAAGACCGGGGGTTTGGCTACGTCTATTCTAGATGCTCCGCCGTTTCCAGTCCTGGGAATATTGAATACCATCCCTGGTGGTATGTTAACAATATTGGCGGGGGGAGGAGTGTGTGCTGCTGCTGCTGTGGCGGCCTGTGCAGTGTTTGTTTGCAGCTGTGTCAGCTGATTTTGGAGAGCTTGGATAGTCACAGCTTGCGTGTTGAGGAGATTCAGCAGTTCTGCTGATGTCATTTCTTGGGGCGCTGCCATACTGTGATAGTTTGGCGGTGGCAATGTAGGTGATGGTGTAAGCGGGGGTGGTGGTGATGAGAAGGGTGGTGCAGGTTCTCCGATGAAATTGGCATCGGAGTTGAATAGTAGGTTTGGATTTAGTGTTGCTGGATTAGGTACTAGGATGGGAAATGGTGCTGCTTCCCACTGATGTGGTTCCTCTGTGATAGAGTTGGTGGAATGTGATGATGATGATGATGTAGATTCTCCTTCTGATGAACTGAAACCCACGTCGTTTGGATCAAGATCGCCTGTGACAGCGTCCCAAAAAGTATCGTTATTTGTATCTCCTATTTTGTACTTGTACATAAGTGAGGGAGGTCTTGGCCTGTCACTTGCTTGGGAACGTATGTATGAAACATGCACTCAGGGTCTACAACCACCCCTGCAGTGCTACAATGTATGATACTGACTACTAGTTTTATTTCAATTGAAGAGTCTAACTAAACTGGGTCCAAATGGTTGTCCAGTTGCCGCTACACCGTACGGGTGCAGGCCTTTCTCAGAGACGTGTGGGCAAGTGCCGGCTATCTCCAAGGAGTACAAGAAAAGGTATTTATGTAATTATGTGTATAGCCTTCAGAGGCCTAGACCAGGGCAATTTAACGCGCTAGGGGGCTGGTGAGGCTGGTCCCTAGATACGTGTCACGTATTGTGTGACAAATCCGGCACTGGTTTCCTGTGCACAGGTGACCCTATCTACCAGGTTAGGTACTTTGGTTTGCGTAGACCGGGAATGTAATGCCAAGTTAGTCGAGGGCCACGAGGCAGGGCCACTAGGTGCGCAGTTTTAACGGTGTCTGGCAACCGATACCACAATTTTAACATCGGTGTACAACAGTGTGTATCCCCCTGTTCTCGTCCACTTAACCCTGTGGTCCGAGTATAACAAGCATGGGGCTGTTGAGCAAACCAGTCGAGTTCTACTATCAGGACTCCCTTGGCGTGACACCTAAGAGCCCCAGACAGCAGACAAGACAGGAGGAGGAGGAGGGAGGGGAAACCCGAGAGAACTCAACTGAGGACTCTGGGTGCTGGATTGCACTCCTTATATACTACGACAGGTGGTCTGTGCACTACCCTAAGCCCTACTCTAAATATAGTATGTGTATGAGTAAGACGACTGTGCATGTAGTAATGGTAATGAGTCATCTGTGCCATGCTCCGGTATCTTATCTACTACTGTTATCTAAGTGCCAAGCAATAGGTGCCTGCTTAGTCAGCACATGTTTATATAATATGAAGAAAATAAATAATAAAATGGAAATGACTTAGTGAAAAAGCCGAAGCTTTTCAGTCAGTCATGACAAAATGCCATTTCCAACTCTTAATTTGGACAGATTGTTCAGGGCTCAAAGGGCACTGTTTACTTCTCCCCAATCATTGATGAAACGTGTTTCAAAGGCTTCGTAATTGTCCCATTTGAACGTGGCTGTGGTTCTTTCTTTGTTATCATTCAGTTCTCCTCGAATAATGGTTTTCCAATCGTCTAATTCTGGTCCCATACATGCAAGTGCATACCTGACTTTCTTTTTGTCCTTTCCTTCATAATTTTGTTCATTGAGGGTAAAATAATCCTCAAGCTGTCCTAAGAACGATCTTGCTTCAATTCTTTTGCCAGTAAAGGGTTGTATTGGTTGTGGTTTGATATCTTCTTTGGAGCTAGCACTGGTTTCGGATGTCATTCCTGTTTCAGGGTTAACTGGTTTCAGTTTTGGTTCAGGGGTTTTTGTTTTCAGAGATGGGGGTGGTTCTGTATCAAATGGGTTTTCCTCAAGCTTAGCTTGTTCAATTCGTTTCAATTCCTCCCGCTCTGCTAAAAGGTTGGCTGTGACTCCATATCAGCTGCCAGTTCCAAAAGCTCTTCTGTAAAGAGTCTTTCCTAATTTGTCTTCTGGTTCTACAATAAGATAAAGCAGTTCTCCTTGTACTTCACTACCCCAGTCTAGGTAGATTTGATCAGGTAACTTCTGTTTGAAGATTCCTGTGTAAGGGATTCCTGAGAAATAGTCGTCCAGAACTGGTTTGTTTCATCTTCTTCCTTCTGTAACAAAGTACCAGATTTGTTGATGAAGAAAGATTTCTCTCTGTCCAAGGTAATATTTCCCCTTATAGATGATGGATCCGTTTGGGGTTCGTTCCTGAGAGCTACGGGTCTCAATGGTGTCGGCTAGGGATGATACCCTGAGCTAGTCCTGAGTTCCAACTTATGTTATGGTTGATGTCCACAACATTGTTCAGCATCCAAGTCTACAGCGACAAACAGAGTCTCGGTCTGTTCCCAATCACTGGACGAGGGTTCTAGGCACTAAGTCTGATGATGACAAAGGCTGGAAGAGAGCAAAGAGAGTGGTTGAGGCAACAAGCAAAAGAGTGTTCAAGTTGTAGATATGATTTGACTAAGTTGGAACTAAAGAACTACGGTACATGAATTGGGGTTTATATATGTTTAGAGAACAATAGAAACTAAAGGGGAAAGAGCATAGCTATCTAAGAAAGGAAAGATGAAGGTAGCTGCGGAAGGAGATAACGTCCAAGCATAACTATGGGTTTGTAATAAGTAAATGTAGTCTGCTAGGAAAAGAGAATCATAACACTAGGTGTCATGCCGAGGGGTTCCTGATAAAACTCGTCATTGATACATGACCCTGTGCATCCTGAGTCTACTAACACCAAAACAGGAATTGTGGATCCTGTATCCATAGTTGTTATTGTTTCTTTCAAGTTCATTTCCTGCTTTCCTGAAGCTTTAATAATTTGTTGCCATAACTGCATCAAATTCCAAATTGCCTCCTGTTCTGACTGTTGATTTAATTCTTTCAACAATTGAGGTGTTACTTCAGGTAACCTTTTGTCATGAACCCATCCTTTTAAACACTCAATGGCAGTTTTCTCATCTTGCTGCCATATCTGTCTCATGACCCATGCAGGGGTCCACTGTTTTATCCGTGGTTTTGTGCTCACACTCAAGTTTCAGATTTGATGAATATAAGAGGAATATTCATATAATAATTCTGGTACTTTTACACAAGAATCATTGTCCAAATCAGAAACTCTATTAGCCAGCAGTGCTGAGCACTCGCCTACTGGCTTTCTCCAAAACCCTTTTCTTTTCTGAGTTCTTTCCATTGCTCCTTGTGAGCCCTTCCACTGTCACTTTTCTTGCCTTCCATTTTCCCTTGTCCTGCCATCGAGGTTTCTTAGGGTCAGGGCAATCACATGCGAAGTGTCCTTCCTTTCTGCAATTGTAACAATTGCCTGTCATTTTTCTGGACTTGTCAACATCCATTGCATTCGGGTCTTTCAACATTGTTGGCATACTGTATTGAAACTGGCTTGGTTTTCTATCCTTAGCAACCAGTTTCTCCTTATATCCACCTTGTTGTCTATCTGGTCCATATGCTTCTGTAGCTTTCCTATAAGCTCTTGCCAATTCAATTGCCTGATCCTGAATCTGCTTCAGGGTTGCTTCTTCTCCTAGATTGCTGTGCCTTATCAAATCTCTTCCGAGTGCTGGATTAAGGTTTTGTTTGAACAGGGATATCAGTGCCCTATTGTCCCACCTGACTAATGGCATTAATGCATTGAACCTGACTACATGATCTTCAATCATTGTGTTCCTTAATCTTGGATCCCATGATAATAGTTCAAATATCGGGGATATGCAGGCCAATTGTACTGGTTCCAATATTGTACCTTGATCATGCTTAGGTAGCAATATCTGGGGATGTTAGGATGAACAAAAAAACCAGTGTATCTTTGATGGATTTCAACTCCTTCTTCTCCTGATATATTTCCATTGAGAGCATGCATGAGTCGGTTTCTTTCTTTTGGCATTAACACCAATCCATCATGTTTCAATGTATATACATTGAAACTGATCAATAGTAATTCAATGTTGGACAGCTTATTGAATAGCACCTCTCACACAGCCAACCCAGGTTCCAACTGATTTAGGATGTCTTCCAGGGTTTTTCGCTCCCTGGCAATTTGTTGTTCCAGCTCTTGGAACTGTCGCTTCTGAAGCAATTGCTTGTGTCTAATTTTAAGGAGTTTTTGCCTAGTGTTCTCCTGTTCTCTGATGGCTGCCTCCTCAAGTCACCATGCTGCTAATTTTTCTTGATGGACCTGCTCATGGCACAACCGTCCTTGCTCCTTAACCCAGAGCCTCCATGCTCTAACATGAGCATCACGTTGCCAGTTATCAGTCCGGACTTGTACTAATGGGGATGATTTGTTTACTGTGCATCCCTGCGCCCATTCGATCGAGAAGACCTTCCCAATTTCAACAAGGGTCATGCCAGCCCTTGGCAATATGTAATTGAATAGCCCTGCCATTCCGTTTATAATTTTGATCCTTCTTAGATCCACAATAAGACACCTCAAGTTTGAGGGATGTCACCTGTTCTTCCATAAATGTACTTCCTAATATGTTCACTGTCCGATGCAGTCAATAACACACCCACACTCAAATGTTTGATTTAATTCCTTCAAGTGACCCAAATGTGTGGTGCCTGGGTCTTCACTAGAATGTCCTCATGCTCATATCAATAGATCCAATATGTAATTGGTATTTCTAGACTGTATCTCCTTGATACATGGCACACAAATAGATTTTCTTCAGGAGTTCCACTCCCTTTTCCGCAATACAAATGTTGGTGCCTGTAAGACCCTCCCTGGTCAACTACAGTGTGCTCTGAGCTCTTGTCTAGTATTGTTTGGTTGCCAGTAGCCAATTGGCTGTAGTCAGTTCACAATGGTGAACTGAGGCTATCTGCTATCATAGTCATTGTCACCTAGAATCCTCGAGGCTGTCAACAGGCACATGTTGTAACATGTGTTGAGTCACATGGTCTGCTAGACTGAATCTTGCTTTGTCACTGTCTGCGGCAATTGTTACAGTTCTCTTTTCCCTTTGTTAATGGACTACATTTACTTGTTACAAACCCATAGTTACGCTTGGACGTTATCTCCTTTCATGGCTACCTTCACCTTTCCTTTCCCAGATAGCTATGCTCTTTACCCTTTAGTTTCTATTGTTCTCTCAACATATATAAACCCCTCTCATGTACCGTAGTTCCTTAGTTCCAACTTAGTCGAATCTTATCCATAACTTGAATGCTCTTTCGCTCGTCGCCTCAACTGCTCTCCTCGCTCTCTCTCTCTAGCCTTTGTCATTGTCAGACTTAGTGCTTAGAACCCTTGTCCAGTGATTGGGAACAGACCGAGACTCTGTTTGTCACTGTAGACTTGGACGCTGAACGATGTTGTGGACATCGACTGTAACATAAGTTAAAACTCAGGACTAGCTCAGGGTATCATCCCTAGCTGACACCATTGAGACCCGCAGCTCTCAGGAACGACCCCCAAATGGATCCGTCACCTATAAGGGGAAATACTACCTTGGACGACGAGAAGTTTTTCTCTACCAACGAACCTGGTATTTTGTTACAGAAGGACAGAAACGAAACGAACCAGTCCCAGATAAATATTTTTCAGGAGATTTCTACTCAGGAGCTTTTGAATTCGATTTACCTGATCAAATCTACCTAGACTGGGGTAGTGAAGTACAAGGAGAACCGCTCTATCTTGTCAAGGAACCAGAAAACGACCCAGGAAGAACCCTCTACAGAGAATTCTTTAGAGACAGCAACCGACACGGAATCACAGCTAGCCTTTTAGCAGAGTGGGAGGAATTACTACGAATTGAGCAAGCCAAGCTTGAGGAAAACCCATTTGATACAGATTACTCGAAACCCAGAACTCCGAGTAGAACCCCTACTCCAGAACCGAAACCGATCACCAGAACACCAACCCCTGAACCACCGATTAACCCCGAACCACTGATCACTCCTGAACCAAGAATGGCATCTGAAACCAGTGCTAGCTCTAAAGGAGATATCAAACCGCAGCCTATACGACCTTTTACAGGCAAACAAATCGAAGCAAGGTCATTTTTAGGACAGCTTGAGGATTACTTTACCCTCAACGAACAGAACTATGAAGGAAAAGATGAAAAGAGAGTCAGGTATGCGCTTGCATGCATGGGACCAGAACTAGACGACTGGAAAACTATTATCCGAAGCGAATTGAATGACAACAGAGACAGTACCACAGCCACGTTCAAATGGAGCAACTATGAAGCATTTGAAACACGTTTCATCAATGACTGGGGAGAAGTCAACAGCGCCCTTTGAGCCCTGAACAACCTATCCAAATTAAGAGTAGGAAATGGCATTTCAGTCCCAGAATACATTAGAAAATTTCACATGGATATAGGAACCTCTGGGCTCACAGGAATACCCGCTCAGTTACAGGCATTTGTCAAAGGACTACCCTTGGAACTTGCTAGGACGATCTTACAGGACCAAAGGAAGATTAAAACGATGCAAGAAGCCTATGATAAGGCTGAGGATCACCATAACGCCTGGGATATGACAGGACAAGGGAACAGGAGAACCACTGATGGATCTGGAATGCGTTTCAATCAAAACAACAATCGATCTGGAGCAATCAGAGCTATTAATACCATGACTCCTAGCCGATTGACAGATGATCAAAAGGAGGAATACTGAAAGACTGGCAAGTGTTTCAGATGTGGAACACAGGGACACATCTCCAGGAACTGCCCAAAACATAACGACACATCTTCATCCAGGTCTTCTTACCAGAATAAGGCTGTTCGCTCTGTCACTGAGGAACAACAGAAGGAAGAAGACGAACCAGCGAAGAAAATTAGAGCAATCTTTTCAGCAATGTCTACTGAAGAGAAGAATGCCCTCTTAAATGAATTCGAAAACGAGGGTTTTTAGTTAGGAAGCGTCACTCAGCGGTTGGCCCTTCCTTATTATCGAGATCTGAACAGTTAGCACTTGATTCTGTAATAGTATTATCCAACAATGACAAGCGCATTTTGTTAACTATCAAATTGACCGATTTACCCGCTGGAACATCTGCCCTAATCGATTGTGGAGCAGAAGGAAACTTCGTAGATGAGGGAGCAGTGAAGGAGCTCAGGAAAGAACGACTTAAGAAACCAATTAAAGTCAGAAACACAGATGGAACAGTAAATGCGAAAGGAATGATCACACATCGAACCAAGATATGCTACATGATCGAGGGACAGCCATTTATCAATTGGTTCTGGATCACTAAACTAGGCGATCAACGAATGATTTTAGGAATACCCTGGTTAGAAGAAAATAACCCAATCATCAACTGGCAAGAGAAATCTCTGAAAATTGAAGATCTGGACACATCGCCAAAAGCAATCTGGCAGCTAGCCCTCGACTCCCAGCAATGGGGCAAAGATGACTATTGGATTAGAGTTAAAACATTGGCATCACAGGAACTAGAACACAGGCTAAAGAAAGATAAACCATCTACCACTCTACCAACAGAATATGAGCAATGGCGCATCATCTTTGACAAAAGGGCATCAGAACGTTTCCCGTCCAGTCGACTGTCATGACTGACTGAAAAGCTTCGGCTTTTTCACTAAGTCATTTCAATTTTATTATTTATTTTCTTCATATTATATAAACGTATGCTGACTAAGCAGGCGCCTATCGCTTGGCGCTTAGATAGAGCCGTAGATAAGATACCGGAGCTCGGCGCTGATGACTCATGACTATTACTACATGCGCAGTCATCTTACTCATACCATGCTATATTTAGAGTAGGGCTTAGGGTAGTGCACAGACCACCTGTCGTAGTATATAAAGAGTGCAATCCAGCTCCCAGAGTCCTCAGTCGAGTTCTCTCGGGTTTCTCCCCTCCCTCCTCTCCTCCTGTCAGTTCACTGTTGGGGCTCTTAGGCGTCACGCCGAGGGGTTCCTGATAGTAGAACTCGACTACTTCTCTAACAGCCCCACGCTTGCTATAGCCGGACCACAGGCTTAAGTGGACGAGTACAGGGGGAATCACACAGTCGTACGCCGACTATAAAATTGCGGTACCGGTTGCCAGACACCGTTCAAAACTGCGCACCTGTGGCCCTGCCTCGTGGCCCTTGACTAACTTGGCATTACGTTCCCGGTCTACGCAAACCGAAGTACCTAACCCGGTAGATAGGGTCACCTGTGCACAGGATACCAGTGCCGGACTTATCACACGATACGTGATACGTATCTAGGGACCAGCCTCACCAGCCCCCTAGCGCGTTAAATTGCCCTGGTCTAGGCCTCTGAAGGCTATATTTGTAGTTACCTAAATACTTTTTCTCATACTCCTTGGAGATAGCCGGCAGTTGCCCACGCGTCTCTGAGAAAGGCCCGCACCCGTACGGTGTAGCGGCAGTTGGACAACCGTTTGGACCCAACTTAGTTAGACTCTTCACCTATAAAATAAAAAACCAGTAGTCAGTAAAGTATATTGTAGTACTGCAGGGGTGGTTGTAGACCCTGAGTACACGTTTCCATATCTACGTTCCCAATCAGGTGACAGGCCAAGACCTCCCTCACCTTTACGTACAAGATAGGAGATACAAACAATAACGATACTTTTTGGGACGCCGTCACAGGCGATCTTGATCCAAACGACGCGGGTTTTAGTTCCTCTGAAGGAGAATCTACTTCATCATCATCATCACATTCCACAAACTCTATCACAGAGGAACCACATCAGTGGGAAGCAGCACCGTTTCCCATACTAGTACCTAATCCAGCAACACTCAATCCTAACCTATTATTCAACTCCGATGCCGATTTCATCGGAGAACCCGCACCACCATTTTCATCACCACCACCCCCGCTTACACCATCACCTACATCGCCACCGCCAAACTATCACAGTATGGCGGCGCCCCAAGAAATGACCTCAGCAGAACTGCTGAACCTCCTTAACGCGCAAGCCGCAACCATTCAAGCCCTCCAAAACCAGCTGACACAGCTACAAGCAAACGCTGCACAGGCCGCCGCGGCTGCAGCGGAACACCCTCCTCCCCCCGCCAACATTGTCAATATACCGCCAGGAACGGTATTTAATATTCCCGGAACCGGAAACGGCGGAACATCTAGAATAGATGTAGCCAAACCCCCGGTTTTTTCAGGAAAGATGTCCGAAGTGACAAATTTCATAAACGCATGCAGGTTGTACATTCAATTAAAGATGCCGGAATCCGATGAGGAAGAACGGATCTTATTGATCATATCGTACATGACGGAAGGCTTTGCCGCAGATTGGAAGGACAATCTGTTGGAGCAGATGGCCAATGATGAAGAAGGAATTCCGCAAACGGCGGAACAACTATTCAGGCAGATCCGAAGGGACTTTGGTGATACGGACGAACAGTCATCAAAAATCTCGGAGATGCGGACCATGACGCAAGGGTCCAGTACGTGTGAGGAACACGTGCAAAAATTTAAGAAGGTATCACGAGGCACCGGATACCTGGGAAGAGCTCTGATCGAAGAGTTCAAACGAAGTTTGAATACCGGACTCCGCAAAAGGATAATGGAGGCCGATGAAGTACCGGAGACCATTGAAGGATGGTACCAGAAAGCAGTAAGATTGGACCGCCAATGGAGACAGGCAAAAGCCGAGGAGAAGTACTACTCCTCGTGGACCAGTAACTCCGCCAATAGGAGTGAAGGAGCATCCAAAGGCCCGGATACGGCGAAGCTGGTAGCCCCTGCCCAGCCTAAACCCCGATGGAGATTCGGATCGGGATCAGCGAGTCAGGGACGATTGGGAGCTGGAGCCTCCGCGAGTTCAAGTAGCACGGCAAATCGGCCGGACCCTAACGCGATGGACGTCGATCAAAACCAAAGACCACCACTCCATTGTTACAAATGCGGCAGGATCGGACATATTTCTAGGAACTGCAGATCAGGACTGGACATTCGCACAATGACGTTTGACGAAATGAAGGAGTACTTCAAGAAGGGGGAAGAAAATTTAAAAGAGGAAGAGAGTCAGTAGGTCCCGTACTAGACTCTCGTAATAGATACGCTGTACTAGATAAATTAGATAGTGCACAGCCCCTTGATATAGCGCCTAGCGCTGACCGGGTTGATGCAAGGACCATCTCGGAAGTCTCAAGGACTTCTGAGACGTCCCCGCAAGAGGCGAACTCCCAGGTGAAACACCTTGATATAGCGCACGGCGCTGAAAGTGTCACTCCCAAGGAGCGCGGCAGGGCGGCTAAACCTGTGCTTGATTCCTCATTACGAAATACAGTAGTACAAGTATCTACAAAGGGACAAAAGGACTTAAAAGGAAAGCAGCGTGATATAGCGCCCAGCGCTGAAACTGCTTGTCCCAAAAGGATGTTGAAAAAAGGAGAAAAGGAATTTTTAGTTAGAACCATAGGACGGAAGGATGAAATCTTAATGGAGATCGGGTTGGAAAGGTTGGACACCCATGAACAAACTCAACAAACCGCGTTGCTCGATTCAGGAGCAACAGGAATGTTCATGCATGCGGCATATGCGAAAAAGATGGGCTTTAAATTAATACCCTTGGAACGCCCCATTCAAGTTCGGAATGTGGACGGAACAAATAACGAAGGAGGAATGATCACCCATGAAGTTGATCTCCTTTTATCTTATCAAGGGCATAAGGAACGAGCCACCTTTGAAATATGCAAGTTGGGAAAAACCAATGTAATCATAGGATCCACATGGTTACGAAAACACAATCCAGAAATCAATTGGGAGACTGGTCAAGTCAAATTGACACGTTGTCCACGGAGCTGTGGACATAGGCAGAGGGAATGGACCAAAAGGCGGGAGCAGAAGGTCCGATCAGCGGAACACTGGCGTGTTCTGGAATACCTGTGGGAACAGGAGAAGGAATTAGACTTCGCGCATTGGCTCGAAGAAAAGGAGGAAAGTGAGAAGCATCTCACGTACATGGAGCAAATGAAACACCCAGGTCAATACAAGTATGGGGATAAATACCCATTCTTACCAGTGTTTCCATCACCCGCCGGATCAAAAGCCGGGTCAATGAGACATGTACAGGAGCTGGAAAAACTCACAGCAAAAGAGATGGTACCTGAACAATACCATCAATACCTCAAAATCTTCGAGAAAGGAGCATCAGAGCGCATGCCGGCGAGAAAGCCTTGGGATCATGCAATTGATACCAAACCAGGCTATCAGCCCCGGAAAGGGAAAGTCTACCCCCTATCTCCAGATGAGCTTCAAGAAGTACGGAACTTTGTGGATGATCAATTGGCAAAAGGATATATCCGACCCTCCAAATCACCACAGACGTCACCCGTCTTCTTTGTAAGCAAAAAAGACGGAAAGAAGCGGATGGTTCAGGACTACAGATACCTGAACGAATGGACGGTTAAAAATAACTATCCACTACCCTTAATATCTGAACTCGTAGATCGAGCGGGCAGTGCCAAATATTTCACTAAGCTAGACCTTAGGTGGGGTTATAATAACGTACGGATCAAAGAAGGCGACGAATGGAAAGCAGCATTCACTACTCCTGAAGGTTCTTTTGAACCGGTAGTAATGTTTTTTGGGCTAACCAATTCGCCGGCCACCTTCCAAGCAATGATGAATGACATTTTCCGCGATATGATCAACGCAGGAAAAGTCATTGTGTACATTGATGACATACTCATCTTTACTAAAACAAAAGAGGAGCATGACGCAATCGTACAACAAGTCTTGCAACGATTGAAAGAAAACGATCTGTATGTAAAACCAGAAAAATGTGTATGGTGTGTGGAAGAAGTTGAATTCCTGGGCGTCGTTTTGGGACCCAAAGGAATCCAAATGGACACAAAGAAGGTCGAAGCTATTATTAGCTGGCCCACCCCTTCTTGTGTCAAAGACATACAAAGATTCCTAGGCCTAGCCAATTACTATAGGCGTTTTGTTCAGGACTTCGCTAAAATTGCACGGCCACTACATGACCTGGTCAGAAAAGAAAAAACATGGGAATGGACAGAGGCCCAAGAAAAGGCTTTCAAAAGCCTAAAAAAGATATTCATGGAGCAACCTTTATTAGTTGCCCCAGATTCCGATAGAAAGTTCAGAGTAGAGTCAGATGCATCGGATTACGCTACAGGTGGCGTCTTATCTATGCTCTGCAAAGATGACAAGTGGAGGCCTGTGGCCTACCTATCAAAGTCGCTCAATGATACCGAGCGTAATTATGACGTCCATGATAAAGAAATGCTAGGCATCATGCGTTGTCTAGAAACCTGGCGTCATTACCTAGAAGGAGCACGTGAACAGTTCGAGATATGGACTGATCACAAAAATCTCGAGTACTTTATGAGTGCAAAGAAGTTAAATCGCAGGCAAGCCAGATGGGCCTTGTACCTTAGCCGGTTTAATTTCGTGTTGCATCATAAAGCTGGTGTGACTATGGGAAAGGCCGATTCTCTGTCCAGGAGGCCAGACCATAAAAAGGGGGTAGATGATGACAACAAGGACGTCACGCTCCTAAAACCGGACTTTTTCAGAATTTCTGCACTACGTCATGGGCACGTTTTCATCCATAGCTCAGAAAAAGAATTATTAAACAAAATTCGACACTCTGAAGCACGTGATGAAGCAGTAGTAAAAGCAGTAGAAGCCATGAAAAAGGCTGGTGTCAAAACACTAAACGCTCGAGAATGGGAGATGGAGCAAGGACTTATCCTCTGGCAAGGAAAAGTCTATGTACCTAAGGATGAGAAATTGCGGATGGAGATAGTCCGCCTACACCATGATACGCCCATTGCTGGACATGGAGGACAGTGGAAGACGATTGAACTCGTCACGAGAAATTACTGGTGGCCTGGAATCACCAGATATATTAAAAAATATGTTAGTGGATGTGACAAGTGCCAGCGGAATAAAAACTTCCCGGAGCCTCCTGCTGGAAAGCTAATGCCAAACTCGGCACCAGCAAAACCCTGGACACATATTTCCGCCGACTTTATCACAAAATTACCAGAATCACATGGTCATAATGCAATTTTGGTAGTTTGTGACAGAATGTCAAAAATGGCGCACTTCATCCCCACCTCAGAAGAAACATCGGCGCAGGGATTAGCCACATTATTTAGGGACCATGTTTGGAAACTTCATGGACTTCCTGAATCTATAATCTCAGATCGCGGTCCACAGTTCGCCGCGCAAATGATGAAGGAGCTGAATCAAATGTTGGGCATTAGCACAGACTTGTCCACAGCATTCCATCCACAAACAGATGGACAAACAGAACGAATGAATCAGGACTTAGAACAGTACCTGAGGATTTTCGTAGATCATAGACAGGAAACATGGTCTGGATGGTTAGCCATCGCCGAATTTAGCTACAACAACAAAATTCAGGCGTCCACCCAACAGACTCCATTCTTTGTCAACTATGGCAAACACCCCAGGATGGGAATTGAGCCCAGAAGGGAAGGAAGTCACCCGGCAGCATCGGACTTCGCCCAAAAAATGAAGGAGATCCATGAGGAAACCCAAGCGGCTCTGCTAAAATCGCAGGGTGATATGAAGCTATACGCTGATAGACACAGATCTGACGCACCAGAGTACAAAGTTGGAGATAAAGTGTGGCTGTCAACCAAAGATTTAAGACTGACAGGCCGACCAACTAAGAAATTGGTGGAAAGATGGATTGGGCCATACCCAATCAAAAAAATAGTGTCACCAAATGCAGTAGAATTGGATCTACCCTTCTCGCAACAAATCCACCCTGTGGTGAACGTCTCACGAATCCACCCATGGAAACGACCAATGAAAGGGCAAAAGGCACAACCACCACTGCCAATAGAGATAGACGGTGAAAAAGAATATGAAGTAGAAGAAATAATCGATGTACGATTAAAAAGAAACAAAATGGAGTACTTAGTCAAGTGGAAAGGATACACCGCTGAGCATAACTCCTGGGAACCATTGGACAATCTACAAAACGCGAAAAGAAAAATAAAAAACTTTTACGACAAAAACCCCGGAGCCATCAGAAGGCTTGACAAAGCAACCTTTAATGGGTTAACTTTCAGACCTTACGAAAACTTCACACAAACCTCAGACAAAATAGTGTCAAAAATCGATGTTAATGCAGTAGCACCAGCTGCAAAATGGGAGCAAAACTGGCAAAAATGGAAAGGAAAGAAGGGTCTAGAAACCCTTATAGAGCCAGGAGACGTGGAAGGGCCATGTCAATGCAACATGTGCCTACGTCAATCGCATGATATAGCGCCTCGCGCTGAAACGATTGAAGATCTCACCCCACCTTCCCGCCCACTCTCACCCATCATCGAAGAATTAGAGGAACCATCCGTGATAGAGCACAACGCGCTGAACGATGACGATGAAGTTTAAATTTGTCTGGAAGCCAAATCCTAAAAAGGGGGTACTGTCATGACCGACTGAAAAGCTTCGGCTTTTTCACTAAGTCATTTCAATTTTATTATTTATTTTCTTCATATTATATAAACGTATGCTGACTAAGCAGGCGCCTATCGCTTGGCGCTTAGATAGAGCCGTAGATAAGATACCGGAGCTCGGCGCTGATGACTCATGACTATTACTACATGCGCAGTTGTCTTACTCATACCATGCTATATTTAGAGTAGGGCTTAGGGTAGTGCACAGACCACCTGTCGTAGTATATAAAGAGTGCAATCCAGCTCCCAGAGTCCTCAGTCGAGTTCTCTCGGGTTTCTCCCCTCCCTCCTCTCCTCCTGTCAGTTCACTGTTGGGGCTCTTAGGCGTCACGCCGAGGGGTTCCTGATATCGACCATGGGATCATGCAATCAACACAAAGGAAGGCTTTGTCCCGAAGGCTAGTAAACTCTATCCTCTATCCGTCAAGGAGCAGGGGTTGTTAGACGAATGGATTGATGAACAACTCAAGAAAGGATACATTAAACCATCTACATCACCGCAGGCATCACCGTTCTTCTTTGTAGCAAAGGAAGAAAGTGGAGCACTCCGACCCTGTCAGGATTATCGATACCTCAATGAATGGACCATCAAAAACGCATATCCCCTTCCCTTAGTTTCTGATCTCATGACTAAACTACGAGGTGTTACGGTCGATGTCCACAACGTCGTTCAGCGTCCAAGTCTACAGCAACAAACAGAGTCTTGGTCTGTTCCCAATCACTGGACGAGGGTTCTAGGCACTAAGTCTGACGATGACGAAGGCTAGAGAGGGAGCGAGGAGAGCGGTTGGGGCGACGAGCAAAAGAGCGTTCAAGTTATGGATATGATTCGACTAAGTTGGAACTAAAGAACTACGGTACATGAGAGGGGTTTATATACGTTAAGAGAACAATAAGAACATAAGGGGAAAGAGCATAGCTATCTAAGAAAGGAAAGATGAAGGTAGCTACCAAAGGAGATGATGTCCAGGCGTAACTATGGGTTTGTAACAAGTAAATGTAGTCCGTTAACAAAGGGAAAAGAGAATTGTAACACGAGGCACCAAGTACTTCACCAAATTAGACCTCCGATGGGGATACAACAATGTTCACATCAAAAAGGGAGACGAATGGAAAGCCGCCTTTATTACCAATCAAGGACTCTATGAACCAACAGTAATGTTCTTTGGATTATGCAACTTGCCGTCAACCTTTCAAACTATGATGAACGAATACTCTAGGGATATGATCAATGAAGGATGGCTAATCATTTACATGGACGACATGTTAATCTGCGCAGAAACACTGGAACAACTGGAAGAGTGGACAAAACGAATTTTACAACAGTTACAAGATAACGATCTATTCCTGAAATTAGAAAAATGCAAGTTTGCCATGCAGGAAGTTGAATTCTTAGGAATGATCATCACCCCTGGACGCATTCAGATGGACCCAATAAAGTTAGCAGGGATCGCCGATTGGCCAGTCCCTACCACAGTCAAACAAATCCGATCATTCCTCGGATTTGGGAACTTTTACCGACATTTCATTGGAAACTTTGCTGCCATTGCTAAACCGCTCACCGACCTCACTAAGAAAGCTGAACCATTCAACTGGACTACTGAACAGAACAATGCCTTTGAGATTCTAAAGAAAAAATTTGCATCCATGCCAGTATTATTAATGCCAGATCCAATTCAATGCTTTATCCTTCAAACCGACACATCGAATAAGGCAATAGGAGCAGTGCTGAAACAAGCTGATGAAACGGGGGCTTTACACCCTTGTAGATTTATTTCACATGCATTAACACAAACAGAGCAAAACTACCAGATCTATGACTGAGAACTTTTGGCGATCATCAAGGGACTAGCAACTTGGCAACACCTGTTACATGGATCACCTCATACCACCATAGTTCATTGCGATCACAAGAATCTGTCCTACTATCGAACTGCCCAACGCTTGACACCTAGACAAGCTAGATGGTCATCCCTATTATCGGAATTTGACCTATGTATTGAGCATGTCCCTGACACGAAGATGTTTGAAGCAGATGCTCTATCTCGACGCCCTGATCATATGGGAAATAACGAATCACAAGAAGATGTCATAGTCTTACCGGAGGATTGTTTTATTCGTCTTATTGCAGAAGATCTAGTCACAGAAATTCAGAAGGCAATGTCAAAAGACGATTTTGGGCGCATTCTAATTGAGGTTATCACCACGCATCGTGCCCCACCGATCAAATCGAACATACAGGATTGGTCTTATACAGGCGGAATTGTTCATTATCTCGGCAGAACCTACATCCCTGATCAAGACGGATTACGGACCAGGTTGATTAAAGAAACACATGAAGCATGATCATCAGGCCACCCTGGATGCTTGAAGACCCTTGAACTCCTTAAATGTGATTACTGGTGGCCCGGAATGTTCAAACATGTCAGGGAATGGATAGAAGGATGCGCCCTCTGTCAACAGATGAAGATTAACACACACCCAAATGTACCAGCCCTTCATCTGATTCCGTCGAAAGCAACCCGCCCCTTTCAGCAAGTAACCCTTGATTTTATCACTGATCTACCCCTTTCTGATGGCTTTGACTCAATCCTGGTCACGGTGGACCATGGTCTTACAAAGGGGGTAATTTTCACACCTTGCAAAAAGACAATCGACGCTCTAGGCACAGCAGAACTTTATGTCTCTGAAATTTTCAAACGGTTTGGCCTACCTGATGTTTTAATCTCGGATTGAGGACCACAGTTCTCCGCAAAAGTATCTCAAGAAATACGAAAAGCATTAGGAATCGACCATAGAATGAGCACAGCCTATCATCCCCAGACTGACGGGGAAACAGAACGAGTCAATCAGGAACTAAAAGTCTACCTCCGAATGTTCTGCTCCAACGAACCACATCTATGGAAACCGCTTCTTCCAATAGCCGAATTTGCTCACAATAACCAACATCATGACACAATCAAGACTTCCCCATTCAGACTAATGTATGGGACGGACCCTGTTGCGCTTCCCACTGCTACAACACGAATGACTACACCAGCAGCAGAGGAATGCCTTCAGTTCTTGAGGAAGGCCAGAGAAGAGGCGCTAGCAGCACATGAACTAGCAAGACAATTAGTGGCAAGACGACACCAGGATAAAGCAATACGATTCGAAAAAGGCACCAAAGTGTGGCTTGAGAACAGAAATCTTCACATACCATATCAGTCTAGAAAGCTAGCACCAAAGTGAGAAGGACCCTTTGAAATCAAACAAGTGATGGGACCAGTGACATACAAATTGAAACTCCCGAAACAATGGTGCATTCACCCTGTGTTTCATACGTCACTCCTTACCCCGTATAGGGAAACAACTGCGCATGGACCGAACTATGTGAAACCACCCCCTGATCTCATAAATGGACAAGAGGAATTTGAGGTAGAGGCAATTCTAGCTCACAGGAAGCGAGGCGCAGGCTACCACTACCTAGTTAAATGGAAAGGCTACGGATCAAATGATAACTCTTGGGAACCCACACGCAATCTTACAAATGCAACTGATATCCTATCAGAGTACCAGCAATGCCGACACCTCTGAACCATGACTCGATACAGAAACCGCCATGTCTTGAAACAAAACTATCATTATACGAAACAAAATTGTTTGATACTCTCTCGATACACTATAGCTCTTAAAGAAAAAACCATCTATACCCGCATACAATACCTTCCCCTCTGACATACTCCTAAAGCACCGAATCTATCAGACAAACCTACTCGGATGGTGGCAATGGTCACACAATATTACTGCATCCCTCGACTTAATCGCGATCATCAGAAAAACCCTGTAGGAACAACGGAGCTCCCCTGCAATGTCATCTGGAGCTATCTTCCCAAATACCATGATTTACAATTCGCAGAAACCGATTTACCTAACTATAATGAAGATCCACCAGTCTACCAACTTCTAGCCATCAGGAACAGTAACGTCTACAAAAGCACCCATGGGAGACTGCTATGTCCAGAAGAATATAAACGAATTGACGAAATCACTATACAGACACGGGAGTGTAGCGCACAAATTTGGTTACTTGGATGAAGAATCAGAATCCCAGGAAGACCTCGTATCCTTATAGAGGACATTCTCGACAACCTTCAGTACTTGTTTGACAAACAAAGAGAACTAATAGCTGACATTGTCAGAAGAATCCGAAGATTTTTAGTCACCCCTACCATGGCACCAGGAATTCAGTACCTGAATTCATTAACCAGGTTCATCATGGAAGAACAAGAACTCCTTACTGACCCTGCAATCAAAGATCCATTGGATATAGAGAGTTCAGATTCGGACACAGAAATGAGTGGTCTGGAATACATATAAATTCTTCAAGTATCATCGCTTGACGCCAGACTCCCATCATAATGAGAAACCATGTTCACATTCTTCACCCTCACCACATACTTCACAGTACTCCTCCTTTCCTGCGCTCACTGGCGCATTGATGAAACTATCACCCCCTTCTCGCCCTTCCTCACCATCCCAGACCTCCCGCTCGAGGTCTTCATTGAGAACACCACAGTCATCCATTTCGAGGATGACAACCTCCACATTCACCCGGCCGACCTCCTCCCTCAGACACACCCTGACGATCATCACCTCCCACATTTCGCCCAGTTTGTCAAGAGGAACACTACTCTCACCATTGTCACTGACGCTCTTGCCGCCACCACATGTTCTATCACCAACCTCTCCTCCACAACCAACAATCTCGCCGCCCTCACCCTCGCGATCAATCCACATGAGATGACCTATGAGGAATGTGACTTCTTCCTCCAGAACGCACAAAATCTGCATCGAGCCGCTGAGGCTCTCAAGTGGAAGGTGGAAACGTTGACGAAAGAGCTAGACAACGCTGTCAAATGGGCTGAGTCCAGGACAGATCATGGTTGGATGACTTCAGGCTGGTAGAAGTCAGTGACTTCTCGCATACAAAGGGGGTAATGTTACAGTTCTCTTTTCCCTTTGTTAATGGACTACATTTACTTGTTACAAACCCATAGTTATGCTTGGACATTATCTCCTTTCATAGCTCCCTTCACCTTTCCTTTCCCAGATAGCTATGCTCTTTCCCCTTTAGTTTCTATTGTTCTCTCAACATATATAAACCCCTCTCATGTACCGTAGTTCCTTAGTTCCAACTTAGTCGAATCTTATCCATAACTTGAATGCTCTTTCGCTCGTCGCCTCAACCGCTCTCCTCGCTCTCTCTCTCTAGCCTTTGTCATTGTCAGACTTAGTGCTTAGAACCCTTGTCTAGTGATTGGGAACAGACCGAGACTCTGTTTGTTGCTGTAGACTTGGACGCTGAACAATGTTGTGGACATCAACCATGACAGCAATGAGCACAACTTGCTCTGCACTATGACAAATGACAAAGGGTGTGATGGGAAGACTCTAGATTATGTTAGGACTAATCCTCACACAATCACAAGCTCTGTTAGATAGAGGGTAGAGTAGAGGTTTATTAGACACAGTAGTCAGTGACCTGTGAAGAGGAAACTATCTAGAGTCTTAAGGACTCCTACCTACAGAACGCACTCCTTATATACCTGAGCCATTGGTCTGTGTGCACAGACTGCACAGTCGCTGAGGCTGTACATGTGCAGCTACAACACCTAGGCCCACCTCCCAGACCTGTCCGGATCTGTCCAGACACCTAGTCCATTCCCATGAGTGATGCTTCACCCAATATCCCCTAACAGCCTTGATCGTATAGCCACCCTGGGTTATGTAATCCTCCTGCCATATCTGGATAGGGGTCCCTCGCCCTATGCTCACATCTTGTTATGCATCTGTAGCCCTCCGGATAAAATAGAGAAAAATAGAGAAAAATGTCCATATTGTAACATTCTTCAAGAAAGGAGAAGAGAATTTAAAAGAGGAAGAGAGTCAGTAGGTCCCATACTGGACTCTCAAAATAAATACACTGTATTAGATAATTTGGTAGATAGTGCACAACCCCTTGATATAGCACCTAGCGCTGACAGGGTTGATGCAAGGATGATCTCAGAGGTCTCAAGGACTTCTGAGACATTCCCACAAGAGGCAACCTCCCAGGTGAAACACCATGATATAACGCACAGCACTGAAAGTGTCACTCCCAAGGAGCATGGCAGGATGGAAAAACCTGTGCTTAATTCCTTGTTACCAAATACAGTAGTACAAGTATCTACAAAAGGACAAAAGGACTTAAAAGGAAAGTGGCATGATATAGCACTTGGTGCTGAAACTGCTTGTCCTAAAAGGGTGTTGAAAAAAGGAGAAAAAGAGTTTTTAATTAGATAAATTGGGCAGAAGGATGAGATCCTGATGGAAATCGGGTTGGACAGGTTGGATATGCATGAACAAACCCAGCAAACTGCATTGCTTGACTCAGGAGCAACGGGGTTGTTCATGCATGCAGCATATGCAAAAGAAATGGACTTCAAGCTTATACCCTTGGAATGTCCCATTCAAGTTCGGAATGTGAATGGAACTAATAATGAAGGAGGAATGATCACCCATGAGGTTGACCTTCTTTTATCTTATCAAGGGCATAAGGAACGAGCCACCTTCGAAATTTGCGAACTGGGAAAAACCAATGTAATCATTGGATCTACATGGTTACAAAAACATAACCCTGAAATAAATTGGGAGACCAGTCAAGTCAAATTGACACATTGTCCATGGAGCTGTGGACATAGACAAAGGGAGTGAACCAAGAAGTGGGAGCAAAAGGTCCGATCAGTGGAACACTGGCATGTTCTGGAGTATCTGTGGGAGCAGGAAAAGGAGCTAGACTCTGCGCACTGGCTCAAAGAAAAAGAAGAAAGTGAGAAGGATCTCATGTATATGGAACAAATGAAACACCCAGGCCAGTACAAATATGGGGATAAATACCCATTCCTGCCAGTGTTTCCATCTGCATCTGCTGGACCAAAAGCCAGATCAGTATTACATGTACAAGAGATGGCAAAACTCATGGCCAAAGAGATGGTACCATCAATACCTTAAAATCTTTGAGAAAGGAGCATCAGAGTGCATGCTGGCTAGAAAACCTTGGGATCATGCCATTGATACCAAACCAGGCTATCAGCCCAGAAAAGGGAAAGTCTACCCTTTGTCCCCAGATGAGCTACAGGAAGTACAAAATTTTGTGAATGATCAACTAGCCAAAGGGTATATCCGACCCTCCAAATCACCACAGATGTCACCCATCTTCTTTGTTAGCAAGAAAGATGAAAAAAAGCGAATGGTGCAGGATTACTGCTATCTAAATGAGTGGACAGTGAAAAATAACTACCCACTACCATTGATATCAGAGCTTGTTGATCAAGCAGGGAGCACAAAATACTTCACTAAGCTAGATCTTAGATGGGGTTATAATAATGTATGGATCAAGGAAGGAGAGTGTGTCATGACTGACTGAAAAGCTTCGTGATTTTCACTAAGTCATTTTACTTTTATTATTTATTTTCTTCATATTATATAAACATGTGCTGACTAAGCAGACATCTATTGGTCGGCACTTAGATAAGGTAGTAGATAAGATACCAGAGCATGGCACTGATGACACATCACCATTACTACATGTGCAGTCATCTTACTCATATAGTACTATATTTAAAGTAGGGTCTAAGGTAGTGCACAGACCACCTGTCATAGTATATAAGGAGTGCAATTCAGCACCCAGAGTCCTCAGTCAAGTTCTCTCGGGTTTCTCCCCTCCTTCCTCTCCTCCTCACTTCTCTGTTGGGGCTCTTAGGCATCACGCCGAGGGGTTCCTGATAGTAGAACTTGACTACCTCCTCTAACAGCCCAACACTTGCATACCCGGACCACAGGGTTAAGTGGACAAGATCAGGGGGAATTGTTGAATGCTGTTTGAGATGACTTTAAAAACTCCAGTTGTGGTGGGCTAGACACCATTGTAAAAAACCTATGCACCCCTGTGGCACCGCATTGCTGCCCTAAACTAGCTTTGCATTATGTTCCCAGTCAACACAAACCAAAGGACCTAACTGGTCAATAGGGTCACCTGTGCACAGGAAACCAGTGCTGGACTTATCACATGATATGTGATATGCATCTAGGGACCAGCCTCACCAGCCCCCTAGCACATTAGATTGCCCTGGTCTAGGCTCTTGAAGGCTATACTTGTAATTACATATATACTTTTTCTCATACTCCTTGGAGGTAGCTGCTGCTTGGTCACGCACCTCTGAGAAAGGACCACACCTATATGGTGTAGAGTCAACAGGACAACCATTTGGCCCCTGTTTATATAAACCTTCCCACATCATTGTAATCCTTAAATATTGTACCTATATTGTAGCACTGCAGGGAGGGTCGTGGACCCTGAGTGCACCCAATATGTACGAATCTATCCTACCCAAACAAGTGACAGGCCCAGACCTCCCTCACTTTCCTCAAAATAGCTACAGATTGGAATTGGCATTCCGGAGATCTGTTTGCATCAGACTCGGAATCTGTACCAGCTCTAAATACACCTTCTTCATTGGGATCATCAGTATCCATCACCGAATAGCCACATCAGTGGGAAACAGCACTATTTCCTATTCTTGTCACCAATCCTGCAACCTTGGATGCCAATTTTATTGGTGAACCCGCACCGCCTTTCTCACCACCACCATCACTATCATCTTTCTTGGCATCACCACCACCTACATATTGTTACGATATGGACTTTTTTCTGTCTTTTTCTCTATTTTATTCAGAGGCCTACGGACGTATAACAAGACGCGAGCATACGGCGCGGGATCCCTATCCGGATATGGCAGGAGGATTATATAACCCAGGGTGGCTATACAATCAGGGCTATTAGGGGATATTGGGTGAAACGGCGTTCACGGGAAGGGACCGGGAGTCTGGGAGAGTCCAGACAGGTCTGGGAGATGGGTCTAGGTCTTGTTGCTGCGCGTGCATAGCCTTAGCGGCTGCGCAGACTGTGCGCACAGGCCAACAGCTCAGGTATATAAGGAGTACGTCTGTAGGTAGGAGTCCTTAAGACTCTAGATTGTTTCCTCCTTGTAGGTTACAGACTACTGTGTCTAGGCTTCGTCTCTATATATCTTTTCTTCTCTGAAGCTTGTGATTGTGTCAAGGATTAGTCCTAACATAATCTAGAGTCTTCTACATCACACCCTTCGTCGTTGGTCACAGCGCGGAGCAAGTCTTGCTCGTCATCGCGGACAGTGACAAGGAGAGTTTCGTTCAAGTAGACCGTCTGACTCTGTACACGTTACAGCACGTGTCTACAGACAGCCTCGAGGAGTCTAAGGCGACATCAACATCAACAACAGATAGCCTCATCTTACTGTTGTAAGGTGACTACGGCCAATTGGCTACTGGCAACAAAACAATACTAGATGAGAGCTTGGAGTGCGCTGTAGTCGACCGGGCAGGGTCTTGCAGGCACCAGCACTAGTATTGCGGAAAAGGGGGCGGAACCCTCGAAGACAATCCATTTGTGTGTCGTGTATCAAGGAGATACAGTCTGAGAATACCAATTACGTATCGGATCTATTGATCTGAGCACGAGGACATCTCAGTGAAGACCCGGGCACCACATATTTGGGTCACTTGGTGGAATCAAATCGAAGATCTGAGTGCGGGTGCGTTATTGACCGCATCAGACAGTGAACGTATTAGGAAGTACGTTTACGGAAGAAGAGGCAACATCCCTCTACTTGAGGCGTCATCGGAATCGCGGATCTAGGAAGATCAAAAAACAAATCGGAATGGCTGGGCTATTCAACTACGTACTGCCAAGGGCCGGCATGACCCTTGATGAAATCGGGACCATTTTCTCGATCGGATGGGCACAGGGGTGCGCAGCAAAGAAATTACCCGCTACAGTAACCAAGGAGGTTCGGACCGACAACCGACCTCGCGACGCACATGTCAGGGCTTGGCAGCGCTGGCAGAAGGAACAGAGACGGCTTCAAAAGGAAATGAAACGTCAGGAGAGATTAGTGGCATGGCGCGCTGAAGAAGCGGCCATCAAGGAACAAGAAGACGCGTGGCAAGAATTGCTAAAGATATGCCACGAACAGTTAATGCAAAAGCGCTGGTTCAAGGAACTCGAGCAGCAGATAGCAAAAGAAAGGAAGACCCTGGAGGATGTTTTAAATCAATTGGAACCAGGATCTGCAATCAGGGAGGCATTATTCAACACGCCTTCAAATATCGAATTACTGTTGATCAGTTTCAATGTCTATACATTGAAACATGATGGGCTCGTATTGACAACCAAAGAGCGGAATAGGCTGATGCATGCCTTAAACGGAAATATCATGAATGCAGGGCGAGTTATGAGAAACAAACGGCGACTCCAAAATGAGGAACGTCTCCGAGGAGAAAGATATGATCCATATCTTTCTGCATATATCAAATGGAGGTTGCCAAGGAATTATACTCCGCCCCGCATATCCCAGTATGGAGAAGACGAAATCTTCACGCCGCCAGATCATGATTATTTCTTATCCAAATTAGGAGAGGATGTCGAGTTCACACAGCGTTGGGTCCAAGGGATCTCAAAAGAGAAGCCGGTATTACCTGGATCATACACAACGGCCATTCCCAAAACAGCACCCTGGAAGGTGAACAGGTATTGTTATCTATATCTGTTCAAAAAGGAATTCCATAATCAGTTCCATTGGCCGGAATGGCCTACGCTAGAACGAATTCTTTCATGGGAGCCAGAACTTAGGGACTACTCGGCAGTTTTTGGCCTACAGGATAATGTAAAGCCAGACAAATTCCATGTACTGGAATGGGCGGAATTAAGCCTCAAGAAGGATGAGATCTACACTTGGAAGGATCTGGAACGCCTGGAGTGGCACGGTAAATTTAACAAACGAGCCAGATTTGGAGGACAAGGGAAATCAAAGAAACCAAGATCCAAATCTCCTGCAACCATATCTTCGTTTGTACAAGGAGTCTCCAAAAATCCATCCGTCAGATCTCTGCCAGAATTAGGACAGGTTGCGGTTAAAAAATCATATTCCCAGGCGGTCATCAGTGCATTCGGACCAAGTAAAGCATTAACCCGAACGCAGGGAGCAGACTGGACATGGAATGGAGGATCCGTTGTCAACCCTTTGGATTGGATGAAGGAGGATCTCGATGCACCCAGCTCATCCAACACGGAGGCACGAAAACAGGAAATCGATAACTGGAGAAGGGAGATTAAAAAGGATATCTCTACCCCCTACCCGTATCCAAAACCCCGCTACAACAGGCACATGCTTCACCCTGATATCCCGGGATTCTGTTATCTGTTCTTGATCAAAGCGCAGTACTGGGATGAATACAATTGGCCGGCATACCCACAAATTCATGAAGTAGTATCCTGGGATCCTAATTTACGAAACGAACGAATCAGAATCTCGATTCGTCGAACCCATGGTCTGGAACATTGCTATCATATTGATAAGCAGATGAATGGGTATGATGGATGGGCGCATTTGGACTTAATGAATCGGTCAGGATCAGGACATAAGCGGCTCGGGGCATTCCGGTTCACTGCTGATATGATGGCACATTTGTACAATGCCATGACTGGATGGCGAACAGTCTGGGCAGAAGACACGGAACAGCCAGCCCCTCAGGGAGCGTCAGCAGCACAGATTGCTGCGCAGGAGGATGTAATCCAGAGGCAGCAGATGCAGCGGGAAGAAACTATCACAGCTATCGGACAAGTAGTGGCTGGGATAGTCAATGAATACCGACACGCTAACCCCATACCGCCGCCTGCACCTCTTACTAAAGCAGAAATGCCCGATTACTATGAAGGAGACCCTCGTATGGTAGATGGATGGTTAAGACAAATGAGGACTTATTTCACATTGGCGCGCGAAACCCAATTAGACCGAAAAATCTCAATTTGTCTATATCGGATCAGAAAGGGGAAAGATAATCGGGCAGGAGACTGGGCGGGAGTCAAACTCAAAGCAGTGCAGGATGCGGATCAGGAATATCAAAATGAAGTAGTCAACTCCGGATGGCCGACCAATCTGTCTTGGGCATCGCTCAATCAAGGCGTCATAGTGAATGACCATGAAATCCCGAGGCCATTGCGGAATCAATTCCCTTTTACTTCATGGGAAGACTTTGCAACGCAGATGCACGAGTTTTTCATGTCAACTGAGACACGAGAAAAAGCAACCGATGCAATCTTGGCATTGAAACAGGGAAACACGATGATCGAGGATCACGTGGTCAGATTCAATGCATTACTACCATTGGTTGGCTGGGATCACAGGGCGTTGATTGCATTATTCAAGCAGAACATCAACCCTGCATTGGGACGAGATCTGATCAGGCATGGAAATCTGGGCGATGATGCAACCCTAAAACAGATCCAAGATTGAGCGATAGAACTAGCAAGAGCCTATCACAAGGCAACGGAAGCATACGGGCCGGATAGACAAAAAGGTGGTTACAAAGAAAAAACGGTTGCTAAGGATAGCAAACCAAATCAGTTTCAATATAGCACGCCGACAGCATCTAAAGACCCGAATGCTATGGACGTGGATAAAAGCAGGAAACCAGTAACCGGGAGTTGCTACAATTGCGGCAAAGAAGGACACTTTGCACGAGAATGCCCGGAACCAAGGAAACCGAGGTGGAAGGATAAGGGGAAGTGGAGAGCGAGAGAGGTTAAAATAGAAGAGCTCACCGAGGAGCAATGGAAAGAACTCGGAAAGGAAAAGGGTTTTGGCGAAAGCCAGTAGGCGAGCGCTCAGCTCTGCTGGCTGATAGAGTTTCGAAAATGGACAATGACTCTTGTGTAAATATACAAGGATTATTATATGAATACTCTTCTCATATTCATCGAATTCGAAACTTAAGTGTGAGCGCCAAACCCAGAATAAAGCAATGGACCCCAGCGTGGGTAATGAGAAGGATATGGCAGCAAAGTGAACCGATTGCTATAGACTGTCTAAAAGGATGGGTTCATGAGAAATGCTTATCTGAAGTAACACCGCGATTGCTGAAGGAATTGAACCAGCAATCAGAGTCAGAAGCCATGTGGAACTTGGCACAGTTACGACAACAAATTGTCAAAGCTTCAGGAAAGCAAGAGATGAACCTTAAAGGAATCATAACTACTATGGATACAGGATCCACAATTCCTGTTACGGCTTTAGTTGACTCAGGATGTACAGGATCGTGTATCAACGATGAGTTTGTGGAAAAACATCGGATGAACAAGCGACGCCTCTTGCAACCAGTGCCAGTCTATAATGCGGACGGAACCCGTAATACAATGGGAAATATTGAATACATGGTCCAGTTTAAACTACGAATTGGAGATCATGAAGAAGTTATGGATTGTTGTGTCGCACGATTAGGGAAAACAGACTTGTTTCTGGGTCATGACTGGTTACAATTGCATAATCCCAGTATGAATTGGAAGAAGCATGAAGTAACCTTCAGCCGTTGTCCGGGAACTTGTTGGAATCAGTCCAGTGTGAGTGAACCTGAGGAGGAGGTAGACAAAACCGAATCCTTAGAAGCTGGGGAACGCCTACTTGCTGTACATGTAGGACCAGAGGAGTTAAAATTACGACCGCTCTCAACCGACATTGCAGCAAAAGAGGCGCTGGCTAGTAAAAAGCGATCGTTGGAAGAGACGGTACCAGGACATTATCTCAAATACAGAAAAGTGTTTGAGAAAGAAACATTTGACGAATTACCACCGAGACGGCCATGGGATCACGCCATTGAGTTTATTCCGGGAGGACAGCCGACTGACTGTAAAGTATACCCGTTGAATAAGGAAGAACGGGAACAGTTGGACGAGTTTTTAGAAGAAAACTTGAAGTCTGGACGGATTAGACCAAGCACCTCCGAGCAGGCATCACCGTTCTTCTTTGTCAAAAAGAAGGATGGTAAATTGAGACCAGTACAAGACTATTGGAAACTGAATGACATCACGAGGAAGAATCGATATCCATTACCATTAATTGGCGAATTGATTGATCGCTTATCAAAAGCCAAGGTCTTTTCGAAAATGGATATCAGATGGGGTTACAATAACATTAGGATCAAAGAAGGTGACGAGTGGAAAGCGGCTTTCAAAACTCACCGAGGCCTATTTGAACCTCTAGTTATGTTCTTTGGTCTTTGTAACTCCCCAGCAACATTTCAAACAATGATGAACGACATCTTCTGGCAAGAAATTGCAGAGGGATGGGTCGTCATTTATATGGATGATATTTTGGTGTTTTCCCAATCACAGGACGCACACACGATGCATGTTAACCGTATTTTGGCAAAATTGGAAAATCACAAGTTATCATTGAAACCGGAGAAATGTTGGTTCGATCAACCTCAGATTGACTTCCTGGGATTAGTCATCAGTCAGGACTCAATTCAGATGGAAAAGGGCAAAGTTCAGGCGGTGATTGATTGGCCTGTTCCTACATGCAAACGAGAACTTCAGCAGTTCCTGGGCTTTGTTAACTTTTATCGGCGCTTTGTCCAAGGTTTTGCTAAAATGGCGAAGCCTTTAACAGGTCTTACTGGAAAGGTTGAGTGGCTATGGACGAATCAGCAGACATTGGCCTTTCAGGGACTGAAAGACCTTGTGGCAAGGGAGGTAGTCCTCAAAATTCCTGACGACGATGGTCAATTTCGTGTCGAAGTAGATGCATCTGATTTTGCAATTGGCGGAATTTTGTCCCAACAAAGCAAGGATGGCACATGGCGACCTGTGGCGTTTATTTCAAAGTTGCTAAATGAAGCTGAACGGAACTATGAGATCTATGACAAGGAAATGCTTGCATTCATGCATGCATTTTATGAATGGGCTCATTACCTGAAAGGTGCAAAGGAACAGATTGAGGTTTTAACGGATCATCAAAACCTCACATATTTCCGAAAACCACAAAATCTGAATAGGCGACAGGCGCGATGGGTTACGGATTTACAGGAGTTCGACTTTGTAATTAAGCATCGATCTGGAAAATCTAATTCAAAAGCGGATCTATTGTCAAGAAGAGCAGGACATGAAAAGGGACAAAATGATAATGAAGGAGTAATACTCCTGAAGGACCATTTGTTCATAAGGGTCTATGATGATGATCGGGCAATTGAGGACATCATTAAGGAGATTCAAAAGGTCTCGGCTCGGCAATGGGAAATTCAGGTTCGGCAAGGTATCGAGCAACAGGACCCAGACTTTAAAATCGAAAAAGGACTAGTTGAATGGAAGGGTCGGATTTATGTTCCAGCGGACACGCGGATCAGGGGTGACTTAATTCAGATTCACCACTCCTGGGGGCATTCAGGGGTAGTCAAAACTGTGGAAAGTCTCACTCGCAATTTCTGGTGGCCGCAAATGTGAAAGGACATTGAGCGTTTTATACGAGGATGTGAAACGTGCCAGAGAGCAAAACCGGATCAACAACCAAGAGCAGCGCCATTAAATCCCAATGAAATCCCTGACGCACCATGGGAAGTCATCTCAGTGGATCTAATTGGACCATTACCAGACTCCAAAGGAAATGACATGATCATGGTTGTGGTAGATCGGTTCACAAAGAAGGCCTACTTCCTCCCAACAACATCATCAATCACGTCACAAGGAGTCGCGGTTCTATTCCGAGATAACATCTTTAGGGAACATGGCCTGCCAAGAAAGGTTATTAGCAACCAGGGGCCGCAATTCGTGTCAAAATTCATGGATGATCTGTATGGGATCCTAGGAATACAGGCTAACAGGTCTACAGCTTATCACCCACAGACCGATGGGCAGACAGAACGCGTTAATCAGGAAGTCAAAGAGTTCCTGACAATGTTTGTCAATCATCGACAGGACAATTGGAGTGATTGGCTTGCGGTAGCTCAATTCTGCCACAACGACCGAATACATTCGTCTACAGGGTTTTCACCGTTCTTCATGAACTACGGAAGACACCCCAACAAGGGAATGAACCCACTGTACCAACCAAAAACTGTGGTCATGGAGGAACTGGTTAAGGAAATCGAGGATGTCCATACCAAAGCCAAAATTGCGCTGGAAAGAACCGCTGAAACAATGAAAAAGCGGTGGGATGCTCACAGAACACCAGCACAAAATTACCAACCCGGAGATAAGGTGTACCTCAGCACAGAACATTTGCCAACGCTTCGGGCAACTAAGAAGCTGGATGGCAAGTTTGTAGGACCCTTGGAAGTGGTTGAGAAAGTTGGCACCTCTGCATACCGGTTAAAGATTCCCGCAGCTTGGAAAATCTACAACGTCTTCAATGAAGTACTCTTGAAACCTTACACTGCTCCAGAGTTCCCCAACCAAATAGAAAAAGTCGCCAAACGTACAGAGGCACAGATGGTGGAAGAATCCGAGGACAACGAGTACGAAGTTGAAGAAGTCATGGACAGTAGAGTCAGTGGACGAAACGGTGGCAGGTTGGAATATTTGGTCAAATGGAAAAACTACCCAGTGGAAGAATCTACATGGGAACCTGCCGAGAACCTTGCTAATGCTAAGAAAGAGGTTCAGAAGTTCCACAGACAAAATCCAAGTGCTCCTCGACGATTGGCGATCACAGATTTACGGTTTAAAAACTGGCACAATTACACAGATACAAAGGCTCCCAAACGGTTGTTCGGTTGGGAAGATGGCAGATTTGAGCGCGACTACCTCGACAGATTAAAACAGAATTGGCAACGGTGGAAAGGCAACCGTAAACTCATCTACGCTGAACCCGACACGGAAGGGGCGTTCTCAAGAGACCTTGAGCGCAGTGGGCCGGTTAAACCCATGCTTGATTCCTCTAAGGCAAACCATCGCATTGTATAGCGCTCAGCGCTGAAGCGATTTACGACCAACGCATGACTTCCCGGGACGTGAAGTCTTAAGGAGGAGGTCATGTTACGATATGGACTTTTTTCTGTCTTTTTCTCTATTTTATTCAGAGGCCTACGGACGTATAACAAGACGCGAGCATACGGCGCGGGATCCCTATCCGGATATGGCAGGAGGATTATATAACCCAGGGTGGCTATACAATCAGGGCTATTAGGGGATATTGGGTGAAACGGCGTTCGCGGGAAGGGACCGGGAGTCTGGGAGAGTCCAGACAGGTCTGGGAGATGGGTCTAGGTCTTGTTGCTGCGCGTGCATAGCCTTAGCGGCTGCGCAGACTGTGCGCACAGGCCAACGGCTCAGGTATATAAGGAGTACGTCTGTAGGTAGGAGTCCTTAAGACTCTAGATTGTTTCCTCCTTGTAGGTTACAGACTACTGTGTCTAGGCTTCGTCTCTATATATCTTTTCTTCTCTGAAGCTTGTGATTGTGTCAAGGATTAGTCCTAACACATATTTCGCAATGGCAGACACACACAAGATGATGTCAGCAGAACTGCTGAATCTTCTCAATGTGCAGGCTGCTACCATTACCAATCTCCAGAGCCAGCTGACACAGCTACAAATAAATGCTGCTGAGGCTGCTGCAGCTGCAGCACAGCCACCAGCAAACATTGTCAACATACCACCAGGGACAGTATTCAATATTCCCCAGAATGGAAATGGTGCATCAAAAATTGATGTGGCCAAGCCACTGGTGTTTTCAGGCAAGATGTCTGAGGTCAACAATTGTATCTTCAGCTCAAAATGCCAAATGCGGATGATGAAGAGCAGATATTATTAGTTTTGTCATACATGTCAGACAGTTTTGCAGTAGATTGGCGAGATAATCTACTCGAGGCAATTGCCAACAATGACGACACAGTTCCACAAATGGTGGAAGCCCTGTTTAGGAGAATCAAGGGAGAATTTGGAGATATGGTGTGTGGAAGAAGTTGAATTCTTGGGAGTAGTCCTTGGACCAAAAGGAATTCAAATGGATGCAAAAAAGGTTGAAGCCATTGTCAACTGACCAACACCTTCATGTGTCAAGGATGTACAAAGGTTTTTAGGCCTTGCCAACTATTATAGGCACTTTGTACAAAAGTTTGCCAAAATCACACAACCACTACATGATTTGGTCAGAAATGATAAAACATGGGAATGGACAGAGATCCAAAATAAAGCTTTCCAAAGCTTGAAAAAAATATTTATGGAACAACCTCTGTTGGTGGCCCCTGACTCAGATAGGAAGTTCAGGGTAGAATCAGATGCATCAGATTATGCTACTGGTGGCATCTTATCTATGCTCTGCAAAGATGACAAGTCGCTCAATGACACTGAGCATAATTATGACATCCACGACAAAGAAATGCTCATCATGTGTTGTTTGGAAACATGGCATCACTATTTAGAGGGAGCACATGAACAGTTCAAGATTTGGACTGATCACAAGAATCTTGAGTACTTTATGAGTGCCAAGAAGTTAAATTGCAGACAAGCCAGATGGGCTTTGTACCTAAGTCAATTTAATTTTGTCTTGCACCATAAAGCAGGTGTTACCATGGGAAAGGCCAATTCTCTGTCCAGGAGGCCAGACCATAAAAAGGGGGTGGATGATGACAACAAGGATGTCACACTCCTTAAACCAGATTTTTTCAGAATTGCTGCACTATGTCATGGACATGTATTTATTCACAGCTCAGAAAAAGAACTGTTGAACAAAATCCGACATTCAGAAGCATGTGATGAAGTGGTAGTAAAGGCAGTGGAAGCAATGAAAAAAGCTGGTGTTAAAACACTAAATGCTTGAGAATGGGAATTGGAACAAGGACTTATCTTCTGGCAAGGAAAAGTCTATGTACCAAAAGACAAGAAATTACGGATGGAGATAGTCCGTTTACATCATGACACACCTATTGCTGGCCATGGAGGACAGTGGAAGATGATTGAACTCATCACACGAAATTATTGGTGGCCTGGTATCACCAGATTTATCAAAAAACACATTAGTGGATGTGACAAGTGCCAGAGAAATAAGAATTTCCCTGAACCACCTGCTGGGAAATTAATGCCAAACTCAGTGCCAGCTCAACTGTGGATGCATATTTCTGCAGACTTCATTACAAAATTACCAGAATCACATGGTCATAATGTGATATTGGTAGTTTGTGATAGAATATCCAAAATGGCACACTTTATTCTCACATCAGAAGAAACATCAGCCCAAGGGCTGGCTACATTATTTAGGGATCATATATGGAAACTCCATGGACTCCCAGAATCTATAATTTCAGTCCGCAGTCCACAGTTCACTGCTCAGATGATGAAAGAACTCAATCAAATGTTGGACATTAGAAAGGAAAAAAGGGCTTAGATACCCTTAACGAGCCAGGAGATGCAGAAGGGCCATGTCAATGCAACACATGCCTACATCAATCACATGATATAGCACCTCGCACTGAAATGATTGAAGATCTCACCCCACCTTCATGCCCACTCTCACCCATCATCGAGGAAGAAGAGGAATCATCCGTGACAGAGCACAATGTGCTGAAAGATGACAAAGAAGTTTAAATTTGTCTGGAAGCCAAATCTTAAAAAGGGGGTACTGTCATGACTGACTGAAAAGCTTCGTGATTTTCACTAAGTCATTTTACTTTTATTATTCATTTTCTTCATATTATATAAACATGTGCTGACTAAGCAGGTGTCTAGGAAGAAGCCTATGTCCCCATGAGTACAGGAAACTTGACGAGATCACCAAACAGGCACATGAACTCAGTGTGCATATCTGGTTGATCAAACACCAGATCAGGATCCCTGGGAGACCAACTGTCCTCCTCAAAGATATCTTTCATGAACTCCTCTATCTATTTGATGTCCAAAAAGGAAGTATACTCAAACATTAGCAAAGTTAATTACTAGTAGCAGAAGGATAATTGACACATGACAACTTTAATCTTCACTGGACCAGCCACTCCAGTCACAAATCTTAGCACCTATCAACTGAAGAGTCTGGAGATTTTTATGGCCAAAGAACACAAACTTCTCACAGACCCTGAGATCTCAGACCAGATCAGCAACATGGATACTGATTCAGATCTAGATTTGGAAAGCAATGTGTCATGACCAACTGAAAAGCTTTGCATTTTTCACTAAGTCATTTTACTTTTATTAATTATTTTCTTCATATTATATAAACATATGCTGACTAAGCAGGCATCTACCAGTTGGCGCTTAGATAAAAGTAGTAGATAAGATACTGGAGCTTGGTGCTGATGACACATTGCTATTACTACATGTGCAGTTGTCTGACTCATACAGTACTATATTTAGAGTAGGGTTCAGGGTAGCGCACAGACCACCTGTCATAGTATATAAGGAGTGCAATTCAGCACCCAGAGTCCTCAGTTGAGTTCTCTCGGGTTTCTTCCCCTCCCTCCTCCTCGCTCCTCAGTTCTCTGTTGGGGCTCCTAGGCATCATGCCAAGGGGTTCCTGATAGTAGAACTCAACTACTTCCTCTAGCAGCCCCAATGCTTGTTATACCTGGACCACAGGGTTAAACAAGAACAGGGAGATACTACAGTTGCATGCCATGTGAAACAACTATAAACACTCTGGTTGTGGTGGGCTAGACACCATTGTAAAAACCTATGCCACTGTGGCACCACATTGCTGCCCTCAACTTGCCTTGCATTATGTTCCTGGTCAATGCAAACTGAAGGACCTAACCCAGTCGATAGGGTTACCTGTGCACAGGAGACCAGTGCTGGGGTGATTACACAATATGTAATCCACATCTAGGGACCAGGCTTGCCACCCCCCTAGCATGTTAAATTGCCCTGGCCTAGGCCCTTGAAGGCTATAATTTTATATCTACATAAATACCCTTTTTCCATACCCCTTGGAGGTAGCCAGCAATTGCCCACATGCCTCTGAGAAAGGCCTGCACCCATACAGTGTAGTGGCATCAGGGCAACTGTTCGAACCCTGATTAGAAAAACCTTTCATAAACAAAAATCCAAAGTAGTCAGTATAGTAAATTGTAGCACTGCAGGGGTGGTTGTCCACTACCTATATACTTCACAATGGCAGATGCACACAAAATGACATCAGCAGAACTGCTGAATCTTCTCAATGTGCAGGCCGCCACCATCACCAACCTCCAGAATCAGCTGACACAGCTGCAAGCAAACACTGCCAAGGCTGCAGCACAACCACCAGCAAATGTTGTCAACATACTGCCAGGGATGGTATTCAATATTCCCCAGAATGGGAACAGCGCATCAAAGATTGATGTGGCCAAGCCACTGGTGTTTTCGGGCAAGATGTCTGAAGTCAATAACTTCATCAATGTGTGTCAGCTGTATCTGCAGCTGAAGATGCTGAATGCAGATGATGAAAAGCAGATATTATTGGTTTTATCATATATGTCAGATGGATTTGCAGTAGATTGGAGAGATAATCTACTAGAGGCAATTGCTGATGATGATGACATGGTTCCACAAACAGTGGAAGCCCTGTTCAGGAGAATCAAGGGAGAATTTGGAGATACAGATGAACAGTCACCCAAGATGTTGCAACTTCGGATCATCATGCAAGGATCCAGCATGTGTGAGGAGCATGTGCAGAAATTCAAGAAACTAGCACGAGGCACAGGCTATTTTGGGAGGGCATTGATTGAAGAGTTTAAACACTGTCTAAATGGAGGATGTTACAGTCGATGTCCACAATGTTGTTCAGCGTCCAAGTCTACAGTGACAAACAGAGTCTCGGTCTGTTCCCAATCACTGAACAAGGGTACTAGGCACTAAGTCTGATGGCGACAAAGGCTAGAGAGAGAGTGAGGAGAGTAGTTGAGGCAACAAGCAAAAGAGAGTGTTCAAGTTGTAGATATGATTCGACTAAGTTGGAACTAAAGAACTATGGTACATGAGAGGGGTTTATATACGTTTAGAGAACAATAGAAACTAAAGGGGAAAGAGCATAGCTATCTAAGAAAGGAAAGATGAAGGTAGCTACAGAAGGAGATAACATCCAAGCGTAACTATGGGTTTGTAGCAAGTAAATGTAGTCTGTTAACAAAGGGAAAAGAGAATTGTAACATTACCCCCTTTGTATGTGAGAAGTTACCGACTTCTACCAGCCAGAAGTTGTCCCACTTGACAGCATTTTCTAATTCTTTTGTGGAAGTCTTCACCTTCCATTTGAGTGCCTCTGCAGCATGATGCAGATTTTGGGCGTTGCGTAAAAATGAATTGTGCTCCTCATACGTCATTTCGTGTGGGTCAATGGTGAGGGTGAGTGCTGCGAGATTGTCCATGGTGGAGGATAGGTTGGTGATGGAGCAGGTGGTGGCGGCAAGGGTGTCAGCAATGACAGTGAGCGTGGTGTTTTGTCTGATGAACTGGGCAAAGTGAGGGAGGTGGTGGTCATTGGGATGGATTTGTGGAAGAAGTTGGGCTGGGTGAACATGTAGATTGTTGTCCTTGAAGTGGATGACTGTGGTATTTTCGACAAGGATCTCGAGTGAGAGATCCGGGAGGGAGGTGACAAATGGGGAAAAGGTGGTGATGGTTTCGTCAATATGCCAGTGGGCACAGGAGATGAGAAAAAGGATGGTGAAGTAGGCAGTGAGGGTGTAAAAGGTGAACATTGTCTTCTGGTTGTAAAATGGATGGGTCACTGTGTTGGGCCTCATAGTTTTTATAGGTCATTTAATTTGTCATGGTCTGGGTCCAGGTCCAAATCAATCAGTTCCATCTGATTCAGGATGTCAGGGTCTGTGAGAAGCTCATGGTCTTCTCTGATGAACATTTCCAGAGTGCTGAATTGATATATGCTAAGATTGGTGACTGGTTTAGAGAGGAATCTTCGAATAGTTTTGACTATTCTGAGAACTATATTCTTTCGTGAATCAAACAAGTAAAGGAGGTCCTCCATGAGATCCTCCATGGATTGGATTGGTTGTCCAGGTAATCTGACTCTTCTATGGAATAGCCAGACTTGTGCACCAATTTCTTGTGCTCTTCTAGAAATGTTGTCGAGTTTTTTGTATTCTTCAGGGCATAAGATCCTTCCATGATTGGTGTGATAGATGTCACTCTTCTTTACTGCTTGGTTCTGATAGATAGGTGGGTCTTCATTATAAGGTGGTATGTTGTTGATTGAGAATCACAGTTGATAAAACCCAGGGAGGTACTGTTGTATGGCACAACATGGGATCCCTGTTGTTCCTGATGGATTCTTCTGATGATCTTGATTAAGTCAAGGGGTGCGGTAGTATCATGTGGTCATTGCTACTGTCTTGGTCGGTTTTCCTGATACGTTTGGTGCTTTTGGCAGGTGTCTAAAGGGAAGGTATTGTACTTGAGCAAAGGTGGTTTTTTCTTTAAGGGCTATAGTGTATCGGGAGAGAGTTGAACAATTTTGTTTCATGTAATAAAGATTTTGCTTTAGGATATGGTGGTTTCTGTATCTAGTCATGTGTTCAGAGGTGTTGTCGTTGTCAATATTCCGTTAAGATGTTGGTGGTGTTTGAGAGGTTGTGGGCAGGTTCCCAAGAATTGTCATTTGATCCATAGCTTTTCCATTTAACCAGATAGTGGTATCCTGCACCTCGTTTTCTATGTGCTAGAATCGCTTTGACCTCAAACTCCTCCTGTCCATTTACGAGATCAGGAGGTGGTTTCACATAGTTTGGGCTGTGTGCAGTAGTTTCTCCATATGGAGTAAGGAGTGTCATATGAAACACAGGGTGGATGTGCCATTGCTTTGGGAGTTTCAGTTTGTATGTTACAGGTCCCATCACCTGTTTGATCTCAAAAGGTCCTTCTCATCTTGGTGCTAACTTTCTGGATTGATATGGTATATGAAGATTTCTGTTCTCAAGCCATACTTTGGTGCCTCTTTTGAATTGTATTGCCTTGTCTTTGCGTCGTCTGGCTACTAGCTGTCTGGCTAGTTCATGTGCTGCTAGTGCCTCTTCTCTTGCTTTCCTTAGGAATTGAAGGCATTCTTCAGCTGCTGGTGTTGTCATCTGTGCCATGGCTGTGGGGAGTGCAACAGGGTCTGTCCCATACATTAGTCTGAATGGAGAAGTCTTGATTGTATCATGATATCAGTTGTTATGAGCAAACTCGGCTATTGGGAGAAGTGGTTTCCAAAGATGTGGTTCATTGGTGCAAAACATCTGAAGGTAAACTTCCAGTTCTTGATTGACCTGTTCTGTTTCTCCATCTGTCTGAGGATGATAGGCCATGCTCATTCTATGGTCAATTCCTAGTGCTCTTTGTATTTCTTGGAATACTTTTGCAGAGAACTGTGGTCCTCGATCTGATATTAAAACATCAGGTAGTCCAAATCGTTTAAAGATCTCGGAGATATAAAGTTCTGTGGTTCCTAGGGCGTCGATTGTTTTCTTGCAAGGTGTGAAAATCACCCCCTTTGTAACACCATGGTCCACCATGACCAGGATTGAGTCAAAACCATCAGAAAGGGGTAGATCAGTGATAAAATCCAAGGTTACTTGCTGGAATGGGCATGTTGCTTTTGACTGAATTGGGTGAAGGGCAGGGACATTTGGGTGTGTGTTTATCTTCATCTGTTGGCAAAGAGCGCAGCCTTCAATCCATTCCTTGACACATTCCTGGCCACCAGTAATCTTGCTTGAGAAGTTCTAGAGTCTTTAGTTGCCTGGGGTGGCCTGACGATTGTACTTTGTGTGTTTCTCTAATTAATTTAGTCCGTAGACCATCTTGGTCAGGGATATAAGTTCTGTGTTATGAGCTCACACTCAACACAAACCCACAAGCCTCACAGAGAGAGGAGGAGGATAAGAATGAGAGAAGGAAATGGTATTGAGACTACATTAGACAGAATCTAATGCCCATATAATGAGCATAAGATAAACTATCTTAAGTCTTGGGGAACCAAGACTACCTACAGCTGGTCTTATATACTATTCTACTAAGACCCCTTGCGACCCTCCCCACTGGCACCTCTACAGCCTCAGTGACTCATACTGCTTGAGCACTGCTTCTGGACTTCATCTATCTTTAGCGATGCTGTGTGCCCTTGACAGTTCCACATGCGCCCATGGCCTAGAACCTTCCCCTCAGCCTGGCGCTCCCACAGTTTCTGCAATAAGGCGAATAAACTGATCTTCAGGTAAGACTATGACGTCTTCTTGTAATTCACTATTCCCCATATGGTCAGGCTGTCATGATAAGGCATCTGCTTCAAACATTTTTATACCAGGGACATGTTCAATGCGCAAGTCGAATTCTGATAGTAACGATGACCATCTGGCTTGTCTTGGTGTCAGACACTGAGTGGTTCAGTAATAGGATAAGTTCTTATGATCACAGTGAACAATGGTGGTATGGGGCAATCCATGCAATAGGTGTCACCAAGTCATCAATCCCTTAATGATTGCCAAGAGTTCCCTGTCATAGATCTGGTAATTTTGCTTCATTTGTGTTAATGTGTGTGAAATGAATCTGCAAGGGTGTAGGGATCCTGTTTCATCTGCTTGTTTTAAGACTGCCCCTATCGCTTTATTTGATGCATCAGTTTGAAGAATAAAGGGTCGAGCTGGGTCTGGCATTAATAGCACTGGCATGGATGCAAATTGTTGTTTCAGGATTTAGAAGGAATTACTCTGTTCAATGGTCCAATCAAATGGTTCAGCTTTCCTAGTGAGATTGGTAAGGGGTTTGGAAATGGCAGCAAAGTTCCCGATAAAGCGCCGATAGAAGTTCCCAAATCCGAGGAATGATCGGACTTGTTTAACTGTGGTAGGGACTGGCCAGTCTGCGATACCTGCTAGTTTAATTGGATCCATCTGGATACATCCAGGGGTGATGATCATCCCAAGGCATTTGACCTTTTGCACAGTGAACTTGCACTTTTCTAGGTTCAGGAACAGATCATTATCTTGTAACCACTGTAGGACTAGTTTTGTCCGCTTTTCCAATTGTTCTAATGTTTCTGCACAGATTAACATATCATCCATGTAGATGATTGTCCACCCTTCATTGATCATGTCTCTGAAATATTTGTTCATCATAGTCTGGAAGGTTGATGGTGAATTGCATAGCCCAAAGAACATAACCATTGGTTCATAGAGCCCTTGGTTGGTAATGAAAGCTGCTTTCCATTCATCACCCTTTTTGATCCAAACATTGTTGTATCCCCATTGGAGGTCAAGTTTGGTGAAATATTTGGCGCCTCGCAATTTAGTCATGAGATTGGAGACAAGAGGAAGGGGATATGCATTTTTGACAGTCCATTCATTCAGATATTGGTAGTCCTGACAGGGCCAGAGTGTTCCACTTTCTTTCTTTGCTATGAAGAAGAACAGTGATGCCTGTGGTGATGTAGATGGTCTAATATATCCTTTCTGGAGTTGTTCGTTAATCCATTCGTCTAACAGTCCCTGTTCTTTAATTGATAAGGGGTAGAGTTTGCTTGCTTTTGGAATAAACCCTTCTTTAGTGTTAATTGCATGATCCCATGGTTGACTAGATGGGAAGTGTTCTGATGCCTTTTTATCAAAGATAGTGCACCATTGTCAATACTCTGCTGGTAGTGTGATAGGTGGTTCATCTTTCTTTAGCTGATGTTCCAGTTCTTGTGATGCAGATGTCTTTACTCTGATCCAGTAATCATCCTTGCCCCACCACTGAGAATTTCTGTCAGCATTTCTGACTTTAATAGCTTTCCTGAGTCGTTCTTTACTGAGTCCTTTTACTGATTCTTTGTCTATGAAGTTTCCTTCTGCTCCACAATCAATTAGGGCTGATGTTCCAGTGGGTAAATCGGTCAATTTGATAGTTAGTGAAATGTGCTTGTCATTGTTTGATAGTACTATTACAGAATCAAGTGCTAACTGTTCAGATCTCGATGATAAGGAAGGGCCAACCGCTGAGTGACACTTCCTGACTAAAAACCCTCGCTTTTGAATTTGTTTAAGAGGGCATTTTTCTCTTTGGTAGACATTGCTGCAAAAATTGCCCTAATCTTTTTTGCCAGTTCATTTTCATCTTTCTGCTGTTCCTCTGTGATGGAGCGGATGGCTTTATTCTGATAAGAAGACCTGGATGAAGACACCTCATTGCATTTTGGGCAATTTTTGGAGATATGTCCCTGTGCTCCACATCTGAAACACTTTCCATTTTTTGATATTCTTCTTTTTGATCATCTGTTAGTCATCCAGGGGTTGTGGTATCAATAGCTCTGATTGTTCAAGATCAGTTGCTGTTCTGACTGAAATGTGTTCCAGAACTATCACTGGTTCTCCTGTTTCCTTGTCCTGTCATGTCCCAAGCGTTATGGTGATCCTCGGCCTTATCATAGGCTTCCTGCATAGTTTTAATCTTTCTTTGATCTTGTAGGATTGTCCTGGCAAGTTCCAGAGGTAATCCCTGGACAAATGCTTGTAATTGAGCGGGTATTCCTGTAAGGCCAGATGTTCCTATGTCCATGCAGAATTTCCTGATATATTCTGGGACTGAAATGCCATTTCCAACTCTTAATTTGGATAGATTGTTCAGGGCTTGAAGGGCACTGTTTACCTCTCCCCAATCATTGATAAAACATGTTTCAAAGGCTTCATAATTGTCCCATTTGAATGTGGTTGTGGCTCTGCCTTTGTTATCATTTAGTTCTCCTCGAATAATGGTTTTCCAATCATCTAATTCTGGTCCCATGCATGCAAGTGCATATCTGACTTTCTTTTCATCCTTTCCTTCATAATTCTGTTCATTGAGGGTAAAGTAATCCTCAAGCTGTCCTAGAAACAATCTTGCTTCAATTCATTTGCCTGTAAAGGGTCGTATTGGCTGTGGTTTGATATCTCCTTTGGGGCTAGCACTGGTTTTGGATGCCATTTCTGTTTCAGGGACAACTGGTTTCGGTTTCAGTTCAGGGGTTTTCAGTTTCGGAGATGGGGGTGGTTCTGTATCAAATGGGTTTTCCTCAAGCTTAGCTTGTTTGATTCGTTTCAATTCCTCCCGCTCTGCTAAAAGGTTGGCTGTGACTCCATATAAGCTGCCAGTTCCAAAAGCTCTTCTATAAAGAGTCTTTCATAATTCGTCTTCTGGTTCTACAATAAGGTAGAGTGGTCCTCCTTGTACTTCACTACCCCAGTCTAGGTAGATTTGATTGGGTAATTCTTGTTCAAAGGCTCCTGAGTTATGGGATCCTGAGAAATAGTTGTCTGGGATTGATTCATTTCGTTTTCTTCCTTCTGTAACAAAGTACTGTTATGGTCAATGTCCACAATGTCATTCTGCATCCAAGTCTTCAGCGACAAACAGAGTCTCGGTCTATTCCCTATCACTGGACAAGGGTTCTAGGCACTAAGTCTGATGATGACGAAGGCTAGAAGAGAGTGAGGAGAGCAGTTGAGATGATGAGCAAGAGAGTGTTCAAGTTGTAGATATGATTTGACTAAGTTGGAACTACAGAACTACAGTACATGAGAAGGGTTTATATACGTTTTAGAGAACAATAGAAACTAAAGGGGAAAGAGCATAGCTATCTAAGAAAGGAAGGATGAAGGTAGCTACAGAAGGAGATAACGTCCAAGCATAACTATGGGTTTGTAATAAGTAAATGTAGTCTGTTAATCAAAGGGAAAAGATAATTGTAACATTACCCCCTCTGTATGTAAGAAGTCACCGACTTCTACCAGCCAGAAGTCATCCAGCCATGATCTGTCCTGGATTCGGCCCATTTGACAGTGTTGTTGAGTTCTTTCGTGGCCATTTCTATTTTCCACTTGAGCGCCTCAGCAGCGTGGTGTAGGTTCTGTTTGTTGCATAAGAAAGAATCACGTTCCTTGTATGTCATCTTGTGTGGGTCAATAGTAAGGGTGAGGGCAGTGAGGTTGTCAGTGGCGGAGGAAAGGTTTGTAATGGAACAGGTGGTGGTGGCAAGGGCATTGGCGACCACAGTGAGTACTGTATTTCTTTTGATGAATTGGGCAAAGTGTGGATGGTGGTGGTCATTGGGGTGGATCTGTGGGAGTAGGTTGGCCAGGTGGATGTGTAAGTCATCATCCTCAAAGTGGATGATGGTGGTATTTTCAATGAAGACCTCGAGCAGGAGGTCTGGGACAGCAATAAAGGGTGAGAGGGTGGTGGCAGTTTTGTCGATGTGCCAATGAGTGCACGAGATGAGGAGGAGGGCAACAAAGTAGGTGGTGAGGGCGAAGAAGGTGAACATTTCTTTTGAGTGTAGGATGGGTAGTTACTGGTATTGGGTGTCTGGTTTTTATAGGTCATTCAACTCGTCATGGTCTGGGTCCAGATCTGAATCGAGTAGTTCCATCCGATTCAGGATGTCAGGGTCTGTGAGAAGCTCGTGATCTTCCCTGATGAACATTTCCAGGGCATTGAATTGGTAAATGGTTAGATCAGTGACTGGTTTGTAGAGGAATCTTCAAATAGTTCTGACTATTCTGAGAACTATATTCTTTCGTAAATCAAACAAGTAGAGGAGGTCTTCAGTGAGATCCTCCATTGATAGGATCGGTTGTCCAGGTAATCTGACTCTCCTATGGAACAGCCAGATCTGTGCACCAATTTCTTGTGCTCTTTTAGAGATGTTGTCGAGATTTTTGTATTCTTCAGGGCATAAGATCCTTCCATGATTGGTGTCATAGACATCACTTCTCTTCACCGCATGGTTCTGATAGATAGGTGGGTCCTCGTTGTAGGGTGGTATATCATTGACTGAGAATCGCAGGTGGTAAAACCCAGGGAGGTACTGTTGCACAGTGTGGCATGGGATTGCTGTTGTTCCTGATGGATTCTTCTGATGGTCTTGATTAAGTCAAGGGGTGTGGTAGTATTGTGTGGTCATTGCCACTGTTTTGGTTGGTTTTCCTGATAGGTTCAGTGCTTTTGGCAGGTGTCTAAAGGGAAGGTATTGTACTCGAGTGAAGGTGGTTTTTTCTTTAAGGGCTATAGTATATTGAGAGAGAGTCAAACAATTTCGTTTCATGTAATAAGGGTTTTGCTTTAGGATATGGCGGTTCCTGTATCGAGTCATGTATTCAGAGGTGTTGGCATTGTTGATATTCTGTTAGAATGTCGGTAGTGTTTGAGAGATTGCGGGCAGGTTCCCAAGAGTTGTTGTTTGATCCATAACCTTTCCATTTAACTAAATGGTGGTATCCTGCACCTAGCTTTCTATGTGCTAGGATTGCCTCAACCTCAAATTCTTCTTGTCCATTTATGAGATCAGGAGGTGGTTTCACGACATTCGGGCCATGCACAGTAGTTTCTCTATATCAGGTAAGGAGTGACGTATGAAATACAAGGTGGATGTGCCATTGCTTCGGGAGTTTCAGGTTGTACGTTACAGGTCCCATTACTTGTTTGATCTTGAAGGGCCCTTCTTGTTTTGGTGCTAACTTTCTGGACTGATATGGTATGTGAAGATTTAATCATTTAAAGATCTTGGAGATATAAAGCTCCGTGGTTCCTAGGGCATCGATTGTTTTCTTGCAAGATGTGAAGATTACCCCCTTTGTAAGACCATGGTCCACTGTGACCAGGATCGAGTCAGAACCATCAGAAAGGGGTAGATCAGTGATAAAATCCAGGGTTACTTGTTGGAATGGGCATGTTGCTTTTGACCAAATTGGGTGAAGGGCAGGGACATTTGGGTGTGTGTTAATCTTCATTTGTTGGAAAAAGGCACATCCTTCAATTCATTCCTTCACATGCCTAAACATTCCTGGCCACCAGTAATCTCATTTGAGAAGTTCTAGAGTCTTTAGTCATCCAGGGTGGCCTGACGATCGTGCCTTGTGTGTTTCTTTAATCAATTTAGTTTGTAGACCATCTTGGTCGGGGATGTAAGTTTTGCTGAGATAGTGTACAATGCCATTTGTATAAGACCAATCCTGTATGTTTGATTTGATCGGGGGAGTGCAGTGTGTGGTGATAACATTAATCAGAATGCATCCAAAATCGTCTTTGGACATTGCTCTCTGGATGTCTGTAACTAGATCTTCTGTGATAAGGTGAATGAACCAATCTTCAGGTAGGACTATCACGTTTTCTTGTAATTCACTATTCCCCATATGGTCAGGCCATCATGATAGGGCATCTGCCTCAAACATTTTTATACCAGGGACATGCTCAATGTGCAAGTTGAATTCTGATAGTAATGATGACCATCTGGCTTGTCTGGGTGTCAGGCATTGAGCAGTTCAGTAATAGGATAAATTCTTGTGATCTTTTCAATGAAGACCTCAAGCGGAAGGTCTGGGATGGCAATAAAGGGTGAGAGGGTTGCAGCAGTTTCGTCGATGTGCCAATGAGTGCAAGAGATGAGGAGGAAGGCAATGAAGTAGGCAGCGATAGCAAAGAAGGTGAACATTGTTTTTTGAATGTTTGATGGGTAGCTACTGGTGTTGGGCACCTGGTTTTATAGGTCGTTCAACTTGTCATGATCCGGGTCCAGATCCGAATTGAGTAGTTCCATCCGATTCAAGATGTCAGGGTCTGTGAGAAGCTCGTGATCTTCCCTGATGAACATTTCCAGGGCATTGAATTGGTAAATGGTTAGATCAGTGACTGGTTTGTAGAGGAATCTTCAAATAGTTCTGACTATTCTGAGAACTATATTCTTTTGTAAATCAAACAAGTAGAGGAGGTCTTCAGTGAGATCCTCCATCAATAGGATTGGTTGTCCGGGTAACCTGACTCTTCTGTGGAACAGCCAGACCTGTGTGCCAATTTCTTGTGCTCGTTTAGAAATATTGTTGAGTTTTCTGTATTCTTCAGGGCATAAGAGTCTCCCATGATTGGTGTCATAGACATCATTTTTCTTTATCGCATGGTTCTGATAAACAGGTGGGTCATTGTTATAAGGTGGTATGTTGTTGACTGAGAATTGTAGTTGATAAAATCCAGGGAAGTATTGTTGTATGGCATGACATGGAATCTCTGTTGTTCCTGCTGGGTTTCTCTGATGATTCTGATTGAGCTGAGGGGTTTGGTAATATTGTGTGATTATTGCTACAGTTTTAGTTGGTTTTCCTGATAGGTTTGGTGCTTTCAGCGGGTGTCTAAATGGAAGATACTGTACTTGAGTGAAGGTGGTTTTCTCTTTAAGGGCTATAGTGTATCGGGAGAGAGTCAAACAATTTCATTTTGTGTAATAGGGATTTTGCTTTAGAATATGGTGGTTTCTGTACCTAGTCATGTATTCAGAGGTGTTGGCGTTGTTGATATTCTGTTAGAATGTTGGTGGCATTTGAGAGATTGTGAGTGGGTTCCCAGGAGTTGTCATTTGATCCATAGCCTTTCCATTTAACTAAATAGTGGTATCCTGCACCTCGCTTTCCATGTGCTAGGATTGCCTTGACCTCAAATTCTTCTTGTCCATTTACAAGATCAGGAGGTGATTTCACAAAATTTGGGCCATGCGCAGTAGTTTCCCTATATGGGGTAAGGAGTGACATATGAAATACAAGGTGGATGTGCCATTGCTTCGGGAGTTTCAGGTTGTATGTTACAGGTCCCATTACTTGTTCAATCTCGAAGAGTCCTTCTTGTTTTGGTGCTAACTTTCTGGATTGATATGGTATGTGAAGATTTCTGTTCTCAAGCCATACTTTGGCACCTTTTTCGAATCGTATTGCCTTGTCTTTGCATTGTCTGGCTACTAGCTATCTGGCTAGTTCATGTGCTGCTAGTGCTTCCTCTCTTGCTTTCCTTAGGAATTGAAGGCGTTCCTCAGCTGCTGGTGTTGTCATTCACGCCATGGCTGTGGGGAGTGCAACAGGGTCCGTCCCATACATTAGTCTGAATGGAGAAGTTTTGATTGTGTCATGATATTGGTTGTTATGAGCAAACTCGGCTATCAGGAGAAGTGGTTTCCATATATGTGGTTCATTGGTGCAAAACATCTGAAGGTAAACTTCCAGTTCTTGATTGACTTGTTCTGTTTCTCCATCTGTCTGGGGATGATAGGCCATGCTCATTCTATGGTCAATTCCTAGTGCTCTTTGTATCTCTTGGAATACCTTTGCAGAGAACTGCAGTCCTTGATCTGATATTAAAACATCAGGTAATCCAAATCATTTAAAGATCTCAGAGATATAAAGTTCCATGGTTCCTAGGGCATCAATTGTTTTCTTGCAAGGTGTGAAGATTACCCCCTTTGTAAGACCATGGTCCACCGTGACCAGGATCAAGTCAGAACCATCAGAAAGGGGTAGATCAGTGATAAAATCCAGGGTTACTTGTTGGAATGGGCGCGTTGCTTTTGACCAAATTGGGTGAAGGGCAGGGACATTTGGGTGTGTGTTAATCTTCATTTGTTGGCAAAGAGCGCATCCTTCAATCCATTCCCTGATGTGCCTAAACATTCCTGGCCACCAGTAATCTCGTTTGAGAAGTTCTAGAGTCTTTAATTGTCTGGGATGGCCTGACAATTGTGCTGTATGTGTTTCTCTAATTAATTTAGTCCGTAGACCATCTTGGTCAGGGATTTAAGTTTTGCTGAGATAGTGTACAATGCCATTTGTATAAGACCAATCCTGTATGTTTGATTTGATCGGGGGGGCACTGTGTGTGGTGATAACGTCAATCAGGATGCATCCAAAATCATCTTTGGACATTGCTCTCTGGATGTCTGTAACTAGATCTTCTGCAATAAGGTGAATGAACTGATCTTCAGGTAGGACTATCACATTTTCTTGTAATTCACTATTCCCCATATGGTCAGGCCATTGTGATAGGGCATCTGCCTCCAACATTTTTATACCAGGGACATGTTCAATGTGGCTTGTCTGGGTGTCAGGCATTGAGCGGTTCAGTAATAGGATAAGTTCTTATGATTGCAGTGAACAATGGTGGTATGGGGCAATCCATGCAATAGGTGTCGCCAAGTCATCAATCCCTTAATGATTGCCAAGAGTTCCCTGTCATAGATCTGGTAATTTTGTTCCGTTTGTGTTAATGTGTGTGAAATGAATCCGCAAGGGTGTAGGGATCCTGTTTCATCTGCTTGTTTTAAGACTGCCCCTATCGCTTTATTTGATGCATCAGTTTGGAGGGTGAAGGGTTGGGTCAGGTCCGGCATTAACAGCACTGGCATGGATGCAAATTGTTGTTTCAGGGTTTCGAAGGCATTATTCTGGTCAATGGTCCAATCGAATGGTTTGGCTTTCTTAGTGAGATTAGTAAGGGGTTTAGCAATGGCAGCAAAATTTCCGATAAAGCATCAATAGAAGTTTCCAAATCCGAGGAATGATCGGATCTGCTTAACTGTGGTAGGGGTTGGCCAGTCTGTGATGCCTGCTAATTTAATTGGGTCCATTTGGATACGTCCAGGGGTGATGATCATTCCAAGGAATTCCACTTCCTGCATGGCAAACTTGCACTTTTCTAGTTTCAGGAATAGATTGTTATCCTGTAACTGCTGTAGGATTAGTTTTGTCTGTTCTTCCAATTGTTCTAAGGTTTCTGCGCAGATTAACATATCATCCATGTAGATGATTATCCACCCTTCATTGATCATATCTCTAAAATATTTGTTCATCATAGTCTGAAAGGTTGATGGAGAATTGCATAACCTGAAGAACATAACCATTGGTTTATAGAGCCCTTGGTTGGTAATGAAAGCTGCTTTTCATTTATTGCTCTTTTTGATCCAAACATTGTTGTATCCCCATTGGAGGTCAAGTTTGGTGAAATATTTGGTGCCTCATAGTTTAGTCATGAGATCGGAGACAAGAGGAAGGGGATATGCATTTCTAACAGTCCATTCATTCAGATATCAATAGTCCTGACAGGGTCGGAGTGTTCCACTTTCCTTCTTTGCTACAAAGAAGAACAGTGATGCCTGTGGTGATGTAGATGGTCTAATATATCCCTTCTGGAGTTGTTTGTCAATCCATTTGTCTAACAGTCCCTGTTCTTTAATTGATAGTGGGTAAAGTTTGCTTGCTTTTGGAATGAACACTTCTTTAGTGTTAATTGCATGATCCCATGGTTGACTAGATGGGAATTGCTCAGATGCTTTTTTATCAAAGATAGTGCACCATTGTCCATACTCTGCTGGTAGTGTGATAGGTGGTTCATCTTTCTTTAGCTGATGTTCCAGTTCCTGTGATGCAGATGTCTTTACTCTGATCCAGTAATCATTCTTGCCCCACTGCTGAGAATCCAGGGCTATTTTCCCGATTGCCTTTGGCGACTCATCAGGGTTATCAATTTGCAAGGACTTGTTTCACCAGTCGATGATTGGGTTATTTTCCTCTAACCATGGTATTCCCAGAATCATATGTTGATTGCCTAGCTTAGTGATCCAGAACCAGTTGATAAATTGTCGTCCTTCAATTGTATAGCATATTTTGGTGCGGTGCATGATCATTCCTTTTGCATTGACTGTTCCATTGGTGTTTCTGACTTTAATAGCTTTCCTGAGTCGTTCTTTACTGAGTTCTTTTACTGATTCTTTGTTTACAAAGTTTCCTTCTGCTCCACAATCAATTAGGGCTGATGTTCCAGTGGGTGAATTGGTTGATTTGATAGTTAGTGAAATGTGCTTGTCATTGTTTGATAGTACTATTACAGAATCAAGTGCTAACTGTTCAGATCTTGATGGTAAGGAAGGGCCAACCGCTGAGTGACGCTTCCTGACTAAAAACCCTCGCTTTTGAATTTGTTTAAGAGGGCATTTTTCTCTTTGGTAGACATTGCTGCAAAGATTGCTCTAATCTTTTTTGCTGGTTCATTTTCATGTTTCTGCTGTTTCTCTGTGACGGAGCAAACAGCTTTGTTCTGGTAAGAAGACCTGGATGAAGATGCATCATTGCATTTTGGGCAGTTCCTGGAGATATGTCCTTGTGTTCCACATCTGAAACACTTTCCAGTCTTTTGGTATTCTTCTTTTCAATGATCTGTCAATCATCCAGGGGTCGTGGTGTCAATAGCTCTGATTGTTCCGGATTGGTTACTGTTCCGATTAAAATGTTTTCCATCATTGGTTCTCCTGTTCCCTTGTCCTGTCATATCCCAAGTGTTATGGTGATCCTCGGCCTTGTCATAGGCTTCCTGCATCGTTTTAATCTTTCTTTGATCTTGTAGGATTGTCCTGGTGAGTTCCAGAGGTAATCCTTTGATGAATGCTTGTAGCTGTGTGGGTATTCCTGTGAGACCAGACATTCCTATGTCCATGCAGAATTTCCTGATATATTCTGGGACTGAAATGCCATTTCCAACTCTTAATTTGGATAGATTATTCAGGGCTCAAAGGGCACTGTTTACTTCTCCCCAATCATTGATGAAACATGTTTCAAAAGCTTCGTAATTGCCCCATTTGAATGTGGCTGTGGTTCTTCCTTTGTTATCATTTAGTTCTCCTCAAATAATGGTTTTCCAATTGTCTAATTCTGGTCCCATGCATGCAAGTCCATACCTGACTTTCTTTTCATTTTTTTCTTCATAATTCTGTTCATTGAGGGTAAAATAATCCTCAAGCTGTCCTAGAAACAATCTTGCTTCAATTCATTTGCTGGTAAAGGGTCATATTGGTTGTGGTTTGATATCTCCTTTGGAGCTAGCACTGGTTTCGGATGCCATTCCTGTTTCAGGGATAACTGGTTTTGGTTTTGGTTCAGGGGTTTTTGGTTTCAGAGATGGGGGTGGTTCTATGTCAAATGGGTTTTCCTCAAGCTTAGCTTGTTCAGTTCGTTTCAATTCCTCCCACTCTGCTAAAAGGTTGTCTGTGACTCCGTATCAGCTGCCAGTTCCAAAAGCTCTTCTATAAAGAGTCTTTCCTAATTTGTCTTCTGGTTCTACAATGAGATAGAGTGGTTCTCCTTGTACTTCACTACCCCGGTCTAGGTAGATTTGATCGGGTAATTTCTGTTCAAAGATCCCTGTGTAAGGGGTTCCTGAGAAATAGTTGTCCGGGACTGGTTCATTTCGTCTTCTTCCTTCTGTAACAAAGTACCAGATTCGTTGATGAAGAAAGATTTCTCTTTGTCCAAGGTAATATTTCCCCTTATAGATGATGGATCCGTTCGGGTTCGTTCCTGAGAGCTACGGTTCTCAATGGTGTTGGCTAGAGATGATACCCTGAGCTAGTCCTGAGTTCCAACTTATATTACAGTTGATGTCCACAATGTTGTTCTGTGTCCAAGTCTATAGCAACAAACAGAGTCTCGGTCTGTTCCCAATCACTGGACGAGGGTTTCTAGGCACTAAGTCTGATGGCGATGAAGGCTAGTGGAGAGTGAAGAGAGCGGCTGATGTGACAAGTGAAAGAAAGTGTTCAAGTTGTAGATATGATTCAACTAAGTTGGAACTAAAGAACTACAGTACATGAGAGGGGTTTATATACGTTTAGAGAACAATAGAAACTAAAGGGGAAAGAACATAGCTATCTAAGAAAGGAAAGATGAAGGTAGCTACAGAAGGAGATATCATCCAAGCATAACTATGGGTTTGTAACAAGTAAATGTAGTCCATTAACAAAGGGAAAAGAGAATCGTAACAGAACCCTTCTTTAGTGTTAATTGCATGATCCCATGGTCAACTAGATAGGAATTGCTCAGATGCCTTTTCATCAAAGATAGTGCACCATTGTCCATATTCTGCTGGTAGTGTGATAGGTGGTTCATCTTTCTTTAGCCGATGTTCCAGTTCTTGTGATGCAGATGTCTTTACTCTGATCCAGTAATCATCCTCACCCCACTGCTGAGAATCCAGGGCTAATTGCCAGATTGCCTTTGGTGACTCATTGGGGTTATCAATTTGCAAAGATTTGTTGTGCCAGTCGATGATTGGGTTATTTTCTTCTAACCATGGTATTCCTAGAATCATACGTTGATTGCCTAGCTTAGTGATCCAGAACCAGTTGATAAATTGTTGTCCTTCGATCATATAGCATATTTTGGTATGGTGCGTGATCATTCCTTTTGCATTGACTGTTCCATCAGCATTTCTGACTTTAATAGCTTTCCTGAGTCATTCTTTGCTGAGTTCATTTACTGATTCTTCGTCTACGAAGTTTCCTTCTGCCCCACAATCAATTAGGGCTGATGTTCCATCGGGTAAATTGGTCGATTTGATAGTTAGTGAAATGTGCTTGTCATTGTTTGATAGTACTATTACAGAATCAAGCACTAACTGTTCAGATCTCAATGATAAGGAAGGGCCAACCGCTGAGTGACGCTTCCTAACTAAAAACCCTCGCTTTTGAATTCATTTAAGAGGGCATTTTTCTCTTTGGTAGACATTGCTGCAAAAATTGCTCTAATCTTTTTTGCTGGTTCATTTCCTTCTTTCTGCTGTTCCTCTGTGACGGAGCAGATGGCTTTATTCTGATAAGAAGACCTGGGTGAAGATGCTTCATTGCGTTTTGGGCAGTTTCTGGAGATATGTCCTTGTGTTCCACATCTGAAACACTTTCCAGTCTTTTGGTATTCTTCTTTTTGATCATCTGTCAATCATCCAGGGGTTGTGGTATCAATAGCTCTGATTGTTCCGGATCGGTTACTGTTCCGATTGAAACGTGTTCCAGAACCATCATTGGTTCTCCTGTTCCCTTGTCCTGTCATATCCCAAGTGTTATGGTGATCCTTGGCCTTGTCATAAGCTTCCTGCATCGTTTCAATCTTTCTTTGATCCTGCAGGATTGTCCTGGTGAGTTCCAGAGGTAATCCTTTGATGAATGCTTGCAGCTGAGCAGGTATTCCTGTGAGACCAGATGTTCCTATGTCCATGCAGAATTTCCTGATATATTCTGGGACTGAAATGCCGTTTCCAACTCTTAATTTGGATAGATTATTCAGGGCTCGAAGGGCACTGTTTACCTCTCCCCAATCATTGATGAAACACATTTCAAAGGCTTTGTAATTGTCCCATTTGAACATGGCTGTGGTTCTCCCTTTGTCATCGTTCAATTCTCCCCAAATAATGGTTTTCCAATCGTCTAATTCTGGTCCCATGCATGCAAGTCCATACCTGACTTTCTTTTCATTTTTTCCTTCATAATTCTGTTCATGGAGGGTAAAATAATCCTCAAGCTGTCCTAGAAACGATTTTGCTTCAATTCGTTTGCCAGTAAAGGGTCGTATCAGTTGTGGTTTGATATCCCCTTTGGAGCTAGCACTGGTTTCAGTTTTGGTTCAGGGGTTTTCAGTTTCAGAGATGGGGGTGGTTCTGTATCAAATGGGTTTTCCTCAAGCTTAGCTTGTTCGATTCATTTCAATTCCTCCCACTCTGCTAAAAGGTTGGCTGTGACTCTGTATCAGCTGCCAGTTCCAAAGGCTCTTCTATAAAGAGTCTTTCCTAATTTGTCTTCTGGTTCTACAATAAGGTAGAGCAGTTCTCCCTGTACTTCACTACCCCAGTCTAGGTAGATTTGATTGGGTAGTTCTTGTTCGAAGATTCCTGTATAAGGGGTTCCTGAGAAATAGTTGTCCGGGACTGGTTTGTTTTGTCTTCTTCCTTCTGTAACAAAGTACCAGATTTGTTGATGAAGAAAGATTTCTCTCTGTCCAAGGTAATATTTCCCCTTATAGACAACAGATCTGTTCGGGGTTCATTCCTGAGAGCTGCGGGTCTCAATGGTGTTGGCTAGGGATGATACCCTGAGCTAGTCCTGAGTTCCAACTTATGTCACAGTTGATGTCCACAATGTTGTTCAGCGTCCAAGTCTACAGCAACAAACAGAGTCTCGGTCTGTTCCCAATCACTGAACAAGGGTACTAGGCACTAAGTCTGATGGCGACAAAGGCTAGAGAGAGAGCAAGGAGAGTAGTTGAGGCAATGAGCAAAAGAGAGTGTTCAAGTTGTAGATATGATTCAACTAAGTTGGAACTAAAGAACTACAGTACATGAGAGGGGTTTATATACGTTTAGAGAACAATAGAAACTAAAGGGGAAAGAGCATAGCTATCTAAGAAAGGAAAGATGAAGGTAGCTACAGAAGGAGATAACATCCAAGTGTAACTATGGGTTTGTAGCAAGTAAATGTAGTCTGTTAACAAAGGGAAAAGAGAATTGTAACAAGTACCAACATCGCCAACACCTCTGGGCATATGACTAGATACAGAAACCGCCATATCTTAAAGCAAAACCCCTATTACACGAAACAGAACTGTTTGACACTCTCCCAATATACTATAGCCCTTAAAGAAAGAACCACCTTTGCCTGAGTACAATACCTTCCTCTTAGACACCCTCCAAAGGCACCAAACCTATCAAGAAAACCAACCAAAACTGTAGCAATGACTACATGATATTATTGCACTCCTCAACTTAATCGAGATCATCAGAAGAACCCATCAGGAACAATGGAGATCCTGTGTCATGTGGTACAACAGTACCTCCCCAGATTTCATCAACTATGATTCTCAGTTAATGACATACCACCATATAACAAAGACCCACCCATCTATCAGAACCTTGTGATAAAGAAAAGTGATGTCTATGACACCAATCATGGAAGACTCTTATGCCCTGAGGAATACAGGAGACTTGACAGAATTTCTAAGCAAGCACAAGAAATCGGCACACAGATCTGGCTACTCCATAAGATAATCAAAATACCAGGAGAACTGATCCTATCCATAGAGGACTTTACAGAGGATCTCCTCCACCTGTTTGATCAACAAAAGAATGTAGTCCTCAATATAGTCAGGGCTATTCGAAGATTCCTCTTTAAGCTGGTCACTAATCTTAGTTCCTACCAATTCAACGCCCTGGAAATGTTCATCAGGGAAGACCATGAGCTTCTCACGGACCCAGACATCCTGAATCAGATGGACCTGACCAATTCAGACCTAGATCCAGACTACAATGAAGTGAACAACCTATAAAAACCATGTGCACAAGTACCCAGTATCTACCCATCCTACATCCAAAAGGAATGTTCACCTTTGCCCTCGCTGCTTACTTCATCATCCTCCTTCTCATCACATGCATCCACTGGTGCATTGACAAAACCATAGCTGCCCTCTCCCCATTTATTGCCACTATCCCAGACCTCCTGCTTGAGGTCTTCATCGACAATACCACTGTCATCCACTTCGAGGATGACGACCTACATATCCACCCAGCTGACCTACTTCCTCAAGTTCACCCTGACAACCACCATCTTTCCCACTTTGCCCAGTTCATCAGGAGAAACACCATGCTCACTGTTGTTGCCAATGCCCTTGCTGCCACCACCTGCTCCATCACAAATCTCTCCTCTGCCACTGACAATTTGGCTGCCCTCACTCTCACCATCAACCCCCATGAAATGACATATGTATGAGGAGTGCGATTCATTTTTGCGAAATGCCCAAAACCTGCATTGCGTTGATGCACAGCATCGGGCACTACACACAACACACACACGCACCCTGACAAGGCTCGAAGTGCTCAGGCACACCTTCAGTGATTGCAGGTGATGCTCGAAGTGGTGATGGATGAGTCAAGGCTGAATGAGGGTGTAATAGGCACGATGTAATTGCAGGTAGCGAGGTTGTAGGAGGGTTCTCGGTCTTCACAGACATAGTAGGTGGCTGGAGGCAATACAAGTAGAACTGATGAAAGACGAGTGGGGCTGAAGAGGGCAAGTGTGGCTGACAAGAATTGAGGCAATGGTGACAAGGACTATAAAACGATGAGGCAGCGGCAATGCTGAGGACGACGAGATACAATGAATGCAGACAAGGTCAAGGCACAGTGAGAACAAGGCTAAGGGACCTAGATGACACTTGTAGACATGCACAAGTTGCACCTGAACTCAAGGGGAGGGAAGGAAGGTCAAATCTTCTCTGTGTTCTAAGTAGTTGAAAGGTACAAGATATATAAATTTTCTGTAAGTATGAATGTTTGAAATAGACCTACACTCCAACAGCTGATGGCAATCGCCTGGACACCATCTGCTCGAAGGCCATGCAATGACAACAAGAAAGAGTATTAGATGTGAAATTTGTAAAACAGGAACCAATTAAGAACTCATGTCTGAGATCACCAACACTTGCAATGATCCCTTTTTCTATTCATCAACACTTCGGGAAACTCGGTCAAAGGCAGGGGTTTGCCATAAAGGAGAAAGGGGCTGTTAGACATGCGAGCCATAGTTGATGAGCATTTCTACCTCAGGGTGATGGACTAGAGCTGTGGGGAGCCGCACAATATGCCATGTTGAATGATAAGGAATCAGCTGCAAGATTGGAACAAGTAGGGGGTAGAGTCTTCCTTGCTGATTCAACAGCACTGGTGTGTGTCTTGGCAATGATGATGTACAGGTGTCATGACTGACTGAAAAGCTTTGGCTTTTTCACTAAGTCATTTCTCTTTTATTATTTAGTTTCTCTCTGTATTATATAAACATGTGCTGACTAAGCAGGCACCTATCATGTGGCGCTTAGATAAATAAGTAGATAAGATACCGGGATACAGCATTAATGACTCATTACTATTACTACATGCACAGTTGCCTTACTCATCTACCTACTATATTTAGAGTAGGGCTTAGGGTAGTGCACAGACCACCTGTCATAGTATATAAAGAGTGCAATCCAGCACCCAGAGTCCTCAGTCAAGTTCTCTTGGGTTTATTCCCTCCTCTCCTCTCCTCTCCTCAGTTCTCTGTTGGGGCTCATAGGTGTCACGCCGGGGGGTTCCTGATAGTAGAACTCAACTACTTCTCTAGCAGCCCCAATGCTTGATATACCTGGACCACAGGGTTAAGTGGATGAGAACTGGGGGATCACACCATCATACACCAACGTTAAAATTGCAGTACCAGTTGCCAGACACCATTAAAACTGCGCACCAGTGGCCCTGCCTCGTGGCCCTCAACTAACTTGGCATTACATTCCCGGTCTACACAAATTGAAGTACCTAACCCGGTAGATAGGGTCACCTGTGCACAGGAAACCAGTGCTGGACTTATCACACGATATGTGATACATATCTAGGGACCAGCCTCACCAGCCCCCTAGCGCATTAAATTGCCCTGGTCTAGGCCCTTGAAGGCTATATTCGTAGATACATAAATACCTCTTTCTGTACCCCTTGAGAGTAGCCGCCACTTGGTCACATGCTCTTGAGAAAGGCCCGCACCCGTATGGTGTAGTGGCAACTAGACAACCATTTGGACCCAGTTTAGATAGACCCTTTCAATTAAAATAAAACCAGTAGTCAGTATCATAAATTGTAGCACTGCAGGGGTGGTTGTAGACCCTGAGTGCACATTTCGTACATATGTTCCCAAGCAAGTGACAGGCCAAGACCTCCCTCACTTACATACAAGTACAGAATAGGAGATACAAATAACGATACTTTTTGGGATGCTGTCACAGGCAATCTTGATCCAAACAATGTGGGTTTCAGTTCATCAGAAGGGGAATCTACTTCATCATCATCATCACATTCAACAAACTCTATCACAGAGGAACCACATCAGTGGGAAGCAGCACTGTTTCCCATCTTAGTACCAAATCCAGCAACCCTAAATCCTAACCTACTATTCAACTCTGATGCCGATTTCATCAGAGAACTTGCACCACCATTTTCATCACCCCCACCCCTGCTTACACCATCACCTACATCGCCACTGCCAAACTATCACAGTATGGCAGTGCCCCAAGAAATGACATCAGCAGAATTGCTGAATCTCTTCAATGCACAAGCCACAACTATCCAAGCCCTCCAAAACCAGCTGACACAGCTACAAACAAACGCTGCACAGGCCGCCACGGCGGCAGCAGCACACACCCCACCTCCAGCCAACATAGTCAACATACTGCCAGGGACGGTATTCAATATTCCTGGGACCAGTGATAACCTACTCCACCAGCTAAAGACGGGGAGGGTGTTGTGTGAGTCCCAAGAGGAGTCCTGTCAAATCGTCTTCTGGACTGCAATTAGCGCACAGGTATGCAAGTCTGGATAATTGTTACGATATGGACTTTTTCTCTATTTTTCTCTATTTTATTCAGAGGCCTACGGACATATAACGAGACGTGAGAATACGACACAGGACCCCTATCCAGATATGGCAGGAGGATTATATAACCCAGGGTGGCTATACGATCAAAGCTATTAGGGGATATTGGGTGAAGCGGCATTCGCAGGAAGGGACTGGGAGTCTGGGTAAGTCTGGACAGGTCTGGGAGATGGGTCTGGGTCTTGTTGCTGCGCGTGCATAGCCTTAGCAGCTGCGCAGACTGTGCGCACAGACCAGCGACTCAGGTATATAAGGAGTGCGTTCTGTAGGTAGGAGTCCTTAAGACTCTAGATTGTTTCCTCCTTGTAGGTTACAGACTACTGTGTCTTAGCTTCGTCTCTATCATATTCTCTTCTCAACAAAGCTTGTGATTGTGTCAAGGATTAGTCCTAACATAATCTAGAGTCTTCTACATCACACCCTTTGTCGTTGGTCATAGCGCGGAGCAAGTCTTGCTCGTCGTCGCGGACAGTGACAAGGAGAGTTTCAGTTTTTCAACAAACCATCTGACTCTGTACACATTACAGCACGTGTCTACAGACAGCCTCGAGGAAGTCTAGGCAACATCGACTTCAATAACAGATAGCCTCATCTTACCGTTGTAAGGTGACTATGGCTAATTGGCTACTGGCAACAAAACAGTGCTAGACGAGAGCCTGGAGCATGCTGTAGTTGACCGGGCAGGGTCTTGCAGGCACCAGCACTAGCATTGTGGAAAAGGGAGTGGAACTCTCGAAGACAATCCATTTGTGTGTTGTGTATCAAGGAGAACAGTCGGAGAATACCAATTATGTATCAGATCTATTGATCTGAGCACGAGGACATCTCAGTGAAGCCCCAGGCACCACACATCTGGGTCATTTGGTGGAATTAAATTGAACATTTGAGTGCGGGTGCGTTATTGACCACATCGGACAGTGGTAATATTAGGAAGTACTAGTACGGAAGAAGAGGCAACATCTCTCTACTTGAGGCATCATTGGAATCACAGATCTAGGAAGATCGAAACACAATCGGAATGGCTGGGCTATTCAACTATGTATTGCCAAGGGCCAGTATGACCCTTGAAGAGATCGGGATCATTTTCTCAATTGGATGGGCGCAGGGGTGCACAGCAAAGAAATCACCTACTGTATCAATTAAGGAGGTCCGGACCGACAACCGACCTCATGATGCACATGTCAGGGCTTGGCAGCGTTGGCAGAAAGAACAGAGACGTCTTCAAAAGGAAATGAGATGTCAGGAGAAATTAGCGGCATGGCGCACAGAGGAAGCAGCCATTAAGGAGCAAGAGGATGGGTGGCAAGAATTACTAAAAATACGCCACGAACAATTAATGCAAAAGCACCAGTTCAAGGAACTGGAACAGCAGATTGCCAGAGAAAGGAAAACTCTGGAAGACATTCTAAACCAGCTAGAGCCAGGATTGGTACTATGGGAAGCACTATTCAATACGCCTTCAAACATCAAATTATTGCTGATCAGTTTCAATATCTATACATTGAAACATGATGGTCTGGTTCTAACAACAAAAGAACAAAATCGGCTAATGCATGTGCTAAACAGGAATATCATGAATGCAGGATGAGTCATGAGAAATGAATGGTGACTCCAAAATGAGGAACGTCTCCGGGGAGAACGATATGATCCATATCTTTCTGCGTGTATCAAATGGAGGTTGCCAAGAAATTATACACCACCCCGCATATCGTGGTATGGGGAAGACGAAATTTTCACGCTGCCCGATCATGATTACTTCCTGTCCAAGTTAGGAGAGGATGAGGAATTCACACAGCGCTGGGTCCAAGGAATCTCAAAGGAGAAACCAGTGTTGCCTGGATCCTATACGACGGCTATTCCCAAAACGGCTCCATGGAAAGTAAATGGGTATTGTTACCTGTATTTGTTCAAAAAGGAATTCCATAATCAATTCCATTGGCCGGAGTGGCCTATGCTGGAATGAATTCTTTCATGGGAACCAGAACTCAGGGACTACTCTGCAGTTTTTGGTTTACAAGACAATGTGAAGCCGGATAAATTCCATGTACTGGAATGGGCAGAATTAAGTCTCAAAAAGGATGAGATCTATACTTGGAAAGACTTGGAGCAATTGGAACAGCATGGAAAATTTAACAAACGAGCCAGATTTGGAGGGCAAGGGAAGTCAAAGAAACCAAGACCCAAATTGCCTGCAACTATATCCTCATTCGTGCAAGGAGTTTCCAAGAACCCATTGGTTTGATCTTTGCCTGAACTAGGACAAGTCACAGTTAAAAAATCGTACTCTCAGGCAGTTATCAGTGCGTTTGGGCCAAGCAAAGCGCTAACCAGAACTCAGGGAGCAGACTGGACTTGGAACGGAGGATCAGTTGCCAATCCTTTAGACTGGTTGAAAGAAGATCTCAATCCACCCAGCTTGTCCAATACAGAGGCACGGAAACGGGAAATCGACAATTGGAGAAGGGAAATTAAAAAGGATATTTCCACTCCCTACCCGTATCTGAAACCCTGATACGACAGACATATGCTCCATCCGGACATCCCGGGATTCTGTTACTTGTTCCTGATCAAAGCACAATATTGGGATGAATACAATTGGCCGGCATATCCACAGATTCATGAAGTAATCTCCTGGGACCCTAATTTACAAAATGAACGAATCAGAATTTCGATTCGTTGAACCCATGGTCTGGAACATTGCTATCACATCGATAAGCAAATGAATGGGTATGATGGATGGGCACACCTGGATCTAATGAATCGGTCTGGTTCAGGACACAAACAGCTCGGAGCATTCCGGTTTACTGCTGACATGCTTAACAATATGTACAATGCATTAACTGGGTGGCGGACTGTATGGGCGGAGGACACGGAACTTCCGGCCCCACAAGGCGCCACAGCAGCACAGATTGCCACTCAGGAGGACATTATCCAGAGGCAGCAAATGCAGCAGGAAGAAACCATTACAGCAATTGGACAAGTGGTGGGCGGAATAGTAAACAAATATCGACGAGCTAATCCCATACCACCGCCCACTCCTCTTACTAAGGCTGAGATGCCAGACTACTACAAAGGAGACCCCCACATGGTTGATGGATGGCTGAGACAAATGAGGACGTACTTCACACTGGCTCGAGAAACCCAGCTCGACCGAAAAATCTCAATTTGCTTATACTGGATCCGAAAAGGAAAAGATAATCGAGCAGGAGATTGGGCGGGAGTCAAACTCAAAGCAGTCCAGGACGCGGAGCAAGAATATCAAAACGAAGTAGTTAATTCTGGATGGCAGACCAATTTGTCTTGGGCATCACTTAATCAAGGTGTAATAGTGAATGACCATGAAATTTGGTGACCCTTGCGAAATCAGTTCCCTTTTACCTCTTGGGAGGACTTTGCAATGCAGATGCACGAATTTTTCATGTCAACCGAGACACGAGAGAAGGCAACTGATGCGATCTTGGCTTTAAAGCAAGGAAACACGATGATTGAAGATCATGTGGTCTGGTTCAACGTGCTATTGCCATTAGTAGGATGGGACAACCGAGCACTGATTGCACTATTCAAACAAAACATCAACCCTGCATTAGGATGGGATCTAACCAGGCATGGAAATTTAGGCGACAATGCGACCCTTAAGCAGATCCAGGATCGGGTGATAGAGTTGGCAAGAGCCTATTGTAAAGCAACAGAAGCATATGGGCCGGATAGACAGAAAGGCGGATATAAAGAGAAAACAGTTGCTAAGGATAGCAAACCAAATCAGTTCCAATACAGTATGCCAACAACGTCCAAAGACCCGAACACCATGGATGCGGATAAGAGTAAAAAGCAAATTTCAGGGAGTTGTTACAACTGTGGAAAGGAAGGACACTTTGCCCGAGAATGCCCGGAACCAAGGAAACCGCAGTGGAAGGATAAGGGGAAGTGGAGAGCGAGAGAGGTCAAGATAGAGGAGCTCACCAAGGAGCAATGGAAAGAACTTGGAAAAGAAAAGGGTTTTGGCGAAAGCCAGTAGGCGAGTGCTCAGTGCTGCTGGCAGATAGAGTTTCGAAATCGAATAATGATTCCTGTGTAAATGTAGAAGAATTGTTATATGAATACTCCTCTCATATTCATCGGATTTGAAACTTAAGTGTGAGCGCAAAACCCAGAATCAAGCAGTGGACTCCCACTTGGGTAATGAGACGGATATGGCAACAAGATGAAACTGTTGCTATGGATTGTTTAAAAGGATGGGTTCATGAGAAACGCTTATCTGAAGTGACACCGCAATTGCTGAAGGAACTAAACCAGCAGTCAGAGTCAGAAGCTATGTGGAATCTGGCACAGTTGTGACAACAAATTGTCAAAGCTTCAGGAAAGCAAGAAATGAATTTAAGAGGAATTATAACCACTATGGATACAGGATCCACAATTCCTGTTATGGCCTTAGTCGACTCAGGATGCACAGGATTGTGCATCAACAATGAGTTTGTAGAAAAACACTGGATGAACAAACGACACCTCTTATGGCCAGTACCAGTCTATAATGCAGATGGAACTTGTAACACTATGGGGAATATTGAATACATGGTTCAGTTTAAACTGCAGATTGGAGACCATGAAGAAGTCATGGACTGTTGCGTCGCATGATTGGGAAAAACAGACCTGTTCTTGGGTCATGACTGGTTGCAATTGCACAATCCAAGTATGAATTGGAAAAAGCAAGAAGTGACTTTCAGCCGGTGTCCAGGAACGTGTTGGAGTCAATCCAGTGTGAGTGAACCTGAGGAGGAGGTGGAAGAAACCGAACCCTTAGAGGATGGGGAACGTCTACTCACCATGCATATAGGACCAGAAGAGTTGAAGCTATGACCACTTTCAACAGACATTGCAGCAAAAGAGGCGTTGGCTAGCAAAAAGCGATCATTGGAAGAAATGGTACCAGGACATTATCTCAAGTACAGAAAAGTATTTGAGAAAGAAACTTTTGATGAGCTACCACCGAGGCGACCATGGGATCATGCCATTGAATTTATCCCAGGAGGACAGCCAACGGACTGTAAGGTGTACCTGTTGAATAAAGAGGAACAGGAGCAACTGGATGAATTCCTGGAAGAAAACTTGAAGTCTGGATGGATAAGACCAAGTACTTCTGAACAGGTGTCACCATTCTTCTTTGTCAAGAAAAAAGATGGCAAACTCAGACCGGTGCAGGACTACCGAAAATTAAATGACATCACAAGGAAGAATCAATACCCATTACTGTTGATTGGTGAATTGATTGATCGGTTATCAAAAGCCAAAGTCTTTTCCAAAATGGATATCCGATGGGGTTATAATAACATTAGGATCAAAGAAGGCGATGAGTGGAAAGCGGCTTTCAAAACTCATCAGGGCCTGTTCGAATCACTGGTGATGTTCTTTGGTTTTTGCAACTCCCCGGTGACATTTCAGACAATGATGAACAACATCTTCAGGCAAGAGATTGCTGAAGGATGGGTCGTCATTTATATGGATGACATCTTGGTGTTCTCCCAGTCACAGGACGCACACACGATGCATGTTAATTGCATCCAGGCAAAACTGGAAAATCACAAGTTATCTTTGAAACCAGAGAAGTGTTGGTTTGATCAACCTCAGATCGATTTCCTAGGGCTAGTTATTAGTCAAGATTCCATCCAAATGGAGAAAGGCAAAGTGCAGGTGGTGGTCAATTGGCTGATTCCTACATGCAAACGTGAATTACAGCAGTTTTTGGGTTTTGTCAACTTTTATCAGCATTTTGTACCTGGATTTGCTAAAACAGCTAAACCTTTAACAGGTCTTATGGGCAAAGTAGAGTGGCAATGGACAGACCAGCAAACCCTGGCCTTTCAGGGACTGAAAGACCTTGTGGCAAGGGAGGTAGTCCTCAAAATTCCCGATGATGATGGTCAATTTCATGTCGAAGTAGATGCATCTGATTTTGCAATTGGCGGAATTTTGTCACAACAGAGCAAGGACGGCACATGGCGACCTGTGGCCTTTATTTCAAAGTCGTTAAATGAAGCAGAGAGGAACTATGAGATCTATGACAAGGAAATGCTTGCAGTCATGCATGCATTCTACAAATGGTCTCATTACCTTAAAGGTGCAAAGGAACAGATCGAGGTTTTAATGGATCATCAAAACCTCACATACTTCCGAAAACCGCAAAACTTGAACAGACAACAGGCACGATAGGTTATGGACTTGCAGGAATATAATTTCGTCATTAAACATCGATCTGGCAAGTCTAACTCGAAAGTGGATTTACTGTCAAGGAGAGCAGGGCACGAAAAGGGACAAAATGATAATGAAGGAGTGATACTCCTGAAGGATCATCTGTTCATAAGGGTCTATGATGATGATCAGGCAATTGAGGACATCATTAAGGAGATTCAGAAGGTCTCGGCTCGGCAATGGGAAACTCAGGTTCAGCAAGGCATCAAACAGCAGGACCCTGACTTTAAAACCAAGAAAGGATTAGTTGAATGGAAGGGTCGGATTTACGTTCCAGCGGACGTGCGGATCAGGGGCGATTTGATTCAGATTCACCACTCCTGGGGGCATTCAGGGGTAGCCAAGACAGTGGAAAGTCTCACCTGCAACTTTTGGTGGCCGCAAATGCGGAAAGACATCGAGCGCTTCATATGAGGTTGTGAAACATGCCAAAAGGCAAAACTGGATCAACAGCCAAGGGCAGCACCATTAAATCCAAATGAAATTCCCGATGCAACATGGGAAGTCATCTCGGTAGATCTAGTCAGACCACTGCCGGACTCAAAGGGTAATGACATGATCATGGTCATAGTAGATCGATTCACAAAAAAGGCTTATTTCCTCCCAACAATGTCGTCAATCACATCGCAAGGAGTGGCGGTTGTGTTCAGAGACAATGTTTTCCGAGAACATGGTTTGCCAAAAAAGGTTATCAGCAATCGAGGATTGCAGTTTGTCTCCAAGTTTATGGATGATCTGTATGAGATTTTGGGAATACAGGCTAATAGATCCATGGCTTATCACCCACAAACTGATGGACAGACAGAACGGGTTAATCAGGAAGTCAAAGAATTCCTGACAATGTTTGTCAATCATTGACAGGATAATTGGAGTGATTGGCTTGTGGTGGCTCAATTCTGCCATAATGACCGTGTACACTTGTCCACAGGGTTCTCACCGTTTTTCATGGACTATGGAAGACACCCCAACAAAGGGATGAATCCGCTGTATCAGCCAAAAACTGTTGTCATGGAGGAACTGGTTGAAGAAATCGAGGATGTTCATGCCAAAGCTAAAACGGCACTGGAAAAAACCGCTGAAGCAATGAAAAGGTGGTGGGATGCTCACAGAACACCAGCACAAGATTACAAACCTGGTGACAAGGTGTACCTCAGCACAGAAAATTTGCCAATGCTTTGAGCAACTAAGAAGTTAGACAGCAAGTGTCATGACCGACTGAAAAGCTTCGGCTTTTTCACTAAGTCATTTCACTTTTATTATTTATTTTCTTCATATTATATAAACCTATGCTGACTAAGCAAGCGCCTATCACTAGGCGCTTAGATAAAACCGTAGATAAGATACCGGAGCTCGGCGCTGGTGACTCATTACTATTACTACATGCGCAGTCGTCTTACTCATACCATACTATATTTAGAGTAGGGCTTAGGGTAGTGCACAGACCACCTGTCGTAGTATATAAAGAGTGCAATCCAGCACCCAGAGTCCTCAGTCGAGTTCTCTCGGGTTTCCCCTCCCTCCTCTCCTCCTCCTGTCTTGTCTACTGTTTGGGGCTCTTAGGCGTCACGCCGAGGGAGTCCTGATAGTAGAACTCGACTAGTTCGCTCTACAGCCCCACGCTTGTTATACCCGGACCACAGGGTTAAGTGGACAGAGTACAGGGGGATTCACACCGTCGTACGCCGACGTTAAAATTGCGGTATTAGTTGCCAGACCCTATAAAACTGCGCACCCAGCGGCCCTGCATCGCGGCCCTTAACTTGCTTTGCATTACGTTCCCGGTCTACGCAAACCGAAGAACCTAACCCGGTTGATAGGGTTACCTGTGCACAGGATACCAGTGCTGGGGTGGTGACACAATACGTCACTCGTATCTAGGGACAAGCCTCGCCAGCCCCCTAGCGCGTTAAATTGCCCTGGCCTAGGCCTCTGAAGGCTATACAACTAGTTTACGTATATACACCCTTTCCGTACCCCTTGGAGGTAGCCGGCACTTGCCCACGCGCCTCTGAGAAAGGCCCGCACCCGTACGGTGTAGCGGCAGTTGGACAACCGTTTGGACCCAACTTAGATAGACCTTTCAAATTAAAATAAAAACCAGTAGTCAGTATCATAAATTGTAGCACTGCAGGGGTGGTTGCAGACCCTGAGTGCACGTTTCCGTATCTACGTTCCCAAGCAGGTGACAGGCCAAGACCTCCCTCACCTTTACGTACAAGATAGGAGATACAAACAATAACGATACCTTTTGGGACGCCGTCACAGGCGATCTTGATCCAAACGACGCGGGTTTTAGTTCCTCTGAAGGAGAATCTACATCATCATCATCATCACACTCTACAAACTCTATCACAGAGGAACCACATCAGTGGGAAGCAGCACCGTTTCCCATCTTAGTACCAAATCCAGCCACATTAAATCCAAACCTATTATTCAATTCCGACGCCGATTTCATCGGAGAACCCGCACCACCGTTTTCATCACCACCACCCCCGCTTACACCATCACCTACATCGCCACCGCCAAACTATCACAGTATGGCGGCACCCCAGGAAATGACCTCAGCAGAACTGCTGAACCTCCTCAACGCGCAAGCCGCGACCATCCAAGCCCTCCAGAACCAGCTGACACAGCTGCAAGCAAACGCTGCACAGGCCGCCGCGGCCGCAGCAGAACACCCTCCTCCCCCCGCCAACATTGTTAATATACCGCCAGGGACGGTATTCAATATTCCCGGAACCGGAAATGGCGGAACATCTAGAATAGATGTAGCCAAACCCCCGGTTTTCTCCGGAAAGATGTCCGAAGTAACAAATTTCATAAACGCATGCAGATTGTACATTCAATTGAAGATGCCGGAATCAGATGAGGAAGAGCGGATCTTATTGATCATATCGTACATGACGGAAGGCTTTGCCGCAGATTGGAAGGACAATCTGTTGGAGCAGATGGCCAACGATGAAGAAGGAATTCCGCAAACAGCGGAACAACTGTTCAGACAGATCAGAAGGGACTTCGGTGACACTGATGAACAGTCATCAAAGATCTCGGAGATGCGGACCATGACACAAGGGTCCAGTACGTGCGAGGAACACGTACAAAAATTTAAAAAGGTATCACGAGGCACCGGATACCTGGGAAGAGCTCTTATCGAAGAGTTTAAACGCAGCTTGAATACCGGACTCCGTAAAAGGATAATGGAGGCCGATGAAGTACCTGAGACCATAGAAGGATGGTATCAGAAAGCAGTTAGATTGGATCGTCAATGGAGACAGGCGAAAGCCGAGGAGAAGTATTACTCCTCGCGGACCAGTAACTCCGCCAACAGGAGTGAAGGAGCATCCAAAGGCCCGGATACGGCAAAGCCGGTAGCCCCTGCCCAGCCTAAACCCCGATGGAAATTTGGATCGGGATCAGCGAGTCAGGGACGATTGGGAGCTGGAGCCTCCGCGAGTTCAAGTAGTATGGCAAATCGGCCGGACCCTAACGCAATGGACGTCGATCAAAACCAAAGACCACCACTCCGCTGTTACAAATGCGGCAAGATCGGACACATTTCCAGAAACTGCAGATCAGGACTTGATATTCGCACGATGACGTTTGACGAAATGAAGGAGTACTTCAAAAAAGGAGAAGAGAATTTAAAAGAGGAAGAGAGTCAGTAGGTCCCGTACTAGACTCTCGAAATAGATACGCTGTACTAGATAGATTAGATAGTGCACAGTCCCTTGATATAGCGCCTAGCGCTGACCGGGCTGATGCAAGGACCATCTCAGAAGTCTCAAAGACTTCTGGGACGTCCCCGCAAGAGGCGAACTCCCAGGTGAAACACCTTGATATAGCGCACGGCGCTGAAAGTGTCACTCCCAAGGAGCGCGGCAGGGCGGTTAAACCTGTGCTTAATTCCTCGTTACCAAATACAGTAGTACAGGTATCTACAAAGGGACAAAAGGACTTAAAAGGAAAGCGGCATGATATAGCGCTTAGCGCTGAAACTGCTTGTCCAAAAAGGATGTTGAAAAAAGGAGAAAAGGAATTTTTAGTTAGGTCAATAGGACGAAAAGACAAGATCTTAATGGAGATTGGGTTGGAAAGGTTGGACACACATGAACGGACCCAACAAACCGCGTTGCTCGACTCAGGAGCAACAGGACTGTTCATGCATGCGGCATATGCAAAAAGGATGGGTTTCAAACTCATACCCTTGGAACGGCCCATTCAAGTTCGAAATGTGGACAGAACAAACAATGAAGGAGGAATGATCACCCACGAGGTTGATCTTCTTTTATCTTATCAAGGGCATAAGGAACGAGCTACCTTTGAGATATGCGAGCTGGGAAAAACAAACGTAATCATTGGATCCACATGGTTACGAAAGCACAATCCAGAAATCAATTGGGAGACTGGCCAAGTCAAATTGACACGTTGTCCGCGGAGCTGTGGACATAGGCAAAGAGAGTGGACCAGGAAGCGGGAGCAAAAGGTCCGATCAGCGGAACACTGGCGTGTTCTGGAATACCTGTGGGAACAGGAGAAAGAATTAGACTTTGCGCACTGGCTCGAAGAAAAAGAGGAAAGTGAGAAGCATCTCACGTACATGGAACAAATGAAACACCCGGGCCAATACAAGTATGGGGATAAATACCCATTCTTACCAGTGTTTCCATCATCCGCTGGATCAAAAGCCGGATCAATGAGACATGTGCGAGAATTGGCAAAACTCACAGCCAAGGAGATGGTACCTGAACAATACCATCAATATCTTAAAATCTTCGAGAAAGGAGCATCAGAGCGCATGCCAGCTAGAAAGCCTTGGGATCACGCAATTGATACCAAACCTGGCTATCAACCCCGAAAGGGGAAGGTCTACCCCCTGTCCCCAGATGAGCTACAGGAAGTACGGAACTTTGTGGATGATCAATTAGCCAAAGGGTATATCCGACCCTCTAAATCACCACAAACATCACCCGTCTTCTTTGTAAGCAAAAAAGATGGAAAGAAGCGGATGGTTCAGGACTACCGATACCTGAACGAGTGGACAGTTAAGAATAACTACCCGCTACCACTTATATCAGAGCTCGTAGATCGAGCAGGCAGTGCCAAGTACTTCACCAAGTTAGATCTTAGGTGGGGATATAATAACGTACGGATCAAGGAAGGTGACGAATGGAAAGCAGCATTCACTACTCCCGAAGGTTCTTTTGAACCAGTAGTAATGTTTTTTGGGCTAACCAACTCACCGGCCACCTTCCAAGCAATGATGAATGACATCTTCCGCGATATGATCAACGCAGGAAAAGTCATTGTGTACATTGATGACATACTCATCTTTACTAAAACAAAAGAAGAGCATGACACAATCGTACAACAAGTCTTGCAACGATTGGAAGAAAACGATCTGTATGTAAAACCAGAAAAATGTGTGTGGTGTGTGGAAGAAGTTGAATTCCTAGGCGTCGTTTTAGGACCCAAAGGAATCCAAATGGATACAAAGAAGGTCGAAGCTATTATTAGCTGGCCCACCCCTTCTTGTGTCAAGGACGTACAAAGGTTTTTAGGCCTAGCCAACTACTATAGGCGCTTTGTACAGGACTTCGCCAAAATCGCACGACCACTACATGACCTGGTCAGGAAAGAAAAAACATGGGATTGGACGGAGGTCCAAGAAAAGGCTTTCCAAAGCCTGAAAAAGATATTCACGGAGCAACCCTTACTAGTTGCGCCAGATTCCGATAGGAAGTTTAGAGTAGAATCAGATGCATCGGATTATGCCACAGGTGGTGTCTTATCTATGCTCTGCAAGGATGATAAATGGAGGCCGGTGGCCTACCTATCAAAGTCGCTCAACGATACCGAGCGCAATTATGACGTCCACGATAAGGAAATGCTAGGCATCATGCGTTGCTTAGAAACTTGGCGTCATTATCTAGAAGGAGCACGTGAACAGTTCGAGATATGGACTGATCACAAAAATCTCGAGTACTTTATGAGTGCAAAAAAGTTGAATCGCAGGCAAGCCAGATGGGCTTTGTACCTAAGCCGCTTTAATTTCGTATTGCATCATAAAGCAGGTGTTACTATGGGAAAGGCCGATTCTCTGTCCAGGAGGCCAGACCATAAAAAGGGGGTGGATGATGACAACAAGGACGTCACGCTCCTCAAACCGGACTTTTTCAAAATTGCCGCACTACGTCATGGTCACGTATTCATTCATAGCTCAGAAAAAGAACTATTAAACAAAATTCGACACTCTGAAGCACGTGATGAAGCAGTAGTGAAGGCAGTAGAAGCAATGAAAAAAGCTGGCGTTAAAACACTAAACACTCAAGAATGGGAGATGGAACAAGGACTTATCCTCTGGCAAGGAAAAGTCTATGTACCAAAAGATGAGAAGCTGCGGATGGAGATAGTCCGCCTACACCATGACACACCCATTGCTGGACATGGAGGACAGTGGAAGACGATTGAACTCGTCACAAGAAATTACTGGTGGCCGGGAATCACCAGGTTTATTAAAAAATACGTTAGTGGATGTGACAAATGCCAGCGGAATAAGAATTTCCCAGAGCCTCCTGCTGGAAAGTTAATGCCAAATTCGGCACCAGCAAAGCCCTGGACGCACATCTCCGCCGACTTTATCACAAAATTACCAGAATCACACGGTCACAATGCGATTTTAGTAGTTTGTGACAGAATGTCAAAAATGGCGCATTTCATTCCTACATCAGAAGAAACATCGGCACAGGGATTAGCCACATTATTCAGGGATCATGTTTGGAAACTTCATGGACTCCCCGAATCTATAATCTCAGATCGCGGACCACAGTTTGCCACACAAATGATGAAGGAACTGAACCAAATGTTGGGCATCAGTACGGATCTGTCCACAGCTTTCCATCCACAAACAGATGGACAAACAGAACGAATGAATCAGGACTTAGAACAATACCTGAGGATTTTCGTAGATCATAGACAAGAAACGTGGTCTGGATGGTTAGCCATCGCTGAATTTAGCTACAACAACAAAATTCAGGCATCCACCAAACAGACTCCATTCTTTGTCAACTATGGCAAACACCCCAGGATGGGAATCGAGCCCAGAAGGGAAGGAAGTCACCCAGCTGCATCAGATTTCGCGCAGAAAATGAAAGAAATCCACGAAGAAACTCAGGCAGCTTTGTTAAAGTCACAGGGTGATATGAAATTATACGCAGACAGACACAGATCAGATGCACCAGAGTACAAAGTTGGAGATAAAGTATGGTTGTCAACCAAAGATTTAAGGCTGACAGGCCGACCAACTAGGAAATTGGTGGAAAGATGGATCGGGCCATACCCGATCAAGAAGATAGTGTCGCCTAATGCAGTAGAATTGGACCTACCCTTCTCGCAACAGATACACCCGGTGGTAAATGTCTCACGAATCCGCCCTTGGAAACGACCAATGAAAGGGCAAAAAGCACAACCCCCACCGCCAATAGAAATAGACGGCGAAAAGGAATACGAGGTAGAAGAAATAATCGATGTACGATTAAAAAGAAACAAAATGGAGTACTTAGTCAGGTGGAAAGGATACACCGCTGAGCATAACTCCTGGGAACCATTGGACAATTTACAAAATGCAAAAAGGAAAATAAAACACTTTTACGATAGAAACCCCGGAGCCATCAGAAGGCTTGACAAAACAACCTTTAATGGGTTGACTTTCAGACCCTACCAAAACTTTACACAAACCTCAAACAAAATAGTGTCAAAAATCGATGTCAATGCAGTAGCACCAGCTGCAAAATGGGAACAAAACTGGCAAAAATGGAAAGGTAGAAAGGGCTTAGACACCCTTACGGAGCCAGGAGACGTGGAAGGGCCATGTCAATGTAACATGTGCCTACGCCAATCGCATGATATAGCGTTTCACGCTGAAACGATTGAAGATCTCACCCCACCATCCCGCCCACTCTCCCCCATTATCGAGGAAATAAAGGAGTCATCCGTGATAGAGCGCGATGCGCTGAAAGATGATGATAAAGTTTAAAATTTGTCTGGAAGTCAAATCCTAAAAAGGGGGTACTGTCATGACCGACTGAAAAGCTTCGGCTTTTTCACTAAGTCATTTCACTTTTATTATTTATTTTCTTCATATTATATAAACCTATGCTGACTAAGCAAGCGCCTATCACTAGGCGCTTAGATAAAACCGTAGATAAGATACCGGAGCTCGGCGCTGGTGACTCATTACTATTACTACATGCGCAGTCGTCTTACTCATACCATACTATATTTAGAGTAGGGCTTAGGGTAGTGCACAGACCACCTGTCGTAGTATATAAAGAGTGCAATCCAGCACCCAGAGTCCTCAGTCGAGTTCTCTCGGGTTTCCCCTCCCTCCTCTCCTCCTCCTGTCTTGTCTACTGTTTGGGGCTCTTAGGCGTCACGCCAAGGGAGTCCTGATAGCAAGTTTGTAGGTCCCTTGGAAGTGGTCGAGAAAGTTGGCACATCTGCATACCGACTAAAAATCCCTGCTACTTGGAAAATCTACAACGTCTTTAACGAAATACTCCTAAAGCCATACATCGCTCCGGAATTCCCCAACCAAATTGAAAAGGCTGCCAAACGTAAAGAGGCACAAATGGTGGAGGAATCAGAGGACGACAAGTACAAAGTTGAAGAGGTCATGGATAGTAGAGTCAGCGGACGAAACGGCGGCAGACTCAAATACCTGGTCAAATGGAAAAACTACCCAGTGGAAGAATCCATGTGGGAACCAGCAGAGAACCTCGCTAATGCTAAGAAAGAGGTTCAGAAGTTCCACAGGCAAAACCCAAGTGCTCCCCGGTGATTGGCAATCATGGACTTATGGTTTAAAAATTGGCATAACTCCACGGATACGAAGGCTCCCAAATGGTTGTTCGGTTGGGAAGATGGAAACTTCGAGTGTGACTACCTCAACAGGTTAAAACAGAATTGGCAATGGTGGAAAGGCGACCACAAAGTCATTTATGCTGAACCCGACATGGAAGGGGCGTTCTCAAGAGACCTTGAGCGTGGTGGGCCGGTTAAACCCACGCTTGATTCCCCTAAAGCAAACCATCGCATGATATAGTGCTCGGCGCTGAAGCGATTTACGACCAACACATGACTTCCTGGGATGTGAAGTCTTAAGGAGGAGGTCATGTTACAATATGGACTTTTTCTCTATTTTTCTCTATTTTATTCAGAGGGCTACGGACATATAATGAGACGCAAGCATACGACACAGGACCCCTATCCAGATATGGCAGGAGGATTATATAACCCAGGGTGGCTATATGATCAAAGCTATTAGGGGATATTGGGTGAAGCGGCATTCACAGGAAGGGACCGGGAGTCTGGGTAAGTCCGGACAGGTCTGGGAGATGGGTCTGGGTCTTGTTGCTGCGTGTGCATAGCCTTAGCAGCTGTGCAGACTGTGCACACAGACCAGTGACTCAGGTATATAAGGAGTGCATTCTGTAGGTAGGAGTCCTTAAGACTCTAGATTGTTTCCTCCTTGTAGGTTACAGACTACTGTGTCTTAGCTTCGTCTCTATCATATTCTCTTCTCAACAAAGCTTGTGATTGTGTCAAGGATTAGTCCTAACAATAATTGGATGTGTGAACAGATAATGCAGAACCATGGATAATAGGAGCATGGATAAAAAACGGATAGTCGAAGTATGGAAGTGTGGATAATAGGATAATTACGCCCGTTGCGGCATGTAGCGACTTGTATGGTATGCGCGGAACACAGTGCACAGCATCAAATGTGACTTTTGAGCTCGTCGATGACAAGGGCAACATGTTGAACGCGACTGAGGACTTGAAAAGGTCAAAGAAAGGGAGAGAATGAGGAACAAAAATGGAGAGACTAAGAGACAAGACATGACCAATGAGACTTTAACTGAGGGGGGAACTTTCTTATTCTTCTAAGGAAAACGCAAACACTTTATATACTTTTTGTACTCTACTGAGACGACGAGACTCTGAAAATCCTACTCCTTTGTCCAAATCCGTGCTTGAAAGGCAAACCTTGATGTAGCCTAGATGTTCGGAAAATCCTTCATTTGCTGCCATCGTATGGCTTCGTAGTTAAGCGGAATATGTCGGATGAAGGCGTATCGCATGCGTCGGATAATCAGCTGCTTGCAAACAACCTTGGGAAGTGCAAATGTTAGTGAAGGGGTCAGCGCATGTGTGGGATCCCTAGCATTCCGAAGGTAAGGCTTCTAAAGAAGCCCTACACGGTTGTAGCTGGACACAGCTCATCATCTCCCCCCCACTTAAAAATTTGACTGCTCTCGGTCATCACACTTACATTCCAATTTTTTAAAAGAGGGACAATGGATTTGTGGCCGTAATATGGGTTTGCCAGCATTACACGGTGATCTGATGCTTCGATGATGTAAGCATAAATGAATTCATGACCATAATAAGGGTCTCCCGTTATCATGATGAGCTAGTAGCATCATATCAGTCCAAGCCACCAGCTTCTATGCAGATCCTTTCATGTGTTTAAGGTTGCCATGCCGTTGTTACATGATTGTGACCACTCTGAGTGCTCCGGGGGGCGCGTGTTCTGGGTCTCTGGTATTCCTCATGGGATTTTCCTCTTCCTTTCATTCTTTCCTTTCCCCATGTCATCCGCTCAGCAAAACACGCCTGATTTCTCCTCTGATGATGAAATTGCACAGATGGAGGCACAATTGGCCCGCAAGAAGGCAGAGAAAGCAGAGAAGGCTCGGTTGGCAAGGGAGGTGGCTGAGAAAAAGGCGCATGAGGAGGAGGAGCATCGCAAAGTGGAAGAGGCCGCATGTTTGGCTGAGGGATATTGTTGAGCTGAGGAGGCTGCGCGAGCAGCAGAAGAACGTCATAAAGCGGAAGAGCGTCGTTGAGCAGAGGAAGTGGCATGAGCAGCTGAAGAATGTCATAAAGTGGAAGAGGCTCGTTTGGCAGAGGAACGTCGTCGAGCAGAGGAAGCGGCACGAGTGCAGGTTGGTTGTCCCAAGCCTTGACCTAGAAGCAAGGCTGTGAGGTGGGAGCCTTCTCCCATCGACTTACATGGGGCGCTGGCTGCAGTGGAAGCAGCAGAAGCGCAGATGTTGGTCGAGGACATGGAGATGCTGGCAAGCATGGTTGTTGACAATGAGTGGGAGGCAGCGCAGGTAAAGGGGAAAGGTTGTTCCAAGCAACCAAGGTGGATGAGCACAAACGCAGAGGCCAGACCATCAAAATGGTCCAAGTCAAACACACTGAATGAGAGGGTGTGTGATAGGTACATTGGTACTGCCTTTTGTAACCAGCCTAATTGAGTTTGTAGGTGCGCCAAAAATGGCATAAAATGTGTTCCATCAACAGGGCCCAAAAGCAAAGTGTGCGCGGAATGTCAACGCGTCCGGCAGGTGTGCAAGATAAATGGGAAGTCCGTTTCTGGTCACTAAACCTTATCCTTCAATGCCTCTGTCTGAGCATGTCGCTTTTGTAGCTCAGTAGCATGACGGGCAATTAATTCTGTGGTGGATAAAAACGTTGCTGGTGGTGGCAATAGGTAGGTGGCTTCTACAATATCCAGTGGAAGTAGTGGCTGTGTCCCAGTGACTGCGAAGTAGGGGGAGATTCCCATTTGTCACCTTGCTGTGACACATTCAGACCAGAATATGGAATGGAGAGCGGAAGCCCAATTGGCACTTTGTCCGTTGCTAGCTTTGTATAGTGCCTGTCTAACGTTGTAGTGGCTCCGTCCTACTATCTGTTACAGTTCTCTTTTCCCTTTGATAACAGACTACATCTACTTGTTACAAACCCATAGTTACACTTGGACATTATCTCTTTTAATAGCTACCTTCACCTTTCCTTTCTTAGATAGCTATGCTCTTTCCCCTTTAGTTTCTATTGTTCTCTTAATGTATATAAACCCCTCTCATGTACCATACTTCTTTAGTTCCAACTTAGTCGAATCTTATCCATAACTTGAACGCTCTTTGCTCATCACCTCAACAGCTCTCCTCTAGCCTTTGTCATCATCAGACTTAGTGCCTAGAACCCTTGTCCAGTGATTGGGAACAGACCAAGACTCTGTTTGTCACTGTAGACTTGGATGCTGAATGGCGTTGTGGACATCAACTGTAACATAAGTTGGAACTCAGGACCAGCTCAGGGTATCATTCCTAGCCGACACCATTGAGACCCACGGCTCTCAGGAACAACCCCCAAACGGATCCATCACCTATAAGGGGAAATACTACCTTAGGAAACGAGAAGTTTTTCTCTACCAACAAACCTCGTATTTTGTTACAGAAGGATGGAAACGAAATGAACCAGTCCCAGACCGATACTTTTCAGGAGACTTCTACTCAGGAGCCTTTGAATTCGATTTACCCGATCAAATCTACCTAGATTGGGGTAGTGAAGTACAAGGAGAACTGCTCTACCTTGTCAAGGAACCAGAAAACGACCCAGGAAGGACCCTCTACAGAGAATTCTTTAGAGACAGTGACTGACACGGAATCACAGCTAGCCTTTTAGCAGAGTGGGAGGAATTACTACGAATTGAACAAGCCAAGCTTGAGGAAAACCCATTTGATACAGATTACCCGAAACAAGGACCACCCCCATCTCCGAAACCAAGAACCCCGAGTAGAACCCCTACTCCAGAACCGAAACTGATCACCAGAACACCAACCCCTGAACCACCAATCAACCCCGAACCACCGATTACTCCTGAACCAAGAATGGCATCTGAAACCAATGCTAGCTCTAAAGGAGATATCAAACCACAGCCTATACGACCTTTTACAGGCAAACGAATCAAAGCGAGGTCGTTTTTAGGACAGCTTGAGGATTACTTTACCCTCAATGAACAGAACTATGAAGGAAAGGACAAAAAGAAAGTCAGGTATGCGCTTGCATGCATGGGACCAGAACTAGATGACTGGGAAACCATTATCCGAGGTGAATTGAATGACAACAGAGGCAGTACCACAGCCATGTTTAAATGGAGCAACTACGAAACATTTGAAACATGTTTCATCAATGACTGGGGAGAAGTCAACAGCACCCTTCGAGCCCTGAACAATCTATCCAAATTAAGAGTTGGAAACAGCGTTTCAGTCCCAGAATACATTAGGAAATTTTGCATGGACATAGGAACCTCTGGGCTCAGCGGAATACCTGCTCAGTTGCAGGCATTCGTTAAAGGATTACCCTTAGAACTTGCTAGGACAATCTTACAAGACCAGAGAAAGATCAAAACGATGCAAGAAGCCTATGACAAGGCTGAGGATCACCATAACGCCTGGGATATGACAGGACAAGGAAACAGGAGAACCAATGATGGATCTGGAATGCGTTTCAGTTGAAACAATGATCGATCCGGAACAATTAGGGCTATAAATACCATGATTCCTAGCCAATTGACAGATGATCAAAAAGAGGAATACTGAAAGACTGGCAAGTGTTTCAGATGTGGAACACAGGGACATATCTCCAGGAATTGCCTGAAACGCAATGATGCATCTTCATCCAGGTCTTCTTACCAGAATAAGGCTGTCCATTCTGTCACTGAGGAACAACAGAAGGAAGAGGACGAACCAGCGAAGAAAATTAGAGCCATCTTTTCAGCAATGTCTACTGAGGAGAAGAATGCCCTCTTAAATGAATTCGAAAACGAGGGTTTTTAGTTAGGAAGCATCACTCAGCAGTTGGCCCTTCCTTATTATCGAGATCTGAACAGTTAGCGCTTGATTCTGTAATAGTATTATCCAACAATGACAAGTGCATTTCATTAACTATCAAATCAACTGATTTACCCACTGGAACATCTGCCCTAATTGATTATGGAGCAGAAGGAAACATTGTAGATGAAGGAGCAGTAAAAGAACTCAGGAAAGAACGACTTAAGAAACCAATTAAAGTCAGAAACACAGATGGAACGGTAAATGCAAAAAGAATGATCACACATCAGACCAAGATATGCTACATGATTGAAGGACAGCAATTTATCAATTGGTTCTGGATCACTAAACTAGGTGATCAATGAATGATCTTAGGGATACCTTGGTTAGAAGAAAATAACCCGATTATCAATTGGTGAGAGAAATCTCTGAAGATTGGAGATCCAGACACGTCGCCAAAAGCAATCTGGCAGCTAGCCCTCGACTCCCAGCAATGGGGTGAAGATGACTATTGGATTAGAGTAAAAACATTGGCATCACAAGAACTAGAACACAGACTAAAGAAGGATGAACCATCTACCACTCTACCGACAGAATATGAGCAATGGCACACCATCTTTGACAAAAAGGCATCAGAATGCTTCCCATCTAGTCGACCATGGGATCATGCAATCAACACAAAGGGGGGCTTCATCCCGAAAGCTAGTAAACTTTACCCTCTATCTGTCAAAGAACAGGGATTGTTAGACAAATGGATTGATGAACAGCTCAAGAAAGGATACATTAAACCATCTATGTCACTGCAAGCATCACCGTTCTTCTTTGTAGCAAAGAAAGAAAGTGGAACACTCCAACCCTGTCAAGATTACCAATACCTGAATGAATGGACTGTCAAAAATGCATATCCCCTTCCCCTTGTTTCCGATCTTATGACTAAACTACAAGGTGCCAAGTATTTCACCAAACTAGACCTTCGATGGGGATACAACAATGTTCGCATCAAAAAGGGAGACGAATGGAAATCAGCCTTTATTACCAATCGAGGGCTCTATGAACCAACAGTAATGTTCTTTGGATTATGCAATTCGCCGTCAACCTTTCAAACTATGATGAATGAATACTTTAGGGACATGATCAACGAAGGATGGTTAATCATCTACATGGACGATATGTTAATCTGCACAGAAACATTGGAGCAACTGGAAGAACGGACAAAACGAATTTTACAACAGTTACAGGATAACAATCTATTCCTGAAACTAGAAAAGTGCAAGTTCGCCACACAGGAAGTCGAGTTCCCAGGAATGATCATCACCCCTGGATGTATTCAAATGGACTCAATAAAATTAGCAGGAATTGCCAATTGGCCAGTCCCTACCACTGTCAAACAAGTTCGATCATTCCTTGGATTTGGAAACTTCTATCGATGCTTCATTGGGAATTTTGCTGCCATCGCTAAACCACTTACCAACCTCACTAAAAAAACCAAACCATTTGACTGGACCACTGAGTGGAACAATGCCTTTGAAATTCTAAAGAAATGATTTGCATCTATGCCAGTGTTATTAATGCCAGATTCAACTTGACCCTTTATCCTTCAGACTGACGCATCAAATAAAGCGATAGGAGCAGTCTTGAAACAAGCTGATGAAACAGGATCTCTACATCCCTGTGGATTTATTTCACATGCATTAACACAAACAGAGCAGAATTACCAGATCTATGATTGAGAACTCTTGGCAATCATCAAAGGATTGATGACCTGGCGACATCTACTACACGGATCACCCCACACCACTATAGTTCACTGCAACCACAAGAATTTGTAATACTATCAAACCGCCCAACACTTAATGCCTAGACAAGCTAGATGGTCATCCCTATTATCGGAATTCAACCTACACATTGAGCACATCCCTGGAACAAAGATGTTTGAGGCAGACACCGGGACAAGTGCCCTGATCATATGGGAAACAATGAATTACAAGATGACATTATAGTCTTACCTGAGGATCGTTTTATTTGTCTTATTGTGGAAGATCTAGTCATGAACATTCAGAAAGCAATGTCAAAGGACGATTTTGGACGCATTCTGGTTGAGGTTATCACCACGCATTGTGCCCCACTGATCAAATCGAATATACAAGATTGGTCTTATACAAACGGCATTGTTCACTATCTTGGCAAAACCTACATCCTTGATCAGGATGGATTACGAACCAGATTGATCAAAGAAATGCATGAAGCACAATCTTCAGGCCACCCTGGACGATTAAAGACCCTTGAACTCCTTAAATGTGACTACTGGTGGCCCGGAATGTTCAAGCACATCAGGGAGTGGATTGAAGGATGTGCCCTCTGTCAACAGATGAAGATTAACACACACCCAAATGTACCAGCCCTTCACCCGATTTCGTCAAAAGCAACTTGCCCCTTTCAACAAGTAACCCTTGATTTCATCACTGATCTACCCCTTTCTGATGGCTTTGACTTGATCCTGGTCACGGTGGACCATGGTCTTACAAAGGGGGTAATTTTCACACCTTGCAAGAAGACAATCGATGCTCTAGGTACTGCAGAACTTTATGTCTCCGAAATTTTCAAATGGTTTGGCCTACCTGATGTTTTAATCTCAGATTGAGGACCACAGTTCTCCACAAAAGTATTTCAGGAAATATGAAAAGCGTTAGGAATTGACCATAGAATGAGCACAGCCTATCATCCCCAGACGGACGGAGAAACAGAGCGAGTCAACCAGGAACTAGAAGTCTATCTCTGAATGTTCTGCTCCAATGAACCACATCTATGGAAACCACATCTCCCAATAGCTGAGTTTGCTCACAATAACCGACATCATGACACAATCAAAACTTCTCCATTCAGACTAATGTATGGGACAGACCCTGTTGCACTTCCCACAGCTACAAAATTAATGACTACACCAGCAGCTGAGGAACACCTTCAGTTCCTAAGAAAGGCCAGAGAAGAAGTGCTAGCAGCACATGAACTAGCAAGACAACTAGTGGCAAGACGACACAAAGACAAGGCAATATGATTCGAAAAAGGCACCAAAGTGTGGCTTGAGAACAGGAACCTTCACATACCATATCAGTCCAGAAAGCTAGCACCAAAACGAGAAGGACCCTTTGAAATCGAACAAGTGATGGGACCAGTAACATACAAATTAAAACTCCCGAAGCAATGGTGCATTCACCCTGTGTTTCATGCATCACTCCTTACCCCATATAAGGAAACGACCACGCATGGCCCAAACTATGTGAAACCACCCCCTGATCTTGTAAATGGACAAGAGGAATTCGAGGTAGAGGCAATTCTAGCCCACAGGAAGCAAGGTGCAGGCTACCATTACCTAGTTAAATGGAAAGGCTACGGATCAAATGATAACTCTTGGGAACCTGCTTGCAATCTTAAAAACACCACTGATATCCTATCAGAATATCAACAACGTCAACACCTCTGAACCATGACTCAATACAGAAACTGCCACATCTTGAAACAAAACTATCATTATACAAAACAAAACTGTTCAACACTCTCTCAATACACTATAGCCCTTAAAGAAAAGACTGTTTATACCTGCATACAATACCTCCCCATCCAACATGCCCCTAAAGCACCAAATCTATCAGAAAAACCCACTCAAACTGTGGCATTGGTCACACAATATTACCGCACTCCTCGACTTAACCGCGATCATCAGAAGAATCCATCAGGAATAATGGAAATCCCCTGCTGAGCAGTGCAACAATCTCTCCCTGGATTCTATCAATTATGATTCTCGATCAATGACCTACCACTTTACATGACAGGCCCGCCAGTTTATCAGAATCTTGCAATAAAGAAAACCAACATTTATGACACCAGCCATGGCAGGCTCTTATGCCCAGAAGAATACAAAAAACTTGACAAACTCTCTAAAAAGATACAAGATCTCAGCGCACAGGTCTGGTTATCCAATCTAGGAATCACGCTCCCAGGCAGGCCGATCCTATCTATGGATGATTATACCGACAACCTTTGCTACTTGCTAGATGAGCAGAAAGACCTAGTACTCAACATCATCAGGCAGATCAGGAGATTCCTCTCCAAACCCATCACTGACCTCAGTACCTATCAGTTCATGGCTTTGGAAATGTTCATCAGGGAAGACCATGAGCTTCTCACAAACCCAGACATACTGAACCAAATAGAAATGGACGATGAGGACCTAGATCCAGATTTCGATGAGGAGGACCTATAAAGAACAGTTTGCCCTATACCAATGATCATCTTACCCACATCAGAAACCATGTTCACTTTCTTTGCCCTCACTGCCTACTTCACTGTCCTGGCCCTTCTCTCTTGCGCTCATTGGCGCATCAACGAAACTGTCACTGCCCTCTCGCCCTTCCTTGCCATCCCAGACCTCCTGCTCGAGGTCTTCATTGAAATATGACTGTTGTCCACTTTGAGGACAATGATCTACATGTTCACCCAGCCAACTTGCTTCCCCAGGTACACCCTGACGACCACCATCTTCCTCACTTCGCCCAATTTGTCAAACAAAACACCACACTCACTGTCATCACTGACGCCCTCGCCGCCACCACCTGCTCCATCACCAACTTATCCTCTGCCACTGACAATCTCGCCACCCTCACCCTCACCATTGACCCACATGAGATGACCTATGAGGAATGCACAAAACCTGCACTGAGCTGCTGAAGCTCTCAAGTGGAAGGTGGAAACATCAACAAAAGAACTTGACAATGCAGTCAAGTGGGCGGAATCTAGAACTGACCACGGCTGGACAACTTCTGGATGGTAGAAGTCGGTGACTTCTCACATACAAAGGGGGTAAGGTCAAAGAAAGGGAGAGAACAAGGAACAAAAATGGAGAGACTAAGAGACAAGACACGACCAATGAGACTTTAACTGAGGGGGGAACTTTCTTATTCTTCTAAGGAAAATGCAAACACTTTATATACTTTTCGTACTCTACTGAGATGATGAGACTCTGAAAATCCTACTCCTTCATCCAAATCCGTGCTTGAAAGGCAAATCTTGATGTAGCCTAGATGTTCGGAAAATCCTTCATTTGCTGCTGTCGTATGGCTTTGTAGTGCGACCCTGCTATGTGTCTCACTCTGACACTACTTCTTTCTTTGTCAATCATGTTCCTGCAGTTTGGACGTGATTCCATTATCCAATATAGGTCCTTGCTTGTTGACCACCATACATTGTTGATCATAAGCCATTCTTCTGGGCAGAAAATAGTCTTCTTGTGATTGATCATTGATAAACCGAGTGATTGGTATTGTGATTGATGCAACAGTGTTTCCTGATCCATCAGTGGCTATACGGCCATCCTTCCCATTATGGTCATGATGAGTCAGTGGCTGTACTGTCTCTGTTGAGTGCTGGAGCAGCAAGCTCTCGTTGTTCCATCTTAGGTGTATGAGTGAGAGTCGTCTTGCGGGATAGAGATGCACTGTATGACCATCAGATCTCATCGGATAAGCGGAATATGTTGGATGAAGGTGTATCACATGCGTCGGATAATTGGCTGCTTGCAAACAACCTTGGGAAGTGCAAATGTTAGCGAAGGGGTCAGCGCATGTGTGGGATCCCTAGCATTCCGAAGGTAAGGCTTCTAAAGAAGCCCTACACGGTTGTAGCTGGACACAGCTCATCACCAGTAATGGCGGATCATCTAGGATAGATGTAGCTAAACCTCCAGTCTTCTCTGGAAAAATGTCAGAAGTGACAAATTTCATCAATGCATGCCAACTCTACATTCAATTAAAGATGCCGGAATCCGACGAGGAGGAACAGATCTTATTGATCATCTCATACATGACAGAAGGCTTTGCCGCAGATTGGAAGGACAATCTGTTGGAGCAGATGGCCAATGACAAAGAAGGAATTCCGCAAACCATGGAACAGTTATTCAGACAGATCCGAAAGAATTTTGGTGACACTGATGAACAGTCATCAAAGATCTCGGAGATGTGGACCATGACACAAGGGTCCAGTATGTGTGAAGAGCACGTGCAAAAATTTAAGAAGGTATCATGAGGCACCAGATACCTAGGAAGAGCTCTGATCGAAGAGTTCAAACAAAGTTTGAATACTGGACTCCAGAAAAGAATAATGGAGGCCAACGAAGTACCCGAGACCATCAAAGGGTGGTACCAGAAAGCAGTGAAACTAGATCACCAGTGGAGACAGGTGAAAGCCAAGGAGAAGTATTACTCCTTGCAGACCAGTAGCTCTGCCAATAGGAGTGAAGGAGCATCCAAAGGCCTGGATACAGTGAAGCCAGTAGCCCCTGGCCAGCCCAAACCCTGATGGAGATTCGGATTGGGATCAGCAAGTCAGGGATGATTGGGAGCTGGAGCCTCTGCGAGTTCAAGTAGTATGGCAAATTGGCTGGATCCTAATGTGATGGACATTGATCAAAATCAAAGACCACCTCTCAGATGTTACAAATGTGGCAAGATCAGAACACATCTCTAGAAACTGCAGATCAGGACTTGATATTCGCACAATGACATTTGACGAAATGAAGGAGTACTTCAAGAAAGGAGAAGAGAATTTAAAAGGGGAAGAGAGTCAGTAGGTCCCATACTGGACTCTCACAATAGATACACTGTATTAGATAAATTAGTAGATAGTGCACAGCCCCTTGATATAGCACCTAGTGCTGACTGGGTTGGTGCAAGGATGATCTTGGAAGTCTCAAGGACTTCTGGGACATCCCCGCAAGAGGCAAACTCCCAGGTGAAACACCATGATATAGCACACAGTGCTGAAAGTGTCACTCCCAAGGAGCGTGGCAGGGCGGTACAACCTGTGCTTGATTCCTCATTACCAAATACAGTAGTACAAGTATCTACAAAGGGACAAAAGGACTTAAAAGGAAAGCAACGTGATATAGCACCTAGCACTGAAACTGCTTGTCCGAAGAGAGTGTTGAAAAAAGGAGAAAAAAAGTTTTTAATTAGGTCAATAGGACGAAAAGACAAGATCTCAATGGAAATTGGGTTGGAACGGTTGGACACACATGAACAAACCCAGCAAACTGCATTGCTCGATTCAGGAGCAACCGGGTTGTTCATGCATGCTGCATACCCAAAAGGATGGGCTTTAAACTCATACCCTTAGAATGTCCCATTCAGGTTCAGAATGTGGATGGAACCAGTAACGAAGGAGGGATGATCACCCATGAGGTCGATCTCCTCTTATCTTATCAAGGGCACAAGGAACGAGCCACCTTCAAAATATGCAAGCTGGGAAAAACCAACGTAATCATTGGATCAACATGGTTACGAAAACACAATCCTGAAATAAATTGGGAAACCAGTCAAGTCAAATTGACATGTTGTCCACAAAGCTGTGGACATAGGCAAAGGGAGTGGACCAAGAAGCGGGAGCAGAAGGTCTGATCAGCAGAACACTGGTGTGTTCTGGAATACCTGTGGGAACAAGAAAAGGAGCTAGACTTCATGCACTGGCTCGAAGAAAAAGAGGAAAGTGAGAAGCATCTCACATACATAGAACAGATGAAACATCCAAGTCAATATAAGTATGGGGATAAATACCCATTCTTACCAGTGTTTCCCACTACATCCATCAGACCAAAGGCCAGATCAATAAAACATGTACAAGAATTGGCAAAACTCACAGCCAAGGAAATGGTACCTAAACAGTACCACCAGTACCTCAAAATCTTTGAGAAGGGAGCATCTGAGTGCATGCCGGCTAGGAAGCCTTGGGATCACGCAATTGATACCAAACCAGGCTACCAGCCTAGAAAAGGAAAAGTCTATCCCCTATCCCCAGATGAGCTGCAGGAAGTACGAAACTTTGTGGATGATCAATTAGCCAAAGGGTACATTCAACCCTCTAAATCACCACAAATGTCACCTGTCTTCTTTGTAAGCAAGAAAGATGAGAAGAAGCAGATGGTTCAGGACTACTGATACCTGAACGAGTGGACGGTTAAAAATAACTACCCACTACCACTAATATCTGAGCTCATAGACCGAGCGGGGAGTGCCAAGTACTTCACTAAGCTAGATCTTAGGTGGGGTTATAATAATGTACAAATCAAAGAAGGCAATGAATGGAAAGCCGCATTCACTACCCCTGAAGGTTCCTTTGAACCAGTAGTAATGTTCTTTGGGCTGACCAACTTGCCAGCCACCTTCCAAGCAATGATGAATGACATTTTTTGCAATATGATCAATGCAGGAAAAGTCATTGTGTACATTGATGACATACTCATCTTTACCAAAACAAAAGAGGAGCATGACGCAATCATACAACAAGTCTTGCAACGATTGGAGGAAAATGATTTGTATGTAAAACCAGAGAAATGTGTTTGGTGCATAGAGGAAGTTGAATTCCTAGGGGTAGTCCTTGGACCTAAAGGAATTCAAATGGACACAAAAAAGGTCGAAGCTATCATTAGCTGGCCCACACCCTCATGTGTCAAAGATGTACAAAGATTCCTAGGCCTTGCCAACTACTATAGGCGCTTTGTACAGAACTTTGCTAAAATTGCACAGCCATTACATGATCTGGTCAGAAAAGACAAAAACTGGGAATGGACAGAGGTCCAAAATAAGGCTTTCCAAAGCCTAAAAAAGATATTTACAGAGCAACCCTTGCTAGTTGCTCCAGATTTGGATAGAAAGTTCAGGGTAGAGTCAGATGCATCAGATTATGGTATGGGTGGCATTTTATCTATGCTCTGCAAAGATGATAAATGGAGGCCTGTGGCCTACCTATCAAAATCGCTCAATGATACCGAGCACAATTATGACGTCCATGATAAAGAAATGCTAGGCATTATGCATTGCCTGGAAACATGGCATCACTATTTGGAGGGAGCACATGAACAGTTCGAAATTTGGACTGATCACAAGAATCTTGAGTACTTTATGAGTGCAAAAAAGTTAAATCGCAGACAGGCTAAATGGGCCTTGTACCTAAGTCAATTCAATTTTGTCTTGCACCATAAAGCAGGTGTTACCATGGGAAAGGCTGATCCTCTGTCCAGGAGGCCAGACCATAAAAAGGGGGTGGATGATGACAATAAGGACGTCATGCTCCTCAAACCAGATTTTTTCAGAATTGCCACACTACATCATGGACATGTATTCATTCACAGCTCAGAAAAAGAACTATTAAACAAAATTCGACACTCTGAAGCACGAGATGAAGTGGTAGTAAAAGCAGTCAAAGCTATGAAAAAAGCTGGTGTTAAAACACTAAATGCTTGAGAATGGGAAATGGAGCAGGGACTTATCATCTGGCAAGGAAAAGTCTATGTACCTAAGGATGAGAAGTTGTGGATGGAGATAGTCCACTTACACCACAATACGCCCATTGCTGGTCATGGAGGACAGTGGAAGACGATTGAACTTGTCACAAGAAATTACTGGTGGCCTGGAATCACCAGATTCATCAAAAAATATGTTAGTGGATGTGACAAGTGCCAGCGAAATAAGAACTTCCCTGAGCCACCAGCCAGGAAACTAATGCCAAACTCAGCACCGGCTCAGCCTTGGACACACATTTCAGTGGCTTTCGAGCAAGGAGGCGACGAGCCAACAGATAAAACAGGAAACTAGATTTTCCTGCTATTTTGTCATGCCTTATGTTACCATGTTAAAGATATACTAACTTACCGAGGGCTTTCTGCATCATTGAGTTCTGGCTGCCGTTGTCGTTAGTGGCCATGGAGACATGGATTAATCTCCACCAAAGTGGAAGTAGGAGGCTTAAGAGACTCTTATTGTTATAATGGCTCGTTACAGTTATTAATTACCTTGCCTCAAGCACCTCCTTTTCTGATAGCCCAAGGACGTACTGCTCAGTCTTCCCATACCACACGTCCGTGTTGGGCGTAATTCTCTGTCGTCCAAAAACCTCCTCCAATTCCTTTGGGACAACAAAAAGGATTATCATCTTTCTACTAATTAATGGTCGAACTTTATTCAGTTCAGGGATTCTAGGCTTGAGCGATGTTTGAACTTTCGCCAAACCTTTGACTTTTATATCGTCGTTGGTGGCGATAGTTATCTGCAAAGCGATAAGGGGTGAAAAGCCAGAACCAACAATGTTGGGTTGGTACAGGAAAGAATCGAACGATGGAAAAATGGGAGATACTGGCTTGAGATAGCATGATGTTTTCCTCGCGACAAACGGTTTTAACTGGCTTGAGAAAGAATTCATGTCTCCGAACTCGAGGTAATGATTTTCGTCGGAAGGGAAGTGAATTTCAAGCGGAGTAGCCGAGCCGTTACCGAGGGACTTGATAACAAAGGTCTTGGACGTTTGCGGATTTCGCAGATATGGGTGAACATAATTTTCAAACATCTTTCCAACGGGTCCACCATAACTACCGGACCCTTTCATGGCACGGTATAACATGTGTGTATACTCCACATCTCGTTGATACAGGACCTCCCTGATCTGCGATAGAGCGAAGTCTGAAACCGGCTCTATGAGACAGGAATACATATCCCGATCCCTGGACGACAGTGGTCGTACTTGGAACGCGCGATGGATCGGCTCACTGGATCTCATGCCGTCGTAAATATCATGCAGCTCCTTGGTTCTCCCAATCGCAATCCTGATCTCGGATTTAAGATGATTCTGAGATGCGGCCGTGTCGAAACATCGACGAGGTATGTTTCCACAAATACGGGAGGTTTCCTGAAGTCGCTTGAGAGTGATGTCGGTCTCATGTAGGAACAACCTATAAACTGTAAGTAGGCGAATCAATCAAGCAGAATACACGAACGATGCGACAACAAGTTCTTCTCGCGACCATGGCTCTGTCACGACTTCCGCGGTGCTATCCTTAACGTGTTGAGTAAGCCACTTTCGGTCTTCCCTTTTTCTTGACGAAGAGGTTAGCAGTATGCGATGTTTAAGATCATTAAAGAAAGATGATCTGGGTTTACAGAAATCACCGTCGGCATCGACGAGTGTAAGAACTTCGCCGTTCGATACCGCGACCTGTTCCGATACAACCTGTAAATCACTTGAGGGGCGTACACCTTCACAATCAATAATGAAAATCTCCCCAGTACAACTCTGAAACACGATTGGCTGAGCGCGAAGGAGGCAAAGGATCAGGATGGAATATAAAAAACAAGTTTTCCCTAGTTCATTGGTCGGAAGTGACAATCATATATCAATAATCGTACTCACCGATACCCGGCTGACCTGTAAAGACGACACTTCCTCGCAAGCCTTTTCTCCTCTTGTTAAAAATGTCTATCATGGCGGCCCACTCATTTCGGAAGAGCATCAACTGTGGCGTGCGAGTCGTCTGCGACTTTAGGACCGTCAGGTCCACATATCGCAGGGTATAGGGGAAGATCGTCGTGGCTTCGTTCAAAAGATGGTCCAGGTTGGGATCAGTAATGGCTTCGTTGGGATCAACAACCATGGCTTCATTATGTGCAGCACCGTCGTCGTCATCGTCGTCATCATCATTGTCGTCGTCATCGTCGTCGTCATCATTGTCATCGTCGTGAAATAGGGGCTGGGAGATATCGAAATCGATATCTAGCCGGGGTACTAAGTCGTCACCAAAATTTCTTTCGAGAGCAGTGCTCTTGGAGTGTAAGAATTCGGATTTCATGGAAAGAACATCCTGCGGCACATAAGACTCAGAGAGGCGTTGAGGATGTAATTCCTCCAGCTTATTTTGAAGTTCAATGAAGTCTTCTTTCGTCAGTTGTGCGCTGCGGAAAATCTCGCCAAACATTTCAGATTTATCCCACAGTTCATGATGAATTTCACCCAGCCACGGGTATTGCGATGCGACCTGGGAGAGGTTTGAATCATGGGATGTGGCTGGAGAGATGGTTTCTAACAAGTCAAGCCATGTAAGATATATCATGAGAGTATGTGTAGACAGTGATAATCAGCAAACAGTCTCTTACTCAAAACATGAGAGGCTCACCAGTACGTCGGACCTTTACAATTATGTGGATGTAGTTTCTGGGTGGTTGTATCGGAAAGATACTGAGGAGGTTGTCCACGGCGTCTAATTCATCTACAAGGTCGTCTCCCAGGTCCCCAATACGTTTCACGAGAGTTATGCGTGGTTTAGCAGTGATAGGGTTGGAATCCTTGGGCTGAAAAAAGCGATGTTATTTCACATAACGACTCGTCGATGGCGCTCACCTTCCACAATTCTAGAGTGTGAGGATCAACACCCTTTAAACTATCCAGTGCTCGCTCGCTTTGTATACGTTCTTTCAAGTCGCTAACCACATCCTCTCTCGTTGCGTTAACTAAGAAGACGATACTTTCGCCTTCTATGAGACAGTTAAGCCGGAGAGTGGTAGACATGGTGGCCCTAAGTCTATTGTGGTTGGCTAGATGTCTCTGAGTGCGTTGGATAATGGATTCCAAGTCCTCGTCTTCCTTCTTCCGCTTGTTAATTCTCTCGGTCGGAGGGGGGTTGACAGGCAGCATGTCCGAAGAGTTGGGTGCCCCATGATGCTCCTCCTCGTCAGAGATAGTGCAAACAGACTCATCAGATGAGTAGCGCTCCCCTTCCTCGTTGCGCGTGGGATCAAGTAGCCTATATGCGCGTCCAACCTGGCGCTGTTTGTTTCTGGCAGTGATCATAGCGTTGATATCAAGCTTGGCGGAATGGGGAAGCGATCTCAGAAGAGCCGAGACAGCATCGGAAGCGTGCAGCTTCCTCTTCCTAACCGAAGGCTCGTCAAGTTCCTGAAGGGAGTCCCCAAGCGGCTGAGTCAGCGTTTGAGAAGAATTTTCACCCTGGAGTGAGACTTGCATTGCCCAGGACTGAGATGCTGATTTGCTGGGAACTGTTTGCAAGCAACGAAGGAGAGGAGAGATGTGATAAACGGTGTGTGGGAAACCCCATTATCTAATCGTTACTGTCGGACAAAGCCGGGCACCTCCAGCCACGAACTGTTTACATGACGCACAAGCCCCACATTCACACCGTCACATGCACAAATTATATACTAGTACTGTTTTCCAAGAAATATCAAATGTTTTATTCTCTGCCGCGAGACACAAGAATTCATCGATGTTCATCAATCATCCGGAAGCGGGACGGTCACCATCCGAGGCGCATTCAATGAATCCCTGTCAGAGGACATCGTATTATCTCTCCGTTTTCCTCGTTTCCTGGCAGAGTAATAGAAAGTGTTTGAGTCGGCATAAAGGACAGCGCAGGTATGACAGGCAATGGTGACAACCCAGGCAAGTACACAATCCCGTCGTTACTTGGGATAGGACTCATCATGGACATGGCCATGATGGGAGAAGTCTGTGAGGTGGTGGGAAGGGAGTATCCATATGTATATGCATACGGTGAACCATTCTGCACCGGAGAGGGGAAGGACGAGGAGAGTTGCAGAAGGGGCGACACCATTGTAGTATAAATATATGGCGAGTATGTTGGATAGGACTGCTCTTGGCCCTGTATATGTCCTGGCAATTGCTGAGAGTGATATCATTCTACAGGCGTCACCGTAGATTCTGAGATAGTGAGCGATAAGGATACAGCTGTGGATGCGGTAGAAGATAAAGTGGAGAGCGTAGATGTTGCTTGTGTAGGAGACATGGTTGAAAGAGTTGGCGTAGACAGTGGCGACCCAGGCCAGTCCGACGGGGGTGGAACCCAAGTACTTGGTATTTAGAATGATCCCATATCCTGACACCAATAAACATCAGAAACCTCATAATGGTTGCAAAGTGAACATGGCTTCATCGTAACTCTGAATAGTACCCCAACTCCACGAAAGTATTCCACCAAATATCCCAAGTACGGGACTAACCCTTGTAATATGATGATGACCGGACGAACGGGGATCGGAAGGACATTGACGGGAAATTTTGTAAAAAGCCACGCTAGAGCAGCCGTCAGCAGAGCCGCACGTCGATTTGTCTCTACTGAAGTAGAGTCCAATGCGTCCAGGACAGGCGGAGGGATATAGCTGATTATGAAAACATGAATGAGTGTGTATTGAAATTGGGGAAACTTACGTTTCAAGCAAGAGTTGCGTGCGTGAAGGCACCCAAACACGACGCCTGCGAACTCGCACTTGGGTTGAAGTAGGCCTCGACTGAACTATTGCGCGTTGTAATTGGGGAGTCTCTGCTTGTGATTCAGTCGTGCTTGGGTTTGCAGTTGAACCTGAACCTTGATTCAAAGAGGAGAACCAAGAGGAGAAAGACCATAAATTCGACCAACTCCAACCACTTCTAGTCTCAATTTTCTGAGACTGAGCGTCCGGAACCGCAGGCGGATCATCTAGCCCAGCTTCCGTTCCCTCCTCGTCCCTTCTTGAACAGGGACGACTGGAATCTCAATGTCCGCAATGAAAACGAGCGAAATTGGAGTAGGCATAAGGGGCGAATACATCATGATGTTCGTGTCGTCGGCGTCGTCGTTATCAGAAGAGCCCTCCTCCTCGATATCTCTCATTCCGTCGCTCCCATACGCTGCAGTAACCGATCCAGACACGAGGACTGAGGAGATAGAAGACATGGCAGGAGATGCGGGCCATACGGGCGGACTTGCCGGAGATATATTCAGTGACTCTCGTCTATCCCTTGTGCCCGGCCCATCTGTGATTCTGTTCTAAGCCTCCTAGCGTGTGCTTTTGGCGAGCTGATACGGTCGAGGATGTTGAACACAGTTTGGTAGCGAGCCAGAGATAAAGGAGGAGGTTTATGGGCTGGGTCTAGAAACATGCTAGGACCAGCTATGGGAGGGGAGCCGGGGACCAGGACAAAATTTTGGTCTGGAACTGAACCAGCCACCGAAATGGGACTGGAGAGGAGCGCAAGAATTTCAGCATCGACGGGAGACGAGGGGGCAGAAAAGTAAGAAATTGGCGATGGTAGGGCAGAGACGGCCCAGATTTGGTGAAGTTGGGAATTGGTTGGGTTGTTGAAATGAACCAAGAGAGAGTTGAGTGAGGGTGTGGCGTCACAGTTCCTGCATATTTTATTTTTCGCATGGTAATGAGGTATATTAGAGGGGGAGAGTAGATAGAACACAGTAGACTATATGCAGAAAAGGGACGCGCAGTGCGTCGCATGTAGTAAGCGGAGGTAGCTATGGGACAGTCGGGGGTAAACCAATAGGTAAAAGGAAACCAGTCAATCCGGGAAAAGCGTGCGGTGTTGGAGGCGGCGACGGGGGTGGTGGGTATAAGGAACCATGGCGTCGAAGGTGACTGCTGAGGGATCTCTTTCAGAAAGGCCGCTAGGCCGACATAGTTATTGTCGCAGCGTAGAAAGGCTGGAAAAGACATAAAAGGCGGAGGAAAGTAAGAGCACTCACAAATGATATGGGCGCGCGTTAGAGGTACCCGGTGAGGGCAGAGGGTGGGTGGGGGCGGATGGCATGTGACCTGTAACAAAGCGCACAAAGCGGGAGAAAAGGACCGGGGAGTCGTCAAAGTTTGTGACAAAGCGGGCTCATTGTTTACCTAGGCATGGGGCGAGTGGGCGGCGTCGGCCATTAAGGCGGATGAGGTTATGTCCGCGGGTTTTCTGGGATAGCCACGCTAGGCACCAGTGCTGGCCTGTGGTGAGGCGAAATCGTTTTTGTGCGGAAACATGTGTCTGCAATGGGGCACAAGGGGGGCCTCAAAGGTCGAGACCAGGTGGTTGGCTGCTTCATTTTTGGGGATGCCCATTGATGAGCTGTGTCCAGCTACGACTGTGTAGGGGTTCTTTAGAAGCCTTACCTTCAGAATGCTAGGGAACCCACACATGCACTGACCCCTTCGCTAACATTTGCACTTGCCAAGGTGGTCCACAAACATCTGATTTCCACACAACTTTCCTTCATCTGACATATTCCGCTTATCCAACAAGATCTGACAGTCACACACATCTCCATCCCGCAAGCCGACTCTTATTACCACCACTCATACACCTATGACATGGAATGACAAGAGTTGGCCTCTCCAGCGCTCGACAGACAGTGCGGCCGGCTGACTCATCACGACCATAACAGGAAGGATGGCTGTATAGCCACTGACGGATCGGGAAACACTGCTGTATCAATCAATACTGATCACTTGGTCTATCAATGATCAATCACAAGAATATTATTTTCCACCCAGGAGAATGGCTTATGATTGACAATGTACAATGGTCACTAGGGAACAACAAGCAAGGACCTATGTATATCAGATAACAGAATCACATCCAAACTGCAGGAACATGATTGCCAAAGAAAGAAGTAGCATCAGAGTGAGGCACAGGAGGTTTTACAGGTTACTGGAGCTGCATTTAATGCTAGTGCCCTGTGCACATCAAGACACATAACAGGGTTGTGCTACAAAGCCATACAATGGCAGCAAATGAAGGATTTTCTGAGCTACTAAGCTACTGTTATGGTCGATGTCCACAACGTCGTTCAGCGTCCAAGTCTACAGTGACAAACAGAGTCTCGGTCTGTTCCCAATCACTGGACAAGGGTTCTAGGCACTAAGTCTGACAATGACGAAGGCTAGAGAGAGAGCGAGGAGAGCGGTTGAGGCGACAAGCAAAAGAGCGTTCAAAGTTATGGATAAGATTCGACTAAGTTGGAACTGAAGAACTACGGTACATGAGAGGGGTTTATATACGTTAAGAGAACAATAAGAATATAAGGGGAAAGAGCATAGCTATCTAAGAAAGGAAAGATGAAGGTAGCTATAAAAAGAGATAACGTCCAAGCGTAACTATGGGTTTGTAACAAGTAAATGTAGTCCGTTAACAAAGGGAAAAGAGAACTGTAACATTACCCCCTTTGTATGCGAGAAGTCACCGACTTCTACCAGCCAGAGGTAGTCCAGCCATGGTCTGTTCTGGACTCGGCCCACTTGACGGCGTTGTCCAATTCTTTTGTAGAAGTTTCCACCTTCCATTTGAGCGCTTCTGCAGCACGATGCAGATTTTGTGCGTTTTGTAAAAAGGAGTCGCGTTCCTCATACGTCATCTCGTGTGGGTCAATGGTGAGAGTGAGGGTGGTGAGGTTGTCGGTGGCGGAGGAGAGGTTAGTGATGGAGCAGGTGGCGGCGGCAAGGGCGTCGGCAACGACGGTGAGCGTGGTGTTCCGTTTGACGAATTGGGCAAAGTGGGGAAGGTGATGGTCATCTGGGTATACCTGGGGAAGTAGATCGGCTGGGTGGACGTGAAGATCATCGTCTTTGAAGTGGACAATGGTGGCATTTTCGATGAAGACCTCTAGCGGGAGGTCCGGGACGGCAAGGAAGGGCGAGAGAGCAGCGGCGGTTTCGTCAATGTGCCAGTGAGCGCAGGAGAGGAGGACCAGGATGGTGAAGTAGGCAATGAGGGCGAAGAAGGTGAACATGGTTACTGTAATGCGTTTATTGACGTTAGGTGACGATGCCTGGCGAGTTTATACGGATTCCGGATCGCTGATTTCTGTGTCGGAGTCCCAATTTTCCGTGTTCAACGGATCTTCGATTGCAGGGTCAGTGAGGAGCTCTCGTTCTTCCCTCATGAATATAGTTAGTGAATTCAAATGTTCAATCCCTGGTGTCGTTGTCGGTGTAATTCGGAATTTTCTGATTCGCCTGACGATATCCACTATTACCTGTACCATCGCAAGAGATAGATAATCAAGTTCGTTGAGGATGTCTTCTATGAAAAGGCGAGGTCTTCCTGGTATTCTGATTCCTCGGCTAATTTGCCAGATCTGCGCGCTACACTCCCATGTCTGTTTAGTGATTTCATCCATCAGTTTATATTCTTCTGGGCAAAGTAGTCTTCCATGAGCGCTTTTATAAACATCACTGCTTTTGATGGCTAAAAGTTGGTAGGCAGGCGGATTCTCATTGTAGAGAGGTAGATCATCGGTTGAAAATCGTAGGTCGTGGTACTTGGGAAGATAATTCCGGGCATCATTGCAGGGGAATTCCGTTATCCCTGAAGGATTCTTTTGGTGACGGTGATCGAGACGAGGGGTGCGATAATATCGTGTGACTAACGCCATAGTTCGGGTAAGTTTTCCTGGCGGGGTCGGTGCTCTAAGAGCGTGTTGGAAGGGGAGGTATTGTATGTGGGTATAGACGGTCTTTTCTTTAAGAGCTATAGTGTATCGAGAGATTGTAGAGCAGTTCCGTTTTGTATAATGGTAGTTTTGTTTCAAGACGTGGCGGTTCCTATATTGCGTCATGGTTCAGAGGTGTCGACGTTGTTGATATTCTGAGAGGATATCAGTGGCGTTTGCAAGATTGCGAGCGGGTTCCCAAGAGTTATCGTTCGATCCGTAGCCTTTCCATTTAACTAGATAATGGTAGCCTGCACCTCGTTTCCTGTGGGCTAGAATTGCCTCTACTTCGAATTCCTCTTGTCCATTTACGAGATCAGGGGGTGGTTTCATATAATTCGGGCCGTGCACAGTTGTTTCTCTGTACGGGGTAAGGAGTGACGCATGAAACACAGGGTGAATGCGCCATTGTTTCGGGAGTTTCAATTTGTACGTTACTGGTCCCATCACTTGTTTGATTTCGAAGGGTCCTTCTCGTTTTGGTGCTAGTTTTCTGGATTGGTATGGTATGTGAAGATTTTGGTTTTCAAGCCAGACTTTGGTACCCTTTTCAAATCGTATTGCTTTGTCTCTGCGTCGTGTTGCCACTAGTTGTCTTGCTAGTTCATGTGCTGCTAGCGCTTCTTCTCTGGCTTTTCTTAGGAACTGAAGGCGCTCTTCCGCTGCTGGCGTGGTCATTCGCGTAGTAGCTGTGGGAAGCGCAACAGGGTCCGTTCCATACATTAGCCTGAATGGGGAAGTTTTAATCGTGTCATGATGTCGGTTATTGTGAGCAAATTCAGCTATTGGGAGAAGCAGTTTCCATAGATGCGGTTCATTTGAGCAGAACATTCAGAGATAGACTTCTAGTTCTTGGTTGACTCGTTCTGTTTCCCCATCAGTCTGAGGATGGTAGGCTGTGCTCATTCTGTGGTCGATTCCTAATGCTTTTCGTATTTCCTGAAATACTTTTGCAGAGAACTGTGGTCCTTGATCCGAGATTAAAACGTTGGGTAGGCCAAACCGTTTGAAAATTTCCGATACGTAAAGTTCCGCAGTTCCTAGTGCATCGATTGTCTTTTTGCAAGGTGTGAAAATTACCCCCTTTGTAAGGCCATGGTCCACCGTGACCAGGATCGAGTCAAAGCCGTTGGAAAGGGGTAAATCAGTGATGAAATCAAGGGTCACTTGCTGAAAGGGACGGGTTGCTTTCGACGGAATTGGGTGAAGGGCTGGTACATTCGGGTGCGTGTTAATTTTCATCTGCTGGCAGAGGGCGCATCCTTCTATCCATTCTCTGACATGTTTGAACATTCCGGGCCACCAGTAGTCACGCTTAAGGAGTTCAAGGGTCTTTAATCGTCCAGGATGGCCAGATGATCGCGCTTCATGTGTTTCTTTGATTAATTTGGTTCGTAATCCGTCCTGGTCAGGGATATAGGTTTTTCCGAGATAGTGAACAATGCCGTTTGTATAAGACCAATCCTGTATATTTGATTTGATCGGTGGGGCCCGGTGCGTGGTGATAACCTCAATTAGAATGCGTCCAAAATTGTCTTTTGACATTGCCTTTTGAATTTCCGTGACTAGGTCTTCTGCAATAAGACGAATAAAACAATCTTCTGGTAAGACTACGACGTCTTCTGGAGATTCGCTATTTCCCATATGATCAGGGCGTTGAGATAGGGCATCAGCTTCAAACATTTTTGTTCCAGGGACGTGTTCAATCCGTAGGTCAAATTCTGATAATAGGGATGACCATCTAGCTTGTCTGGGCGTTAAGCGTTGGGCAGTTCGATAATAGGACAGATTCTTGTGATCGCAATGAACTATCGTGGTGTGGGGTGATCTGTGCAGCAAATGTCGCCAGGTCATCAGTCCTTTGATAATTGCTAAGAGTTCCCGATCATAGATCTGGTAATTCTGTTCCGTTTGTGTCAATGCATGTGAAATAAATCCACAGGGATGTAGAGATCCTGTTTCATCGGCTTGTTTCAAGACTGCCCCTATTGCCTTATTTGATGCATCGGTTTGGAGGATAAAGGGTCGAGTAGGATCTGGCATTAATAATACCAGCATAGATGCAAATCATTTCTTTAGAATTTCAAAAGCGTTGTTCCGTTCAATGGTCCAGTCAAATGGTTCTGTTTTCTTAGTGAGGTCGGTAAGTGGTTTAGCGATGGCAGCAAAATTCCCAATGAAACGTCGGTAGAAGTTCCCAAATCCGAGGAATGATCGGACCTGTTTGACAGTGGTAGGGACTGGCCAATCTGCGATCCCGGCTAGCTTTATTGGGTCCATCTGAATGCGTCCAGGGGTGATGATCATTCCTAGGAATTCGACTTCCTGCGTGGCAAACTTGCATTTTTCAAGTTTCAGGAATAGATTGTTATCTTGTAGCCGTTGTAAAATTCGTTTTGTCCGTTCTTCTAGCTGTTCTAGTGTTTCCGCACAGATTAACATGTCATCCATGTAAATGATCAGCCATCCTTCGTTGATCATGTCTCTAAAGTACTCGTTCATCATAGTTTGAAAAGTTGATGGCGAGTTGCATAGTCCAAAGAACATTACTGTTGGTTCGTAAAGCCCTCGATTGGTGATAAAGGCTGCCTTCCATTCGTCTCCCTTCTTGATGCGAACATTGTTGTATCCCCATCTGAGGTCAAGTTTGGTGAAGTACTTGGCGCCTCGTAGTTTAGTCATGAGATCGGAAACAAGGGGAAGGGGATATGCGTTCTTGACAGTCCATTCATTCAGGTATCGGTAGTCCTGACAGGGTCAAAGTGCTCCGCTCTCTTTCTTTGCTACAAAGAAGAATGGTGACACTTGTGGTGACGTAGATGGTTTAATGTATCCTTTCTTGAGTTGTTCATCAATCCATTCGTCTAACAGCCCTTGTTCCTTGACCGATAGAGGGTAAAGTTTACTAGCTTTTGGAACAAAACCTTCCTTTGTGTTGATTGCGTGATCCCATGGTCGACTGGATGGGAAGCGTTCTGATGCTTTTTTGTCAAAGATAGTGCGCCATTGCTCATATTCTGTAGGTAACGTAGTGGATGGTTCGTCCTTCTTTAGCCTATGCTCTAGTTCTTGTGATGCCGATGTTTTAACTCTAATCCAGTAGTCATCTTCACCCCATTGCTGGGAGTCGAGGGCTAGCTACCAGATTGCTTTTGGCGTCGTGTCCAGATCTCCAATTTTCAGAGATTTCTCTCGCCAGTTGATGATCGGGTTATTTTCTTCTAACCAGGGTATTCCTAAAATCATTCGTTGATCGCCTAGCTTAGTGATCCAGAACCAGTTGATAAACTGCTGTCCTTCGATCATGTAACATATCTTGGTTCGATGTGTGATCATTCCTTTCACATTTACTGTTCCGTCTGCGTTTCTGACTTTGATTGGTTTCTTAAGTCGTTCTTTCCTGAGCTCCTTTACTGCTCCTTCATCTACAAAGTTTCCTTCTGCTCCACAATCGATTAGGGCAGATGTTCCAGTGGGTAAATCGGTTGATTTGATAGTTAATGAAATGTGCTTGTCATTGTTGGATAATACTATTACAGAATCAAGCGCTAACTGTTCAGATCTCGATAATAAGGAAGGGCCAACTGCTGAGTGATGCTTCCTAACTAAAAACCCTCGTTCTCGAATTCGTTTAAGAGGGCATTCTTCTCTTCAGTAGACATTGCTGAAAAGATGGCTCTGATTTTCTTTGCTGGTTCGTCTTCTTCCTTCTGTTGTTCCTCAGTGACGGAACGTACTGCCTTATTCTGGTAAGAAGACCTGGATGAAGACGCATCATTGCGTTTTGGGCAGTTCCTGGAGATGTGTCCCTGTGTTCCACATCTGAAACACTTGCCAGTCTTTTGGTATTCCTCCTTTTGGTCGTCTGTCAATCGGCTAGGGATCGTGGTATTTATAGCTCTGATTGTTCCAGATTGGTTGTTATTGTTTCGATTGAAACGTGTTCCAGATCCATCATTGGTTCTCCTGTTTCCTTGTCCTGTCATGTCCCAAGCGTTATGGTGATCCTCGGCTTTATCATAGGCTTCTTGCATCGTCTTGATCTTTCTTTGATCCTGTAAGATCGTCCTAGCAAGTTCTAATGGTAGTCCTTTAACGAATGCCTGCAACTGAGCGGGTATCCCAGTGAGTCCCGAGGTTCCTATGTCCATGCGAAATTTTCTGATGTATTCTGGGACTGAAACGCCGTTTCCAACTCTTAATTTGGATAGATTGTTCAGGGCTCGAAGGGCGCTGTTGACTTCTCCCCAATCATTGATGAAACGTGTTTCAAATGCTTCATAGTCATTCCATTTGAACGCGGCTGTGGTACTGCTTCTATTGTCATTCAGTTTGCTTCGAATAATAGTTTTCCAGTCGTCTAGTTCTGGTCCCATGCATGCAAGCGCATATCTGACTTTCTTCTCATCTTTTCCTTCGTAGTTCTGTTCGTTGAGGGTAAAGTAGTCCTCAAGCTGTCCTAAAAATGACCTTGCTTCGATTCGTTTGCCTGTAAAGGGTCGTATAGGCTGCGGTTTGATATCTCCTTTAGAGCTAGCACTGGTTTCAGATGCCATTCTTGGTTCAGGAGTGATCGGTGGTTCAGGGTTAATCGGTGGTTCAGGGGTTGGTGTTCTGGTGATCGGTTTCGGTTCTGGAGTAGGGGTTCTACTCGGGGTTCTGGGTTTCGGAGATGGGGGTGGTCCTTGTTTCGAGTAATCTGTATCAAACGGGTTTTCCTCAAGCTTGGCTTGTTCAATTCGTAGTAATTCCTCCCACTCTGCTAAAAGATTAGCTGCGATTCCGTATCGGTCATTGTCTCCAAGGAATTTCCTATAGAGGGTCCTTCCTGGTTCGTTTTCTGGTTCCTTAACAAGGTAGAGCGGTTCTCCTTGTACTTCACTACCCCAGTCTAGGTAGATTTGATCGGGTAAATCGAATTCGAAGGCTCCTGAGTAAAAATCTCCTGAAAAGTATTGATCTGGGACTGGTTCATTTCGTTTCCGTCCTTCTGTGACAAAGTACCAGGTTTGTTGGTAGAGAAAGACTTCTCGTCGTCTGAGATAGGTCTTCCCCTTATAGGTGACGGATCCGTTCGGGGGTCGTTCCTGAGAGCTGCGGGTCTCAATGGTGTCGGCTAGGGGTGATACCCTGAGCTAGTCCTGAGTTCCAACTTATGTTACGGTCGATGTCCACAACGTCGTTCAGCGTCCAAGTCTACAGCGACAAACAGAGTCTCGGTCTGTTCCCAATCACTGGACAAGGGTTCTAGGCACTAAGTCTGACGATGACGAAGGCTAGAGAGAGAGCGAGGAGAGCGGTTGAGGCGACAAGCAAAAGAGCGTTCAAAGTTATGGATAAGATTCGACTAAGTTGGAACTGAAGAACTACGGTACATGAGAGGGGTTTATATACGTTAAGAGAACAATAAGAATATAAGGGGAAAGAGCATAGCTATCTAAGAAAAGAAAGATGAAGGTAGCTATAAAAAGAGATAACGTCCAAGCGTAACTATGGGTTTGTAACAAGTAAATGTAGTCCGTTAACAAAGGGAAAAGAGAACTGTAACAGCTACATTGAGGTTTGCCTTTCAAGCACAGATTTGGATGAAGGAGTTGGATTTTCAGAGTCTTGTTGGCTCAGTAGAGTGCAAAAAGTATATAAAGTGTTTTGTTTTCCTTAGTAAAAAGAAGAAAAGTTCTCTCCTCAGTTCAAGTCTCATTGGTCACATTGTTAGGACTAATCCTTATACACAATCACAAGCTTCAGAGAAGAGAATAGTATAGAGACAAAGCTAAGACACAATAGTCTGTGACCTACAAGGAGGAAACAATCTAGAGTCTTAAGGACTCCTACCTACAGAACACACTCCTTATATACCTGAGTCGCTGGTCTGTGCAGCTGCTAAGGCTATGCACGCACAGCAACAAGACCCAGACCCATCTCCCAGACCTGTCCAGACTCACCCAGACTCCCAGTCCCTTCCCACAAATGCTGTTTCACCCAATATCCCCTAATAGCCTTGATCGTATAACTACCCTGCGTTATATAATCCTCCTGCCATATCTGGATAGGGGTCCCTTGCCATATGCTCATGTCCCATTATGCATCTGTAGGCCTCTGAATAAAATAGAGAAAAATAGGAAAAAAGTCCATATTGTAACATGACCTCCTCCTCAAGACTTCACATCCCAGGAAGTCATGCGTTGGTTGTAAATTGCTTCAGCGCTGGGCGCTATATCATGTGATGGTCTGCCTAGGGGAATGAAGCGTGGGTTTAACTGGCCCACTGCACTCAAGGTCTCTTGAGAATGCCCCTTCCATGTCAGGTTCAGCGTAGATGAGTTTGCAATCACCTTTCCACCATTGCCAATTCCGTTTTAGTTTGTCAAGGTAGTCATGCTCGAATTTGCCATCTTCCCATCCAAACAACCATTTGGGAGCCTTTGTGTCTGTGTAGTTATGCCAATTTTTAAACCGTAAGTCCATGGTTGCCAATCGCCGGGGTGCACTTGGGTTTTGCCTGTGGAACTTCTGAACCTCTTTCTTAGCATTAGCAAGGTTCTCTGCTGGTTCCCATGTTGATTCCTCCACAGGGTAATTTTTCCATTTGACCAAGTACTCCAGTCTACCCCCATTTTGTCCACTGACTCTGCTGTCTGTTAGGACTAATCCTTATACACAATCACAAGCTTCAGAGAAGAGAAATATATAGAGACAAAGCCTAGACACAATAGTCTGTGACCTACAAGGAGGAAACAATCTAGAGTCTTAAGGACTCCTACCTACAGAACGCACTCCTTATATACCTGAGTCACTGGTCTGTGTACACAGTCTGCACAGCCACTAAGGCTATGCATGCGCAGCAACAAGACCCAGACCCATCTCCCAGACCTGTCTGGACTCACCCAGACTCCCAGTCCCTTCCTGCAAATGCCGTTTCACCCAATATTCCCTAATAGCTTTGATCGTATAGCCACCCTGGGTTATATAATCCTCCTGCCATATCTGGATAGGGGTCCCGCACCATATACTCACGTCTCATTATGTGTCCGTAGGCCTCTGAATAAAATAGAGAAAAATAGAGAAAAAGTCCATATCGTAACATGACCTCCTCCTTAAGACTTCACGTCCCAGGAAGTCATGCATTGGTCATAAATCGCTTCAGTGCCGGGCGCTATATCATGTGATGGTTTGTCTAGGGGAATTAAGTGTGGGTTTAACTGGCCCACCATGCTCAAGGTCTCTTGAGAATGCCCCTGCCATGTCAGGTTCAGTGTAGATGAGTTTGTGGTCGCCTTTCCACCATTGCCAATTCTGTTTTCATCTGTTGAGGTACTCACACTCAAATTTGCCATCTTCCCAACCGAACAACCGCTTGGGAGCCTTTGTATCCATGTAGTTATGCCAATTTTTAAACCGTAAGTCTGTGGTTGCCAACCATTGAGGTGCACTTGGGTTTTGCCTGTGGAACTTCTGAACCTCTTTCTTAGTGTTAGTGAGGTTCTCTGCTGGTTCCCATGTTGATTCTTCCACAGGGTAATTTTTCCATTTGACCAAGTATTCCAGTCTGCCACCGTTTCGTCTGCTGACTCTACTGTCCATGACCTCTTCAACTTCATATTCGTCATCCTCTGACTCCTCCACCATTTGTGCCTCTTTGCGTTTGGCAACTTTTTCAATTTGGTTGGGGAATTCTGGGGCAACATATGGTTTCAAGAGTACTTCGTTGAAGACGTTGTAAACTTTCCAAGCAGCAGGGACTTTTAGTTGGTATGCAGATGTGCCAATTTTCTCAACCACTTCTAAGGGACCTACAAACTTGCCATCTAACTTCTTAGTTGCTCGAAGTGTTGGCAAATTTTCTGTGCTGAGGTACACCTTGTCACCAGGTTTGTAATTCCGTGCTGGCATTATGTGAGCATTCCACCACTTTTTCATTGCTTCAGTGGTTTTTTCCAGCGCGATTTTAGCCTTAGTATGGGCATCCTCGATTTCCTTGACCAGCTCCTCCATGACAACAGTCTTAGGTTGGTATAATGGATTCATCCCCTTGTTTGGATGTCTTCCATAATTCATGAAGAATGGTGAGAACCCTGTGGACAAATGTACTCAGTCATTATGGCAAAATTGAGCTACCACAAGCCAGTCACTCCAGTTATCCTGCCAGTGATTTACAAACATCATCAGGAATTCCTTGACTTCCTGATTAACATGTTCCGTTTGTCCGTCAGTTTGTGGGTGATAAGCCATGGATCTGTTAGCCTGTATTCCTAGAATTCCGTACAGATCGTCCATGAACTTAGAGACAAATTGCAGTCCTCAATCACTGATTACCTTCTTTGGCAAACCGTGTTCCTGAACATGTTGTCTCTGAATAGGACAGCTACTCCTTGCAAAGTAATTGATGATGTTGTTGGAAGGAAGTATGCCTTTTTCGTAAACCAATTGTAACGGATATACATTGTCTTTGACAATGTATCCCTTTACATTCTAGATTCATTAATTCAAATGGACATGCATACTAGATATGCATGTCATTAATAAATATTAAAATAAATATTATATTTATGTGTGGTCATGCAACCTTAAGTTGTGTGTCACTGATTATGTAAGGATAGTTTTATTTACAAGTAACGGCCACAGCGCTACAGGTACAAGGTCCAATAAAGATTGGTTCAGTGTACGGTGCATGGCGGGACTTAAGAAACCACCAAACCAGGGTCTATGGGTTTCAACTCATAGATCCTTTACACCAATCCACCACAACCATGATCATGTCATTACCCTTGGAGTCCGGTAATGGTCCAATTAAATCTACTGAGATCACCTCCCATGGCACATCAGGAATTTCATAAGTCAGGGTCTTGCTGTTCGAGGCCTTGCCAAACCTGAGTTTCCCATTGCCGAGCCAAGACCTTCTGAATCTCCTTAATGATGTCCTCAATTGCCCAATCATCATCATAGATCCTTATGAACAAATGATCTTTCAGGAGTATCACCCCTTCATTATCATTTTGTCCCTTTTCATGTCCTGCTCTTCTTGACAATAAATCTGCTTTTGAGTTAGACTTTCCAGACCAATGTTTAATGACAAAGTTAAACTCTTGCAAGTCTGTGACCCATCGTGCCTGTCGTCTGTTCAAGTTCTGCGGTTTTTGGAAGTAAGTGAGGTTTTGATGATCCATTAAAACCTCAATCTGTTCCTTTGCACCTTTCAGGTAGTGAGACCATTCATAAAACGCGTGCATGACTGCAAGCATTTCCTTGTCATAGATCTCATAGTTCTGTTCTGCCTTGTTTAGCGACTTTGAGATAAAGGCCACAGGTCTCCATGTACCATCCTTGCTCTGCTGAGACAAAATTCCGCCAATTGCAAAGTCAGACGCATCTACTTCAACATGAAATTGACCGTCGTCATTGGGAATTTTGAGGACTACCTCCCTCACCACAAGGTCTTTCAGTCCCTGAAAGGCCAAGGTCTGCTGGTCCGTCCAGAGCCATTCAACCTTGCCAGTAAGACCTGTCAGTGGCTTTGCCGTTTTAGCAAAGCCAGGTACAAAGCACCAGTAAAAATTAACAAAACCCAAAAACTGCTGTAGTTCATGTTTACATGTAGGAACCGGCCAATCCACCACAGCCTGTACTTTGCCCTTCTCCATTTGGATGGAATCTTGACTAATAACTAGTCCCAGGAAATCGATCTGAGGTTGATCAAACCAACACTTCTCCGGTTTCAAAGATAACTTGTGATTCTCCAGTTTCGCTAAGACACAATTGATGTGCACCGTGTGTGCGTCCTGTGACTGGGAGAACACCAAGATATCATCCATATAAATGACGACCCATCCTTCAGCAATCTCTTGCCTAAAGATGTCATTCATCATTGTCTGAAATGTTGCTGGGGAATTGCAAAGACTGAAAAACATAACCAAGGGTTCGAACAGGCCTTGATGAGTTTTGAAAGCTGCTTTCCACTCATTGCCTTCTTTAATCCTAATGTTATTATAACCCCATCAGATATCCATTTTGGAAAAGACTTTGGCTTTTGATAAATGATCGATCAATTCACCAATCAAAGGTAATGGGTATCGGTTCTTCCTTGTGATGTCATTTAACTTCCAGTAACCCTGCACTGGTCTCAATTTACCATCCTTTTTCTTAACAAAGAAGAATGGTGATGCCTGTTCAGAAGTACTCAGTCTTATCCATCCAGACTTCAAGTTTTCTTCAAGGAATTCATCCAGTTGTTCCCATTCCTCTTTATTCAATGGGTATACTTTGCAATCCGTCGGTTGTCCCCCTGGAATAAATTCGATAGCATGATCCCATGGCTGCCTTGGTGGTAACTCGTCAAAGGTTTCTTTCTCAAATACCTTTCGGTACTTGAGATAGTGTCCTGGTACAGTTTCCTCCAGTGATTGCTTTTTGCTAGCCAACGCCTCTTTCACCACAATGTCTGTTGAGAGTGGTCGCAGTTTCAACTCTTCTGTTCCTATATGCACGGCAAGCAGGCATTCCCCATCCTCTAAGGGTTCGGTTTCTTCCACCTCCTCCTCAGGTTCACTCACACTGGATTGACTCCAACACATTCCTGGACACCAGCTGAAAGTCACTTCTTGCTTTTTCCAATTCATACTTGGATTATGCAATTGCAACCAGTCATGACCCAAGAACAGGTCTGTTTTTCCCAATCATGTGATGCAACAGTCCATGACTTCTTCATGGTCTCTGATCTGCAGTTTGAATTGAACCATGTATTGGATATTCCCCATGGTGTTACAAGTTCCATCAGCATTATAGACTGGTACCGGCCGTAAGAGGCGTCGTTTGTTCATCCAGTGTTTTTCTACAAACTCATCATTGATGCACAATCCTGTGCACCCTGAGTCAACTAAGGCCATAACAGGAATTGTGGATCCTGTATCCATAGTGGTTATAATTCCTTTTAGGTTCATTTCTTGCTTTCCTGAAGCTTTGACAATTTGTTGTCGCAACTGTGCCAGATTCCACATTGCTTCTGATTCTGACTGCTGGTTTAGTTCCTTCAACAATTGCAGTGTTACTTCAGATAAATGTTTCTCATGAACCCATCCTTTTAGACACTCCATTGCAACAGTTTCATCTTGTTGCCATATCCGTCTCATTACCCAGGCAGGAGTCCACTGTTTGATTCTGGGTTTTGCACTCACACTGAAGTTACGAATCTGATGAATATGCGAAGAATATTCATATAACAATCCTTGTATATGTATTTACACAAGAGTCATTGTTTGATTTCAAAACTCTATCAGCCAGCAGCACTGAGCACTCGCCTACTGGCTTTTGCCAAAACCCTTTTCCTTTCTGAGTTCTTTCCATTGCTCCTTGGTGAGCTCTTCTATCCTAACTTCTCTTGCCCTCCACTTCCCTTTATCCTTCCACCTCGGTTTCCTGGGCTCCATGTTACAATTCTCTTTTCCCTTTGTTAATGGACTACATTTACTTGTTACAAACCCATAGTTATGATTGGACGTTATCTCCTTTAATAGCTACCTTCACCTTTCCTTTCCTAGATAGCTATGCTCTTTCCCCTTTAGTCTTTATTGTTCTCTCAACGTATATAAACCCCTCTCATGTACCATAGTTCTTTAGTTCCAACTTAGTCGAATCTTATCCACAACTTGAACTCTCTTTTGCTCATTGCCTCAACCGCTCTCCTCACTCTCTCTCTAGCCTTCGTCATCATCAGACTTAGTGCCTAGAACCCTTGTCCAGTGACTGGGAACAGACCGAGACTCTGTTTGTCACTGTAGACTTGGCCGCTGAACGACATTGTGGACATTGACTGTAACATAAGTTGGAACTCAGGACCAGCTCAGGGTATCACCCCTAGCCGACACCATTGAGACCCGCAGCTCTCAGGAACGACCCCCGAACGGATCCGTCACCTATAAGGGGAAATACTACCTTGGACGACGAGAAGTTTTTCTCTACCAACGAACCTGGTACTTTGTTACAGAAGGACGGAAACAAAACAAACCAGTCCCAGACAAATATTTTTCAGGAGACTTCTACTCAGGAGCCTTTGAATTCAATTTACCTGATCAAATCTACCTAGACTGGGGTAGTGAAGTACAAGGAGAACCGCTCTACCTTGTTAAGGAACCAGAAAACGAACCAGGAAGGACCCTCTATAGGAAATTCTTTAGTGGAAGCGACCGACACAGAGTCACAGCTAGCCTTTTAGCAGAGTGGGAGGAATTACTACGAATTGAACAAGCCAAGCTTGAGGAAAATCCATTTGATACAGATTACTCGAAACAAGGACCACCCCCATCTCCGAAACCCAGAACTCCGAGTAGAACCCCTACTCCAGAACCAAAACTGATCACCAGAACACCAACCCCTGAACCACTGATTAACCCCGAACCACCAATCACTCCTGAACCAAGAATGGCGTCTGAAACCAGTGCTAGCTCTAAAGGAGATATCAAACCGCAGCCTATACGACCCTTTACAGGCAAATGAATCGAAGCAAGGTCATTTTTAGGACAGCTTGAGGACTACCTTACCCTCAATGAACAGAACTATGAAGGAAAAGATGAGAAGAAAGTCAGATATGCGCTTGCATGCATGGGATCAGAACTAGACGACTGGAAAACTATTATCCGAAGCGAATTGAATGACAACAGAAGCAGTACCACAGCCACGTTCAAATGGAGCAACTATGAAGCATTTGAAACACGTTTCATCAATGACTGGGGAGAAGTCAACAGCGCCCTTTGAGCCCTGAACAATCTATCCAAATTAAGAGTTGGAAACAGCGTTTCAGTCCCAGAATACATCAGAAAATTTTGCATGGACATAGGAACCTCTGGACTCACAGGAATACCTGCTCAGTTGCAGGCATTCGTCAAAGGATTACCCTTAGAACTTGCTAGAACAATCTTACAGGACCAAAGGAAGATCAGGACGATGCAAGAAGCCTATGATAAGGCTGAGGATCACCATAACACTTGGGACATGACAGGACAGGGAAACAGGAGAACCACTGATGGATCTGGAATGCATTTCAATCGAAACAACAATCAATCCTGAGCAATCAGAGCTATAAATACCATGACTTTTAGCCGATTAACAGATGATCAAAAGAAGGAATACCGAAAGACTGGCAAGTGTTTCAGATGTGGAACACAGGGACACATCTCCAGGAACTGCCCGAAATGCAACAATGCGTCTTCATCCAGGTCTTCTTATCAGAATAAGGCTGTCCGTTCCGTCACTGAGGAACAACAGAAGGAAGAAGACGAACCAGTGAAGAAAATTAGAGCAATCTTTTCAGCAATGTCTACTGAAGAGAAGAATGCCCTCTTAAACGAATTCGAAAACAAGGGTTTTTAGTTAGGAAGCATCACTCAGCGGTTGGCCCTTCCTTATTATTGAGATCTGAACAGTTAGTGCTTGATTCTGTAATAGTATTATCCAACAATGACAAGCGCATTTTGTTAACTATCAAATCGACCAATTTACCCGCTGGAACATCTGCCCTAATTGATTGTGGAGCAGAAGGAAACTTTGTAGATGAGGGAGCAGTGAAAGAACTCAGGAAAGAACAACTTAAGAAACCAATCAAAGTCAGAAACGCAGATGGAACAGTAAATGCGAAAGGAATGATCACACATCGGACCAAAATATGCTACATGATCGAGGGACAGCAGTTTATCAATTGGTTCTGGATCACTAAGCTAGGCGATCAACGAATGATTCTAGGAATACCCTGGTTAGAAGAAAATAACCCGATCATCAACTGGCGAGAGAAATCTCTGAAAATTGGAGACCTGGACACATCGCCAAAAGCAATCTGGCAGCTAGCCCTTGACTCCCAGCAATGGGGCGAGGACGACTATTGGATTAGAGTTAAAACATTGGCATCACAGGAACTAGAGCATAGGTTAAAGAAAGACGAACCATCCACCACTCTACCTACAGAATATGAGCAATGGTGCACCATCTTTGACAAAAAGGCATCAGAACGCTTCCCATCCAGTCGACCATGGGATCACGCAATCAACACAAAGGAGGGTTTTGTCCCAAAAGCTAGTAAACTTTACCCTCTATCAGTCAAGGAACAAGAACTGTTAGACAAATGGATTGATGAACAACTCAAGAAAGGATACATTAAACCATCTACATCACTGCATGCGTCACCATTCTTCTTTGTAGCAAAGAAAGAAAGTGGAGCACTCCGACCCTGTCAGGATTACCAATACCTGAATGAATGGACCGTCAAAAACGCATATCCCCTTCCCCTTGTTTCCGATCTCATGACTAAATTACGAGGCGCCAAGTATTTTACCAAACTAGACCTCCAATGGGGATACAACAATGTTCAAATCAAAAAGGGAGATGAATGGAAAGCAGCCTTTATTACCAATCGAGGGCTCTACAAACCAACAGTAATGTTCTTTGGATTATGCAACTCGCCGTCAACCTTTCAAACTATGATGAACGAGTACTTTAGGGACATGATCAATGAAGGATGGCTGATCATTTACATGGACGACATGTTAATCTGTGTGGAAACACTAGAACAGCTGGAGGAGCAGACAAAACGAATTTTACAATGGTTACAAGATAACGATCTATTCCTGAAACTTGAAAAATGCAAGTTCACCACACAGGAAGTCAAATTCCTAGGAATGATCATCACCCCTGGACGCATTCAGATGGACCCAATAAAGTTAGCAGGGATCACTGATTGGCCAGTTCCTACCACAGTCAAACAAGTCCGATCATTCCTCGGATTTGGGAACTTTTACCGATGTTTCATTGGAAATTTTGCTGCCATTGCTAAACCACTTACCGACCTCACTAAGAAAACAGAACCATTTGACTGGACCACTGAACAGAACAACGCTTTTGAAATTCTGAAGAAACGATTTGCATCTATGCCGGTATTATTAATGCCAGATCCTACTCGACCCTTTATCCTTCAAACCAATGCATCGAATAAGGCAATAGGAGCAGTCTTGAAACAAGCAGATGAAACAGGATCTCTACACCCCTGTGGATTTATCTCACATGCATTAACACAAACAGAACAGAATTACCAGATCTACGATTGAGAACTCTTGGCAATTATCAAAGGATTGATGACCTGGCGACATTTACTACATGGATCACCCCACACCACTATAGTTCACTGCAACCACAAGAATCTGTCCTACTATTGAACCGCCCAACACTTAATGCCCAGACAAGCTAGATGGTCATCCCTATTATCAGAATTTGACCTACACATTGAGCACGTCCCTGGCACAAAAATGTTTGAAGCAGATGCCCTATCCCGACGTCCTGATCATATGGGAAACAGTGAATTACAAGAAGACATTGTAGTCCTACCAGAGGATCGTTTTATTCGTCTTATTGCAGAAGATCTAGTCACAGAAATTCAGAGAGCAATGTCAACAGATGATTTCGGACGTATTCTAATCGAGGTTATCACCACGCACCGTGCCCCACCGATCACATCGAACATACAGGATTGGTCTTATACCAATGGCATTGTTCACTATCTTGGCAAGACCTACATCCCTGACCAAGACGGATTACGAACCAAATTGATTAAGGAAACGCACAAAGCACAATCATCAGGTCACCCTGGACGATTAAAGACCCTTGAACTCCTTAAGCGTGACTACTGGTGGCCCGGAATGTTCAAACATGTCAGGGAATGGATAGAAGGATGCACCCTCTGTCAACAGATGAAGATTAACACACACCCAAATGTACCAGCCCTTCACCCAATTCCATCGAAAGCAACCCGCCCCTTTCAGCAAGTAACCCTTGATTTCATCACTGATCTACCCCTCTCCGATGGCTTTGACTCGATCCTGGTCACGGTGGACCATGGTCTTACAAAGGGGGTAATTTTCACACCCTGCAAAAAGACAATCAATGCTCTAGGCACAGCAGAACTTTATGTCTCTGAAATTTTCAAACGATTTGGCCTACCTGACATTTTAATCTCGGATCGAGGACCACAGTTCTCCGCAAAAGTATTTCAGGAAATACAAAAAGCACTAGGAATTGACCATAGAATGAGCACAGCCTATCATCCCCAAACCGACGGAGAAACAGAACGAGTCAACCAGGAACTAGAAGTCTACCTTTGAATGTTCTGCTCCAATGAACCGCATCTATGGAAACCGCTTCTCCCGATAGCCGAGTTTGCTCACAATAACCAACATCATGACACAATCAAAACTTCCCCATTCAGACTAATGTATGGGACGGACCCTGTTGCACTTCCCACAGCTACTACACAAATGACCACACCAGCAGCAGAGGAGCGCCTTCAGTTCCTAAGGAAGGCCAGAGAAGAAGCGCTAGCAGCACATGAACTAGCAAGACAACTAGTGGCAAGACGATGCAAGGACAAAGCAATGCAATTCGAAAAAGGCACCAAAGTGTGGCTTGAGAACTGAAATCTTCACATACCATATCAGTCCAGAAAGCTAGCACCAAAACGAGAAGGACCCTTTGAAATCAAACAAGTGATGGGACCAGTAACGTACAAATTGAAACTCCCAAAACAATGGCACATTCACCCTGTGTTTCATACGTCACTCCTTACCCTGTATAGAGAAACAACTGTGCACGGCCCAAATTATGTGAAACCACCCCCTGATCTCGTAAATGGACAAGAGGAATTCGAGGTAGAGGCAATTCTAGCTCACAGAAAACGAGGCGCAGGCTACCATTACCTAGTTAAATGGAAAGGCTACGGATCAAACGATAATTCTTGGGAACCCGCTCGCAATCTTGCAAACGCCACTGATATCCTATTGGAATATCAACAACACCGACACCTCTGAACCATGACTTGATACAGAAACCGCCGCGTTTTGAAACAAAATTACCACTATACAAAACAGAACTGCTCAACACTCTCTTGATACACTATAGCTCTTAAAGAAAAGACTGTCTACACCCGCATACAATACCTCCCCTTCCGACACGCTCCCAGAGCATGAAACCCGTCAGGGAAATTCACCAGAACTGTGGCATTGGTCACACGATACTACCGCATCCCTCAACTTGATCACCATCACCAAAAGAACCCTTCTGGAACAACAGAGTTCCCCTGCAATGCCATCCAGAACTACCTTCCCAAGTACCATGACCTACAATTCTCAACTGATGATCTACCTGCCTATAATAAGGATCCACCTGCCTACCAACTTCTAGCCATCCAAAGCAGTAACGTTTATGAAAGCGCTCATGGAAGACTGCTATGTCCGGAAGAATATAAGCAGATGGATGAGATCACTAAACAGATATGGGAGTGTAGCGCACAAATTTGGTTGATCAACCAAAGAATCAGAATACCAGGAAGGCCTCGCATTCTCATAGAAGATATCCTTGATGAACTTCAGTATTTGTCTACTGCACTAGGAGAGGTAATAGCGGACATTGTCAGGAGGATCAGAAGATTCTTAGTCACCCCAACAACGACATCAGGAATCCAACATCTAGATTTGCTAACCAGGTTCATCACAGAAGAATGAGAACTCCTTACCGACCCTGCAATCGAAGATCCACTAGACATAGAAAGTTCAGAATCGGACATGGAAATTAGCGATCTGGAATAACGTATAAATTCTTCAAGTATCACCACTTAGCACCCAACCCACATCGTAACAAGAAACCATGTTCACCTTCTTTGCCCTCGCCGCCTACTTCATCGCCTTGGCACTCCTCTCCTGCACTCACTGGCGCATCGACGAAACTGCTGCCACCTTCTCGCCCTTCCTCGCCATCCCAGACCTCCCACTCGAGGTCTTCATTGAAAACACCACTGTTGTCCACTTTGAGGATGACGATTTACATATCCATCCTTCTGTCCTGCTTCCCCAAGTATACCCTGACAACCACCATCTTCCCCACTTTGCCCAGTTTGTCAAATGAAACACCATGCTCACTGTTGTCATGGATGCCCTTGCCGCTGCCACCTGTTCCATAACCAATCTATCCTCTGCCACTGATAACCTTGCTGCCCTCACTCTTACCATCAACCCACACAAGATGACCTATGAGGAACGCAATTCTTTCCTACGGAACGCACAAAATCTGCATAGAGCTGCTGAAGCTCTCAAGTGGAAGGTGGAGACATCGACAAAAGAACTAGACAATGCTGTCAAATGGGCCGAGTCTAGGACGGATCACGGTTGGACTACTTCTGGCTGGTAGAAGTTGGTGACTTCTCACATACAAAGGGGGTAATGTTACAATTCTCTTTTCCCTTTGTTAATGGACTACATTTACTTGTTACAAACCCATAGTTACGATTGGACGTTATCTCCTTTAATAGCTACCTTCACCTTTCCTTTCCTAGATAGCTATGCTCTTTCCCCTTTAGTTTCTATTGTTCTCTCAGTATATATAAACCCCTCTCATGTACCGTAGTTCTTTAGTTCCAACTTAGTCGAATCTTATCCATAACTTGAATGCTCTTTTGCTCATCGCCCCAACTGCTCTCCTCACTCTCTCTCTCTAGCCTTCGTCATCGTCAGACTTAGTGCCTAGAACCCTTGTCCAGTGATTGGGAACAGACCGAGACTCTGTTTGTCACTGTAGACTTGGACACTGAACGACATTGTGGACATCAACCGTAACACCTCCCACTGGGAAGCTAATGCCAAATTCAGCACCAGCAAGGCCTTGGACGCACATTTCCGCTGACTTTATTATGAAACTACCAGAGTCTCATGGACACAACGCAATCTTGGTAGTATGTGATAGAATGTCCAAAATGGCACATTTTATTCCCACATCAGAGGAAACATCAGCTCAGGGTCTAGCCACATTATTCAGGGACCATGTTTGGAAACTTCATGGACTCCCTGAATCTATAATTTCAGATTGCGGTCCACAGTTCGCTGTGCAAATGATGAAGGTGTTAGGAATTGTAACGTTGTTGGTGTTTATTCTTAATTCTCGCTGTGCGCTGTACACTGGACCAATTTTATTGGTGTGTAGCGCTGTGGTACAAGAAATAAAAAATCTAATTACATAATTATTTTGACGAGCGACAAAAGGTCTGCGTGTCCAAACATTGCAATATTATATATATATACATATTAATGCGTATACATACGCATCGGCACGAATAAGAAATCAGACGACAAGGGCGAGGCTCTCCCTAAGACGAAGTAGAGCCCTTACACCCTCCCCAGCAAGATTGTACCAAGGGTGCAATCTGAAATTAAAGATAAGGAAAGGCATAGCTTTCCTTGAGAAGATGACGAGGTGATGGCCTCGAATTTCAAACCGGACCCATAGGCAATCCTTCAACCTCCATGTCGTGACGCGACAGCTCCTCGTGATCTGGGAGCTGCTCGACGTTTACTGTCTCCGGGTTGTATTGAGCGTTCCCGGCCGGAGGTCCCTTATCATGTGGGAGGACCGAGAGGTTGGTCCTCGAATCAATTTTTAAGCCTTTTTCAAGGCGTTCGAAGAGGGGTTTCCCTCTCTTTCCCTTTGCTTTCCTCCTTTGAGATAAGGAGGGTCTTGAGACCCTTGGCACCGGGTAAACCCTGCTCCATGTGGGTTCGGGTGGCGGCTTCATGCTCGTCAGATGATTTCTTGCGAAATCTCTGAACAGGGAATCGCAGTCCCTGGAAGTTAGTCCGCACTTGTGAAAGTGCGTGACTATGTCGTCGAGCGTGTATTCGCCTGTGTGTACTAGTCGGTACGGGGCGTACGCGACCAAGCACCCTTCATCCTCCACGAGCCTTAGACGGGCCAGAGTACCCTTGAATAGGCCCAGTTTCTCAAAGAGATGACAGGACAGCCACCAGAACCAAGCGGTAGTACCTTCACTTGGATGGGGTTCTGTCATCTTGAGGAACATCCACACCGTAACGTCCATTATAGCGGCCGTCTGTTCCTCGCCGGATAGAAGTGGGGAGCTCGCCCCTCATCGCGAGCTCTTCAACGTCGGGTTCCCTCGACAAGTCGCTGAGGGGAAGGAATCCTGACGCTGTGGCGTCCCTCACCGCCCAACGTTGAGCGGCGGATCTTTGATCGAGAGGCACCTTAGATGCCTCTCTAGCCATCTGCATGGGCTTCCCGTTCTCCCAGTACCACTTGCCAGCGGCTGGTCGTTTAGCCCATAGATGAGCGGCGTCCTCATCCCAGTAGGTTTTTACGTCCATGTGGACGTGCCCGAATTTGCTCAACTTGTAAAGTCTACTGACTTTATTGAGCCTAAAGGACGCTGGGTCCCCTAGAGGAGAGCTTTGGCAGCCCGGGGGAAATTGCCCGGTCTTCGTTCTCCTAGAGCCTGTGGGAGGCTCATATTTCTTTGAATGAGATGGGGCTCCCTCAATTCTTGAGACAAGGGAGGCTTCGTCTACCATCATTCTAGAGGAGGAGGAAGGGTTTTCCCCCTCTACTCTGTGGAATTCCCGGGTGTGCTCGCACCTAGATTCGCTAAGCGCCATTCCGAGCTCCTCCTCATCACCCGACAGAGAAGGAGCCTTCGCATCGACTTCGCTGTCGAAGTCTGAGTCCATTTCGTACATCGTCCTTTTCCCTTTTCCTTTTGACGAGGGAAGGGGGGCAGACGAGGACGGAAATGTCGGAGGAGGAACGCGTGAACAATCCTCCTCAGCCGGGATGATAGGTGCGGGGGAGATTTGATGACGTGGGGCTGCGGAGCGGCGAGCTCTGGGGGAAGGGCTTTTGCGCTTCCACTTGCCCCGATGCTCGCTCTGGTGAGCCTCTTCCCGCCAGCATAGGCCAACCTAGAGGAGTTTTCACTCCTCAACATTCGTAATAATTCTTCGACTCTCTTTTCGAGAGTCTCTTTCTCTTTTGAGAGTTTTGCAACTCTCTGATGATACTCGTCGAGCTCGTCATCGAGCTCACGGAGTCTCCTCTCGCTCCTCCTTAGACCGTCGTCGTAGGCCCGGTCTACTTCCTTTCTCAGGTGCAGGACATCCTCCCAATGCCTGCGTTGTTTTTCGACAAAGAGGGCTAGAGCACCCCCTTGGGTGTTGTCCAGGACATGCCTGGAAAAACGAGCACAATCCCCACATTGTTTCGGATGCAAGGGAAGGTGGACGACCGGGTGGATAACCCAGTCCGGGATTAGGTTTGAAAGGATGTCTGCAGCATCCATATTATCGTGAGGAGATGAAGATCTCCTCGGTTGTTTTGAGCCGTGATGGCTCGATTCTCCTGCGCGAGGAGAGGGGCTACGCTCTTCGCGTTGCTCATCTCTCCTGGTAGGTTCAAAACAACTGTAGCTGTCAGCGGACATGTCGTTTGGGTAAATTTGTCGTGTGGGAAATTTCCGTGTGTTTTGTTTCGGAGTTGAAACAAATTCCCAGGACACCTGGTTGGCCAATCGGCCGTTTCACTGCCACCGTCGCGTTTTTACTCACGACGTAAATCCGAGGGTGTTTTCACACCCTCAAGCTCTAGATATTGATCTAGAGCTTCAAGTTCTTCTACTACTTCCAGAGGTTCCCAAGTGGAATCTCCAAGTTCCCATCGCACCTTGAAAAGGAGTTTAGGAGACCATCGGTGGTCTTCTATCGCTTGGACGACCCATTCTTGATCAGGGTCGTTTCCAACATTGTAATGTACTCGAGTTTCCCTCTTAGGGAATTTGTTCGAGTCGTTCTCAACAAATGGTTTTAGAACCTTTTCGTGGAAGACATCGTGAATACGCCTTGCCTTCAGGTCTGGTGGTAGATCGATCTTATATGTAGATCGTTCCGGAAAAATTTCTAGGACCTCGTAGGGTCCTAAGTACTTTGGGCAAAGCTTTCGAGCTCGTCCCTTTGGAAGATTTATGTTTTCTGTTGAGAGGAAAACTAAGTCACCCTTATGGAAGGCTTGCCCTTCCTGGCGATGTCTGTTCGCTGCTACCGCTTGACGCGTACGTTGAGCGGTCAATTTATCAAATGTTTTATCAAGAACATCCTTGATGTTCTCTATGAATTGCTTAACTCCCGTATGTGATGCTCCGTGGTCGATTCCTTGAATCATCCTGGGCATCCATCCATAATTGGATTCGAACGGAGAGTAGCCAGTGGATTCACTGACTGCTGAGTTCATAGCGAACTCAACCATCGGCAATTGTGACTTCCAGTTGTCCTGGTAGTCATTTACCAACGACCTCAGTATCTGGGACATTGTTTGGATAGCTCTTTCGGAAGAGCCATCAGTTTGAGGGTGATAGGACGACGACATGAGCAGTCTTTGTCCTAGGATTTTGCTAAGTTCACTCCAGAACATAGAGGTGAACTTCGTATCTCTGTCAGATACGACAGACTCCGGTATACCATGGAGTCTAACAATTTCTTTAACGAATAGTTCAGCTATTTCTTTAGCCGATGCATTTGTTCTAGTAGGGAGTAGGTGAACCATGGCGGTCATCCTACAAATAGCTAGAAGGACATAATCAGATCCTTCTATTTCAGTGAACGGACCAACAAAGTCCATTCCTATGCTTTCCCAAGGTCTCGACGGAATAGGCATCGTATGAAGCCATCCCGGGGTCTTCTGCCTCGAGACCTTCGTTGTTTGGCATTTTCCGCAGGACTTGCAGAAATCCTCCACATCTGTGGCGATATTAGGCCACCAGAACCAACGCTGGGTATATCCTAGCATTCTTTGTGTTCCAAGATGGCCCAACGTGATGTGGCAGGTGTCAATGATGACACCTCGAATACTCTTCCCTTCGAGTAGTCCATTCGGTACACAGACTACTCTTTGTCCGATCCTATTGGTAGTCCATAGGATCCCTTTCTTTAGATCAAATCTTTCGTATTGATCTACATTCTTCCAAATTTCTGTGAAGAATTTATCATTTATGTATTCCTTAGGAATACATTTCAAGACGACTTTTAACAAATTGTCGTCTAGGTTGAGGCCTGGGACCTCGGTTGTTCCGACTTCCTTGTTGGAAGTTAGCTCTTTCGACTCGATTTCTCGAGTCTCTAGTTTATCTTGAATTGGAATGTCCTCCGATTCAATAATTGCTAAATGGGCATGAGACTGAGTTAATTTGTCTCACCTGTTTAAGGAGAGATCTTCTCCTTCCGGGTCTAATCTCGAGTCAGCGTTAACATACGCAGCAACATCATGGACCTCATTTGGTCCATCATTTGTATAGTAGCGCGATAAACTATCCGCTACTTTGTTTTTTTCTCCCTTGAGATATTTCATCTCAAAGTTAAATCGAGATAGGTATTCCCACCATCTCATACGTCTTTGAGACCCGGTTTGAGTCTCTTTGAAGAAAGTCAGCGCTTGGTGGTCCGTCACTACTGTGAACTGGAGACCTAGCAGTTTGTCTTCCCAACGCAATAGAGCTTCTAGGATCCCTAGTAGCTCTTGTTCCCAAGTACAGTAGTTCATCTGCGCTGAGGTGAATTTACGGGATATAAATCCTGCAGGCATGCAGGTGTCCCAAGTAGGGCCTTGCCCATACCAGGCGCCTATTCCGCTAGCGGAGGCGTCTGTAATAACCCAGATGGGAACATCTAGGTTTTTATTTATCGGTTTACAGACTGGTGCCTTAGCAACCAGTCTTTTAAGTCTACGGAAGCAATTCTCATGGTAGTCCGTCCAGACGAACTCCCGGTTATTGCTGCACATTCCCGTTAATGGAGCGGTTAACTCCGTGACATTTGGCAGGAATTGCGACAGGTATTGGATTACTCCGTTGAACCTGAGAACGTCTGTATAGTCTCTAGGCATTCTCCAATTTAGGATCTTATCGATTTTAGAAGGATCAATATGAATTCCATCGTCGTCGATGATGAATCCAAGACAGTCCATTCTAGTGGATAGAATGTCTATCTTCTTAAGATTACGACTCAAATAGAGCTTGAGTTCACGCAATCTATTGAAAGTCACCTCAAGGTGACTATTGTGCTCTTCCAACGTGTTGGAGTACACGAATATATCATCTTGATAGCAGTGTAAGAAATCTGCTATCATATCGGCAAAGGAGACGTTCATGAGCCTTTGGAACGTTGGAGGTCCATTTTTATCTCCTTGTTGCATTACACGGCTAATCATGTTGCCGTATATTGTTGCAAATACCGAGCGTTGTTCATGCTCGGGCAAAATGCAAATTTGTTCATACGCATCTGAGAGGTCGATTTTTGTTCTAAATCGAGCTCTCGCTAGATCATTCCTGATTGTTTCTTGATCAGGCATCGGAGTAACATCTGCCAAGGTGTTATCGTTTCGTTGCCTAGCATCGATGACGGTTCTTATTTTCCTGTCTCGTTTAATTACAATTAATAGAGGCGCTGATGACGGAAGGCTAGTCCTTTCCCACCATCCAGCCTCTAGGTAGCGGTCAACTTTCGCTTTAAGCTCATCTCTGAGCGGTTCAGGGCATTTGGGTGCCCTATGATTTATCTTAAGATTCGGGTTTATTAAAGGAATCTCATGATTTATTTCCCTTAAGGGCGGTAAATCCGGCTTTTCAGGAATGAATAAATCTTGGATCTCATCGATCCATTTTTGGCGCAGTTTAAGACGATCCTCCACGGTGATGGAGGTGGTACCCTCTGTGCGCACGCCGGCTAGCCTCTGAGGGTTGGCGTCCTCTAGTCAATGAGAACGTTTGTTAGGCTTGAATTTGCCCTTCGCGTTCTCTTTAAATTTTATGGGTTCTTTAAGGGACCCTTTTGAAGGCGGCGTTATGCTGCCTGATCCCTCCCCCACCTTGCCAAGAGGAATTGAAAATTCCCCTTCACGTACTGGGAACCATTTATCTCCCAGTTTAAAGGAACCGCTGCCCGCATAATTGAGCAGCACATTGTGTTCTTTTAGGAACGGTGTTCCTAATATAACCTGGTACCTATCCAGGTTTACAATATCAAAGTAGCGATTTTGTTTTAAATCACCTACTCGTAATTCTGCTCTTGCTCCGTAATTTATTGCGGATCTCGAGCCTGAAGTTGCCATTTGCAACTTGACTGGTTTCTTAAGCTGGAACATGTCCAGCTTATTGACGGTAGCGAAGTTCGCTGATATCATGTCCAGCGTGCTTCCACCGTCGAGGAGCACATGCGCCTTCTGTCCGTTAATGCGCATGTATCCCTCGATTACGCCCAAGCATCTGAAATCTCGCTTGGGACCATCCTCGATGCGTTTTTGGGCCACATCCTTGGTCGATCTGAGTCAATAAGCGACTTGGTCGACCGACTCTGTTACTTTAGAGGATTTCAGACAATCCTCAGATTCTTCCTCTAGAAGTCGCATAACCGCTACCTCTAAAGTAATATCAGGTTTGGAAGAGAGTTCTATTGAATTCTCTTTCTTAAGGTCCATCTCCTCCTGAGTGAAACCTTTCGATAATGACCAATCCATTAAGTTGGTCCTATCATTTCCAGACTCATGCTCCGAGTCTGTCGGTTCTTCTAATCTGGTGCAAGCGCACCAGTCCTCTAGAGATAACTCATCATTATCTCCATCATCTTCTGAGGCATCTCCCTGTTGTGCCTCGTGTGCTTCTTCAGTGGAGGCATATCGCTCTTCTGCGTCAGAAAGTTCTTCGGCTTCTGCAGCATTTACAGTGCCGTCTTTAAGCTCTCCGTCATCGAGAACTTCAGCGTTAGCAGATTTCTTAAATCTGCTGTTTTTCTTTGGGCAGTTGGGGCTAGTATGCCCTTTCTGCTTGCAAAAATAACACTCGATAGATTTCGAGTCGTTATTGTTGGTTTTATTAAAGGCACCCTTCTCAGGAGCCTTGTAACTCGTCTGTTTCTTAGACGAGTCTTTAGACGTCAATGGTTTCCCCAACGTCTTCGTTGTTGAGTGCTTTTGTCGGTCGCGCTCCTCCCAAGTTTCATAGAGATAAGCCTCCTCTATAAACTTAGCTGCTTCGAAAATAGCACTTAGATTGCTATTTTCAGGGTTGTAGCCATGTCTCACAACCTTGGTTGAGATTTCCGGCTTCAAGGCGCTGAGAAATCTCCTCGCCATATCATATTCAGAAGGTATCTGAATCATCTGTTGGCTCAGATGCTCCAAATCCTTCTTTAATTCGGTTACTGACCGTCCCTTCTGGGAGAGACGGTCAAATTTCATAGCGGCGTCTCGTGAAGAGGCGTCCCTAACGAAATATCTCTTGAGGGCTACCATAGAGTCCTCAAAATTCCAACTGCGATCAGTATTAGAGTTGATCGTATGTTGATACCATTTTAGGGCTTTCCCTTTCAGGATCTGCCCTAGGAAGGTGACTCTAAATAAATCAGCTTCCGGTTTCAGCAGCGAGTAGATGCTGAAGAAATTGAGGAGTTGCCTCTCAAATTTGAGGAACTCGTTGATGGTTTCTCCTCCTTCATATTCAGGAGGAGATAGTTTAACCCCGAGTTTACCGAGGTTAATCGGTTCAAGAGAAGAGTCGTATGCCGATTCCGCATCTCTTATTTCTTTACGGACCATCTCATCCGTTCTTTCAGAAGTCTTATCTGAATGTGTTAGAGGATTTGCTGTTAGCGATCCTCTACCCAAATTGCTAATGGAGAAACTCGGTCTCGGGCCTCTCCAAGTCTCCCTTTGTCTGTGAGGAAGGTTTGAACTCTCCTCTCTGATATCCGAGACCTCCTCTCTGAACCTCGTTTGTTGGGGCGGCGCGGTTATTTCTGGCCTAGAACGTCCGTCGTTGCTAGTCCGTTTGACAGGAACTGCGTTAGATCCTGTCAAAAATTGAGGTCTCTCGAGAGCCTCCTGAATCCGAACCGGTCTCTGGAACGGATTCATTCTGTGAAACAGAGTTTCAGGAGATACTCCGTTTCGTATTTCGACAATGACCAAGTTTCTGGCACTCGCGGTCATTCTCATTTCGTAGTTGAACGAAGTTTCATTTGTTCCTTGCCTATTGGCAATGTCAGATGATTTTGATATCATCTTTTGCTTCTTGAGGCCGACTAAAACCTCAAGCTGCGAATCGCTTATAGGTAGACTTTCGTCCTGCCTATTATCATGAGACAATCTCGTTTCCGGGACAGTCTCAACAGCAGGTTCTCCCTCGCTGATATAGTCAAGAGCAGAGTCTTGACTAGCAGGTCGGTAACCGAAGTTCCTGCTATAATTTGATCTGGCTTGCTCGCGCGAGTCAGAACGCCCTCGGTGATGTTGAGGTGAATCGCTTCGCCTCTCAAGAAGCATTGCAATATGTTCTAGGAGATTATTAGTCTCCTTCGTTTTCTCTTCCAATTTCTGGAAGTTATGGGAAAGGCTCACATGGTTTATGGCCATGAGCCTTTCTAGGTCCTTTTGTCCTTGGACCAGTTGTCCTAGGACTTCTATGGTTTTGGGCTGCGATACCGCAATGGTGTGCGACCCTTGTCCCTCCGTTTCAGTGGGCTGAGATAGTCTGGTCAAATTGGCCAGATCCTCTCTAATAGAGTCTTCGTCGACTCTTTCAGATTCAAAATTCAACGGAGAGATTGAATCTTCAACCTCTCTTTCATCATCAGATTCTTCTCTGATGTCCTGAAACTTGACCGTTCTTGGGTCGGGTTTCGTAGTGGTTCCAAAGCGCTTGGCCAAGGTATCACTGAATAAATCATCAGTGATAGAGGTAGCAGGTACCTCTAGTTGCTTGGGAGCCAATCCGGTTCCCTTTGGTAGTACCGTCAGCTCTCTGCTCAACGGCGGTCGTTGTTTCCCCATTTGGGGCTTTACATGGTCGACGTGTTGATGCGCCTTGGGTGCCATTCTTGCGGCCGTTGGAGATCGATTTAAATCGATCTCTGTGCTTGTTGTTTTAACCACCGCTGAATAGGGTGGTTTCTTTGGTGACTGCGCTGTTCTCGGTAACAGTCGAGTCGGTGAGGTTCCTTTGGGAGCCTCCGTGGTTCTTCGGCCACTTGGGGAAGGCGTCAGCCGAGCCTTTGGTTGAGAAGTGCTAGCACTTCTTTTGGTGACGTGTTGATTGTCGAGAGGCTTGTAACCTCCCGGAACGCTCAGGCTCACTGAGCGTGGCACCATCACTGGAGAACTCTCCCTCGTATTCGAAGGAGAGTTCGAGAGGTCCTCTCGCCGCTTGTGCGAGGGTTTCCTCGGGGGACCGAACGACATTGTCTAGTGACGTCTTGTCCGGTTGTGCGCTACACTACCTATTGGTAGTGTAAAAAAGTGTAACGTTGTTGGTGTTTATTCTTAATTCTCGCCATGCGCCGTACACTGGACCAATTTTATTGGTGTGTAGCGCTGTGGTACAAGAAATAAAAAATCTAATTACATAATTATTTTGACGCGCGACAAAAGGTCTGCGCGTCCAAACATTGCAATATTATATATATATACATATTGATGCGTATACATACGCATCGGCACAAATAAGAAATCAGACGATGAGGGCGAGGCTCTCCCTAAGACGAAGTAGAGCCCTTACAGGAATCCATCCTAACACATCTTTTTCTTCCTTTTATCTTGCTAGTGGTCTGGGACCACTCTGGGACATCTATACATGATCTGGGATCATGGAAGAGACTATAGGAACACTTCGCGTGGGTTAGCGCATGGGAGTGCTCACTAGAAGATGAGACAATGGTTGGTTGGGCCAACCACCTACATATTAGGAAGGAGATCACAACCCTGGGTGGCAGTGCGCGCGGATCACATCAGCGCATCAGTACATCACCCCAATAAGGCATGGGATCAGCGGCAATGCTCGACAGCTTGATATGGCAACAGCAACTCCCTGTTGGGGATCGCGGGAGGCCTGTGAGCAGTCTGCCTCATGGAATAGGGCCCAGACGGAGACTGTGGGAGCGTCAGGCTGAGGGGAAGGTTCTAGGCCATGGGCGCATGTGGAACTGTCAAGGGCGCACAGCATCGCTAAAGATAGATGAAGTCCAGAAGCAGCGCTCAAGGGTCTGGAAGCAGCGCTCAAGCAGTATGAGTCACTGAGGCTGTAAAGGTGCCAGTGGGAAGGGTCGCAAGGGGTCTTAGTAGAATAGTATATAAGACCAGCTGTAGGCAGTCTTGGTTCCCCAAGACTTAAGATAGTTTATCTTACGCTCATTGTATGGGCATTAGATTCTGTCTAATGTAGTCTCAATTACATTCCTTCTCTATGTTCTTATCCTCCTCCCTTCTCTGCGAGGCTTGTGGGTTTGTGTTGAGTGTGAGCTCGTAACAGAAGGAGCTGAATCAAATGTTGGGCATCAGTACAGACTTGTCCACAGCATTCCATCCACAAATGGATGGACAAACAGAGCAAATGAATCAGGACTTGGAACAGTACCTGAGGATCTTCATAGATCATAGACAAGAAATGTGGTCTGGGTGGTTAGCCATCACCAAATTTAGCTACAATAACAAAATTCAGGCATCTACCAAACAAACACCATTTTTTGTCAACTATGGCAAACACCCCAGGATGGGAATTGAGCCAAGAAGAGAAGGTAGTCACCCAGCAGCATCAGAGTTCGCTCAGAAAATGAAGGAAATCCATGAGGAAACTCAGGCAGCCTTGTTAAAATCACAGGGTGATATGAAGCTGCACGCAGATAGACACCAATCGGATGCACCAGAGTACAAAGTTGGAGACAAAGTCTGGTTGTCAACAAAAGATTTAAGGTTGACAGGACAACCAACTAGGAAACTGGTGGAAAGATGGATTGGGCCATACCCAATCAAGAAAATAGTGTCACCAAATGCAGTGGAATTGGACCTACCTTTCTCCCAACAGATCCATCCCATAGTAAACGTCTCACGAGTCCGCCCTTGGAAACGACCAATGAAAGGGCAAAAAGCACAACCTCCACCACCAATTGAAATAGACAGTGAAAAAGAGTATGAAGTGGAAGAAATAATCAATGTAAGACTAAAAAGGAATAAGATGGAGTACTTGGTTAAGTGGAAAGGATACACTGCCGAGCATAACTCCTGGGAACCATTGGACAATTTACAAAATGCAAAAATAAAAATAAAAAACTTCTACAATAAAAACCCCGGAGCCATCAGAAGGCTCGACAAAGCAACCTTTGATAGGTTGACTTTCAGACCATATGAAAACTTCACACAATCCTCAGATAAAATGGTGTCCAAAATCGATGTTAACACAGTAGCACCAGCTGCAAAATGGGAACAAAACTGGCAAAAATGGAAAGGAAGGAAGGGTTTAGACACCCTTACATAACCAGGAGACACAGAAGGGCCATGTCAATGCAACATGTGCCTATGCCAATTGCATGATATACATAGTGCCTTGCGCTGAAACAGTTGAAGATCTCACACCACCTTCCCACCCACTCTCACCCATCATCAAGGAATTAGAGGAATCATCTGTGATAGAGCGCGATGCACTGAAAGATGACAACAAAGTTTAAATTTGTCTGGAAGCCAAATCTTAAAAAGGGGGTACTGTCATGACTGACTGAAAAGCTTCGGTTTTTTCACTAAGTCATTTTCATTTTATTATTTATTTTCTTCATATTATATAAACACATGCTGACCAAGCAGGTGCCTATTGCTTGGTGCTTAGATAAAGTAGTAGATAAGATACCGGAGCACAGCGCTGCTGACTCATTACTATTACTACATGCACAGTCGCCTTACTCATACACATACTATATTTAGAGTAGGGCTTAGGGTAGTGCACAGACCACCTGTTGTAGTATATAAGGAGTGCAATCCAGCACCCAGAGTCCTCAGTCAAGTTCTCTCGGGTTTCCCCTCCCTCCTCTCCTCCTCCTGTCCTGTTTGCTAGTTGGGGCTCTTAGGTGTCACGCCAAGGGAGTCCTGATGGTATTCCAGAACATGCCAGTGTTCTGCTGATTGGACCTTCTGCTCCCGCTTCTTGGTCCACTCCCTTTGCCTATGTCCACAGCTTTGTGGACAATGTGTCAATTTGACTTGACTGGTTTCCCAATTTATTTCAGGATTGTGTTTTCATAACCATGTCAATCCAATGATTACGTTGGTTTTTCCCAGCTCACATATTTCGAAGGTGGCTCGTTCCTTGTGCCCTTGATAAGATAAGAGGAGATTGACCTCATGGGTAATCATCCCTCCTTCGTTATTGGTTCCATCCACATTCTGAACCTGAATGGGATGTTCTAAGGGTATGAGTTTAAAGCCCATCCTTTTGGCATATGTGGCATGCATGAACAACCCGGTTGCTCCTGAATTGAGCAATGCAGTTTGCTGGGTTTGTTCATGTGTGTCCAACCATTCCAACCCGATTTCCATCAAGATCTTGTCTTTTCGTCCTATTGACCTAATTAAAAACTTTTTTTCTCCCTTTTTCAACACTCTCTTCAGACAAGCAGTTTCAGCGCTAGGTGCTATATCATGCTGCTTTCCTTTTAAGTCCTTTTGTCCCTTTGTAGATACTTGTACTACTGTATTTGGTAACAAGGAATCAAGCACAGGTTGTACTGCCCTGCCGTGCTCCTTGGGAGTGACACTTTCAGCACTGTGCGCTATATCATGGTGTTTCACCTGGGAGTTCACCTCTTGCAGGGATGTCCCAGAAATCCTTGAGACTTCTGAGATCATCCTTGCATCAACCCATTCAGCACTAGGTGCTATATCAAGGGGCTGTGCACTATCTACTAATTTATCTAATACAGCATATCTATTGTGAGAGTCCAGTATGGGACCTACTGACTCTCTTCCTCTTTTAAATTCTCTTCTCCTTTCTTGAAGTACTCCTTCATTTTGTCAAACATCATTGTGCAAATATTGAGTCCTGATCTGCAGTTTCTAGAGATGTGTCCGATCTTGCCGCATTTGTAACACCTGAGAGGTGGTCTTTGATTTTGATCAATGTCCATTGCATTAGGATCCGGCTGATTTGCCATACTACTTGAACTCGCAGAGGCTCCAGCTCCCAATCATCCCTGACTTGCTGATCCCAATCTGAATCTCCATCAGGGTTTGGGCTGGCCAGGGGCTACTGGCTTCACCATATCCAGGCCTTTGGATGCTCCTTCACTCCTATTGGCAGAGCTACTGGTCCATGAGGAGTAATACTTCTCCTCGGCATTTGCCTGTCTCCACTGGTGATCTAGTTTCACTGCTTTCTGGTACCACCCTTCAATGGTCTTGGGTACTTCGTCAGCCTCCATTATTCTTTTCCAGAGTCTGGTATTCAAACTTCATTTGAACTCTTTGATCAGAGCTCTTCCTAGGTATCCGGTGCCTCATGATACCTTCTTAAATTTTTGCATGTGCTCTTCACACGTACTGGACCCTTGCATCATGGTCCGCATCTCTGAGATCTTTGATGACTGTTCATCAGTGTCACCAAAATCCTTTTGGATCTGTCTGAATAACTGTTCTGTGGTTTGTGGAATTCCTTCTCTGTCATTGGCCATCTGCTCCAACAGATTGTCCTTCCAATCTGTGGCAAAGCCTTCCATCATGTATGAGATGATCAATAAGATCCATTCCTCCTCGTTGGATTCTGGCATCTTTAATTGAATGTAGAGTTGGCATGCATTGATGAAATTTGTCACTTCTGACATTTTTCTGGAGAAGACTGGAGGTTTAGCTACATCTATCCTAGATGATCTGCCATTACTGGTCCCGGGAATATTGAATACCGTCCCTGGCGGTATGTTGACTATGTTGGCTGGAGGAGGGGTGTGTGCTGCTGCAGCCACGGCGGCCTGTGCAGCGTTTGTTTGTAGCTGTGTCAGCTGGTTTTGGAGGGCTTGGATAGTTGCGGCTTGCACATTGAGGAGATTCAGCAATTCTGCTGATGTCATTTCTTGGGGTGCCACCATACTGTGATAGTTTGGTGGTGGCAATGTAGGTGATGGTGTAAGCAGGGGTGGGGGTGATGAAAATGGTGGTGCAGGTTCTCCGATGAAATCAGCGTCAGAGTTGAATAGTAGGTTAGGATTTAGGGTTGCTGGATTTGGTACTAAGATGGGAAATGGTGCTGCTTCCCACCAATGTGGTTCCTCTGTGATAGAGTTTGTTGAATGTGATGATGATGATGAAGTAGATTCCCCTTCTGATGAACTGAATCCTGCATCATTTGGATCAAGATTGCCTGTGACAGCATCCCAAAAAGTATCGTTATTTGTATCTCCTATTTTGTACTTGTATGTAAGTGAGGGAGGTCTTGGCCTGTCACTTGCTTGGGAACATATGTACGAAACGTGCACTCAGGGTCTACAACCACCCCTGCAGTGCTACAATTTATGATACTGACTACTGGTTTTATTTTAATTGAAAGGGTCTATCTAAACTGGGTCCAAATGGTTGTCCAGTTGCCACTACACCATACAGGTGCAGGCCTTTCTCAAGAGTGTGTGACCAAGTGGCAGCTACTCTCAAGGGGTATGGAAAAAGGTATTTATGTATCTACAAATATAGCCTTCAAGGGCCTAGACCAGGGCAATTTAATGTGCTAGGGGGCTGGTGAGGCTGGTCCCTAGATACATATCACATATTGTGTGATAAGTCCAGCACTGGTTTCCTGTGCACAGGTAACCCTATCTACTGGGTTAGGTACTTTGGTTTGCATAGACTGGGAATGTAATGCCAAGTTAGTTGAGGGCCACAAGGCAGGGCCACTGGTGTGCAGTTTTAACAGTGTCTGGCAACCAGTACCGCAATTTTAACGTCAGTGTATGACAGTGTGATCCCCCAGTTCTCATCCACTTAACCCTGTGGTCCAGGTATATCAAGCATTGGGGCTGCTAGAGAAGTAGTCGAGTTCTACTATCAGGAACCCCCCAGTGTGATGCCTAGGAGCCCCAACAGAGAACTGAGGAGAGGAGAGGAGAGGGAATAAACCCAAGAGAACTCAACTGAGGACTCTGGGTGCTGGATTGCACTCTTTATATACTATGACAGGTGGTCTGTGCACTACCCTAAGCCCTACTCTAAATATAGTAGGTAGATGAGTAAGGCGACTGCGCATGTAGTAATAGTAATGAGTCATTAATGCTGTATCCTGGTATCTTATCTACTTATTTATCTAAGCGCCAAGCGATAGGCACCTGCTTAGTCAGCACATGTTTATATAATACAGAGAGAAACTAAATAATAAAAGAGAAATGACTTAGTAAAAAAGCCAAAGCTTTTCAGTTGGTCATGACAAAACACCTACACATACACACAAGATCTGCTATAAGTCCCATCAGACCAAACAGAGGGCCTTTGGCCATGTTTGTATATCTGATATTCTTGCAGGACTTAGCACATCAAACACAAACTATTTAAAACATGAGAATACATTGTACACTATCCTATACTCCATCCATGGCACAGTCAACATCCAATGACAACAAATGTCATCATTTAAAGGCAGTCACCAGGGCCCATAACCTGTTAAATCAGGGGAGAGCAGCGCAGTACACTAGCTAAGTAAGGATTTAACTTACTTGTGCTTAGCTTGTGTTTTGCCTTACAACTGTTTAGTTCTTGGAACTGAGGGATAGTTGTCCAGAATGCCCCTCTTTTATGCATTTCAGAGCTCTAGCTTACATACACATTATTCTACTAATTGGGTAACTAAGAGGCTATGTCTGTACAGGTATGACTGTGCAATGCTATGCTATTGCTGTGTAATAACTGTACAAATGCAGTGTGATTGCTGTACCAAGGCTGTGTCTTGGATAGCAATATGCTGCACTTTGCTATGCAAGGCTGCACATAGCTGCACATGAGGTCATTCTGTACCTTATCTAATTATATTCCTTCTATTATGTTCTATATGATATCATAAACTTCTTTATGACTTCATTATCCATTGATAGTTATCTCAATAATGTCATCTCTATCAATAGATGTTCTAGACCATGAATATGATATGAGTTAAATATGAAACACATAAATTATTCACTATAAACTTATTATCTTTTCATATCTAATCTGATAATCATTATCTAATCTTTCATCAATGATTATAATTATCTGATAAGATTAGATAAGATAAGATTAGATAAGAAGTGAAACAGATGAGTATTAAGTGAAATACATTTACTATGTATCTTTTAACACAAGACACACTTCATCAATCAGTGCAACATACTGAATGGTTTCTTTGCTCAAGTGGAAGCAATTGCCAAGGTTGTTTCCAGTGCACAGGCCACTGAACAACTTTCCACTGAAACAATGCAAATGATTATAAAAATCCATTCATTCTGGACAGATAACAAACTTCTTCCAAATGAACAGTCTACTGAAGTGCAATTTACATTACTGGACCAGGTGGATGGATGGCTGGCTGAAGGTGCATGATCTGACTATCAAATAATTTTACTCTGACCAGATTTTATATTTAGTCCATCACATAAAGTTCCAGCTTCAACGTTGGGCACTGAAGATCATGTCATTTGTGATCTCGGGCATCAGGCTCTTTAGGCTGACCCAGTTGCGCTGCCTTCACATTCTATTGGAAGGGAAATTCTCACTTGAAGTCCTCCCCTCACCATGCACAACCCCATATCAGTACAGCCTATCTCCAGAAACCATACAAACTGCTTTGGATAACACCCTGGCTGGGACCAGTTTTTCATCTGCACATCAAGTTGTGGAGTGCCAGACTTTTATTGAGTCACTTCTGGAGAAGGTAGACTCAGAGAAGTCTGAAGTAGTCCACAGGAGACCTACAGTCCATGCCAAGCTCACATTAATAATGAAGATGATCAACAGCAAAATTGACAGTGGCATGGCACCTTACATTGGCATCTCAAAACTCTCCTGCATCATGTGTGTTAAAAGATACATAGTAAATGTATTTACTTAGTACTCATCCATTTCACTTCTTATCTTATCTAATCTAATCTCGTTTAATCAAATCTTATCAAAGTATTATATAATCGTTGATTGAAGATTAGATAACAATTAATGGATTAGATATGAGTAAGATAATGACTTTATAGTGAATAATCATATTTAACTGTTATTATATTCATGGTCTAGAACATCTATTGATAGAGATGACATCATAAGGCATGATATGATATCATCAGGTACATAATGAAGTCATAGTGACATCATTAAGATAACTATCAGTAGATAATGAAGTCATAAAGAACTTTATGATATCATATAGAACATATTAGAAGGAATATAATAAGATAAGGTACAGAATGACCTCATCCACAGCAATGCTCAGTCATCTGCTGTGCAAAGTACAGCAATTGCATTGCATTTGGATAGCTCTTACACAGCAATAGCTGTGTGTACATAGCCTCGTAGTTACTCCATTGGTAGAATAATGTGTATGTAAGCTAGGGTTCCAAAATGCATAAAAGGAGGGCATTCTGGATGACTGTCCCTCAGTTTCAAGAACTACATAGTCAATAGTAAGGCTAACAGAACTAACAAAGAGTAAGTAGTTAAATCCTTACTTAGCTCTGTCCTGTGCTGCTCTCCCCTGATTTAACAATGTGCAGTGAGTACATTCGAGTCTTCAACAAGGTCATGAATCAAAAGATTGCCATCAAGGGTTCTCATGGGAAGGCTGTAAAGGATCTATGGGTTGGAACCCATAGACCCTGGTTTGGTGGTTTCTTAAGTCCCGCTGTGCACCATACACTGAACCAATCTTTATTGGACCTTGTACTGGTAGCGCTGTGGCAGTTACTCATAAATAAAACTATCCTTACATAATCAGTGACATGCAACTTAAGGTTGCGTGACCACACATAAATATAATATTTATTTTAATATTTATTAATGACATGCATATCTAGTATGCATGTCCATTTGGATTAATGAATCTAGAATGTAAAGGGATACATTGTCAAAGACAATGTATATCTGTTACACTCTCCCCAACTAGATTGTTCTAAGGATCAATCTAAAGACCAAAGGAAACAAAGGAGATTAATTCTCCTTGCATTTAGAAGTGGGTCCCTGCGCTCCATTCTAAAGAAGGTAGGGATCTCTTGTCATATATGAGGACTGTGTCTCAGTCCTCGGGTAGAGGTTTGTTGATGTGCTAAGTGTGCATCAATCAAATGATGGGAGAATGAAAAAAAAATTGAGGACTCTCGCAAATGAAATGTGTTGTCCTCGCACCCTCCCCAACTAGATTGTGCCAAAGGTACAATCTACAGATCCGTAAAAAACAATTCTGGTGGATCCTCAGTATCTTTTGCTTAGAAGTAGCATATTGGCTACTTCTATTGTAATGTTGAAAGCAAGAAGGTATTGTATGATCCTTCTTTATATTTGGACCATCACGATCCACTCAAGTTTGAGAGCATGCTCTCATCAAAGACCATTCTCTGGTCTCGAAACTGTTTATCAGTTTCACATCTAAATTAGACTCGTAGCTCAAGTCTATCAGATTATTTATCTTTGGTGCAAGTGCGCCAGTCTTGAGACAAATTCTGTATTGTCTCCTTCATCTCTTGAGGCACTTCTGTGAAAGGCCTCATGTTGTTCCTCAGCAGAGGCATAATGCCGTTCTGCTTCTAGAGTTATTTCTGGTTCTGCTAATAAGGCAGAACCATTGGTGACATTGTCATCCTGAGATGGCTCATAGTCATCTCCTTTTTTACTCTTGAGATGCTTTCCATGGAAGGCCCTCGCTCTCTTTCATGAAGAGGTACCATATTGGTCCTCTGTAAATGACTCATAGTCATCTTGTTTGTCTCCCGAGGTGCTTCCTTGAAAGGCCTCACTTTCATCTCATGGAGAGGCACCATATTGGTCCTCTGTAGATGACTCGTAGTCATCTTGTCATCTCCTGAGGCACTTTCTCGAAGAGGCCTCGCTATCTTCTTCAAAAGAGGGTACCTACTCTCCCCCTTTAAATTTTTCTCCAGGTTCTGAAGAAGAAATTGAGAAGTGTGTAGCTTCTCAGGGCATGCACTCTTGTTGAGCGCAGATAGGTTTGACAAACTCTCCATAAGTGGAGAGTTTGAGAGCTCCTCCAGGTAACTGGAGGAGAATTGAGAAGCGCAGAGCTTCTCAAAGCGTGCACTCTGTTGAGTGCAAGCAAATCAAAGGAACTCTCTGTAGATGGAGAGTTCAAGGGCTCCTCCAGTTATCTGGAGGAGAATTGAGAAGCCCAGAGCTTCTCAAAGCATGCACTCTGTTGGGCGCAGACTAATTAGATGAACTCTCCATAGGTAGAGAGTTCAAGAGCTCCTCCAGGTAACTGGAGAAGAATTGAGAAGCTTAGAGCTTCTCAAAGTGTGCGCTCTGTTGAGCGCAGGATAATTGAATGAACTCTCCATAGATAGAGTTCGAGAGCTCCTCCAGGTAACTGGAGGAGAATTGAGAAGCTTAGAGCTTCTCAAAGCATGTGCTTTATCAAGCACAGGTAAATCAAAGGAACTCTCTGTAGATGGAGAGTTCAAGGGCTCCTCCAGGTAACTGGAGGAGAATTGAGAAGCCTAGAGCTTCTCAAAGCATGCGCTTTGTCAAGCGCAGGTAAAATATAGGAACTCTCCATAGGTGGAGAGTTCAAGGGCTCCTCCAGGTAACTGGAGGAGAATTGAGAAGTGCAGAGCTTCTCAAAGCGTGCGCTCTGTTGAGCGCAGGCTAATTGAATGAACTCTCCATAGGTGGAGAGTTCGAGAGCTCCTCCAGGTAACTGGAGGAGGATTGAGAAGCATAGAGCTTCTCAAAGTGTGCACTTTATCAAGCACAGGCAAATCATAGGAACTCTCCATAGGTGGAGAGTTCGAGAGCTCCTCCAGGTAACTGGAGGAGAATTGAGAAGCATAGAGCTTCTCAAAGCGTGCACTCTGTTGAGTGCAGCCTGATTTCTTGAACTCTCAATAAGTGGAGAGTTCCAGGATGCCTCCAGATGACTGGAGGTGTATTGAGAAGTGCAGAGCTTCTCAAAGTGTGCGCTCTGTCATTGAGCGCAGGCAGATTTTGATAAACTCTCTATAAGTGGAGAGTTTGAGGGCACATAGGTCCCTCTGGGTGTCAGTGTTAAATCAGGGGAGAGCAGCGCAGGACTCAAGCTAAGTAAGGATTAACTACTTACATCTTTAGCTTGGTTAGTCTTACTGTTGACTTTGTAGTTCTTGGAACTGAGGGACAGTCGTCCAGTATGCCCTCCTTTTATGCATTTTGGAACCCTAGCTTACATACACATTATTCTACCAATGGAGTAACTACGAGGCTATGTACACACAGCTATAGCTGTGTAAAAGTTATCCAAATGCAGTGTGATTGCTGTGTCATGCACAGCAGATGACTGAGCATTGCTGCACATTGCTATGAATAAGGTCATTCTGTACCTTGTCTTATTATATTCCTTCTAATATGTTCTATATGATATCATAAAGTTCTTTATGACTTCATAATCTACTGATAGTTATCTGAATGATGTCACTATGACTTCATTATGTACCTGATGATATCATATCATGCCTTATGATGTCATCTCTATCAATAGATGTTCTAGACCATGAATATAATAACAGTTAAATATGAAACACATTAAATATTCACTATAAAGTCATTATCTTGCTCATATCTAATCCGTTAATCGTTATCTAATCTCCAAATCAACGATTATATAATACTCTGATAAGATACTGATTAACGAGATTAGATAAGATAAGATAAGAAGTGAAACGGATGAGTATTAAGTGAATACATTTTACATGTATCTTTTTAACAGTCAGATGAGACCAAAAGGTTCGCTTTGGTCTCAAGGTGGCTTTTTGACTGTAAAACAGTCAGCAAAAGCAGCGCTTTTGTCGAGAAGTACAAGTACTTCTCCTGGTGATGTGTCACATGTCGAGAAGCTTGTAGCTTCTCCGTGCACCTGAGCTCATTGGGTGCAATCATATTTAGTCTGAACCCTCTCAAAGTGGAGGGTTTGCTGGTTTAAGCCCTTCGCATTTGTGAGGGTAATGATGCATCACACATAGAGAAGCTTGTAGCTTCTCTGCACACTGAAATTCATCAAGTGCAAATTTATTGGTCTGAACCCTCTCAAAGTGGAGGGTTCTCAAGTTTAACCCTTTGCATTTGCGAGGGTTTCCTCCTGGAGCCAAAGAAGAAGAGAAGACATCAAAAGATGTCTTCTTTGTGCTACTCTTCCTGATGGAAGTGTAAAAAAGTGTAAAGGATCTATGGGTTGGAACCCATAGACCCTGGTTTGGTGGTTTCTTAAGTCCTGCTGTGTGCCGTACACTGAACCAATCTTTATTGGACCTTGTACTGGTAGCGCTGTGGCAGTTACTTGTAAATAAAACTATCCTTACATAATCAGTGACATGCAACTTAAGGTTGCGTGACCACACATAAATATAATATTTATTTTAATATTTATTAATGACATGCATATCTAGTATGCATGTCCATTTGAATTAATGAATCTAGAATGTAAAGGGATACATTGTCAAAGACAATGTATATCCGTTACAAAGGCCTACCCTGGGTGGTCCTGGCCTAACCTTCCCAACTATGATGGAGAACTTCATCCAGCCTTTTTAAAACATATCAAAGAGTGGCTGCTTGGTGATTTTGAGCTCTGTGCAAAAACGAGGATGTTCTCAGATAGTAGTGTTGGATCAGGTTATGAGCGAGTCAATGAACATCCGACTCAAGAAGAGATTTCAGAATGGATTGCATCACTGTAGGAACATCAGTAGGGTTGTAGCTTGTCCTGTCAACGTTCCATGTAGTATGTGTAACACTTAGCATTGTGATCAATACTATTGAATCCAGCCAAAAATGCAAGAGAATAAATTGCTTGTCAGTATGGTACAATGTGAAGCTCAGTGCACATTTTGTTTTACATTTGCGGCACCTTTTTGATCCAGCGTACCCTTCTACATATATCCAAGTGCCATCACGCGTCCACAGCCACACCAAAGCCGACGCGTGGTCCATTAAAGCCATACCAGCACGAAAAGAAGCCAATGCGAGAGCCGTCATAGCTCATGCGTAAGTTGAAGGTACCATGTTGACACATTTTGCATGGCATGTCCTAAAATGAGGGCACCCTTGTATGGCCATTTTCATTCGTTCTGGCTTGACCGCACCCGGCGATGGCGCGCTGGAGCCTCGACCAAACATAGAGATAATCGCACGTGAGTTCCTATTCAATCATCGAAGGCCAGCCAGTACCGTACTGATTGATCATGGGTATAAAAGCCATGAAATTATATGGCGACACTTGAAGCTTGAAGCCTCTACCCCGCCCGCGGTTCCACATCCAATCTCGAGTCTTCGGTCGCGAAGCTTTGCGCCCACTGACAATGATGTTATCTCTAGTTCTATCCTATTACTGACGATGTAGCAGACATATGTGAGGGGAGGTGTGAATTACATTATTCTCATCTAAAGTAAAATATACAAGACACTGTCAGGTAGCAAAGGGCTGTCCATACCCATGTTTTTCTATGCATCTCTATAATCCAACTCAGCTTGAGGTTGCCTCCTTGAGGTGTGCAATCAAGTCACGCCTATCCTTATCTTTCTTCAGACCAGCATAATTCATTTTTGTTCCGGGAATGTACTGGCGTCCAGTTCATATACACATCCGCAAAGAAATACTAGAACAAGACTCACCTTTTTGGGGTTCTCGAGATATTCGAAGAGGGTATTCTCATCCCATGTAATGCCCTTATTCACGTTGGCAGCGGTGTAAGTAAAGCCCTCGGCCTGACCAGTCTTACGACCAAAGATACTGAAAACAACCGTCGTCAGTAAAACAGTCATTCGTCCGTCCGTTCGTCTCGCCCTGGCAAGGACACTCACCCATGAAGGTTAGGCCCGACCTTGTGGGGGCCACCAGCCTCAAGGGTATGACATTGAGAGCAGCGAGTTTTGAAGAGTTCAGCGCCCTTTGCAGCACTCATGTCGAGAAGAAATAAACAATGTACAGAAACGAATGTGAAAGAGCAAAGAGTCACCAGTCACCCGTTGCTTTTAAAAGTCTTTTTTTTTTGAAGCAGTCACGTGAGTTTCCCATTTGATCCGATACAATGTATCCTACAACCGCCCACTGAAAGTACTGAACGTCTTTCCACTCGGTACCGCCCCATTTACCAATCCAAGTCTTTCCATCTTCTTTGCTAGCTGTTTCTTCGCCTCAGCCTCTGCAGCTGCCTTCCGCCGTTCTCGTTGAACTCTCTCGTCGTTCACCCATCCCAAGACCCCTTCTACAGCCTTCACAGGCTCCTTCCGGTGTATCAACAGATACCCTTGCAATTCCGCCGTCGTAAACTCATTCTCTGGCACGCGAGAAGCAAACACCTCTGCGAGCGGACCAACTGTCTCCTTGAGGTTGTCATCGCCTTTCATCTCTTGCAAGTATATCCTGCTGAACAATGCAGAAATCTGGTCCTGTGTCGCCAGCTTGTATTCAACTTTCATGTCTATTCTCCCCGGTCTAATCAGGGCAGAATCAAGCCGATCCACATAGTTGGTCTAGATACAGTCAAGTCTAACCTAAAATCACCGCAAAAACTGGCTCACCGTGGCAAAAAATAACTTGCCATCCTCGCTCCCCACGCCATCCAGTATGTTCAACAGCCCTGACATCGTCACCATACTTCCTATGGTCGGTCCCATCCACGGCTTTGGTGATATCGCCCCCGGTGGTGATTCTTCCTCTTCACGAGAGCGGAAGGCACAATCAATATCTTCAAGTAACATAATGGAATGCTTTGGAACAGCGGTAACTACTCGTTTGAGAAAATCATCATTGACACTGCAGAAAATCATTTTTTATTTTTTTTTGCTTATTGCTGAGAAATGACGGACACACTCACTAATTAGCCCCCAGTGACAAGGTATAAATTTCTAATCCCAGTTCACCCGCCTTGTGGGAGGTTCAGCATGGGGAGACGTGTCGCGTTAGGGAAAAAAGTAAAATACCAGGGCGTAAATTGTTGAAGCTGACATTGGTTAGTAACCAATTACGTTATAGACGAATATGCTTACTTTTTCCCGTTCCCGCAGGACCATGCAGGAGATAACCTCTTTTATACGGTATACCAGCTCTGACGTACCATTCCTCACTTTGCAAAAAGTCTTTGACATCATTCACGATTGATTCCAGCAAACCGTCTGGAAGAATGATGGACTCTAAGCTTCGTCTGTTTTTCCGTTTGACAACATTCCAGCCGTCACCATATGTCTAAAAATGATACAGGCTTCAAATATCGGATTTGAAGAGGTATCTTACCATGTCGATACTGTGAACAATGACGTGCGGACGCCTGCCTTCGATGTAGCGCAAGTGGGCTTCCTCTACTAGATTCGAGAGTGCGTTTACATTTAGGGTATACATGCTGCGATGATGCTGTCAGATGCATATCGACCAGAAGAAGAAGAAGAAACGCAACGTTAAAGTCAACGTGTTGTTACGATTTACCCGCGGCTCGGATGGATGCTGTTGTACCGGTCCTGAAGATTGCTGTTGTAACTCCACCCAATATTTTCTCCATTTGAAAAGACGAGGCTCGTTGTAAATGGGCACGTATTCTGCAGTGTCATTCGGGCGAAGTTTGATGCCCCATTTGAGTTTGGAACTTCTTGCGGAAACTGTGAACTCTTTAGAACGACGCCACACGTCTTGCTGCGTCTTTGGAATAGATATATCTTAAATGCCTGCCTGATGGATGTGAGAGATGGAATACGTACAAGATAGTTGATAACCCATTCGTATGCAGGGTCACCTTCGCTGAAGTGGGCTGTGATACAGTATCCTGTAGAACGCGCAATGTCATGACACGGCCCCATTGGGATCGTGTTAAGTTATTGCTTGCTCACCGATCTTGAATCGTCTGAATAGCCATCCAGACAATCTGCGGCCGATCTCAGCAATGCCTCCCAATACGAACAGCTTGAGACCTTGTTGGGGGTTGAGACTTTCACCGCCTGAGAGCATTGTGGAGAGGAAGGACCATCCCATGGAGCTCACGAAGGAATTGACAAGATCCAAGCCGACAAAGTGAGTGCTTTGGGATTGGGCATCTGAGTACGAGCCTGAGGTCATTTGGAGCCCCCTCCTTTTCATGGTGGATGTAATGGGAGGTCGATAAAAGCACATTCCGTTTTCGGAGGTTGACTCATGTCGAGGATTGGGCGGCTAAAAGGATGAAACGTGATATCTTTTTCTTTTAGCGCGCGCGTGTGAATGGAGAGGGGATATTCTTCTGAGGAACAAGGGTCATCGCGGCAGATAACATGGATCCCCTCAAAGGTCCCCTGTTAACAGATAAGAAGAACAATAAGTCAAGAGATGATAGCCACGTTACCCAAAGTAAGAGTAAACGTTCTATTCTGATCATCATCCCTTGACAATCACATCACATTGGAATTGGAAACAGCCGAATCGGCCTCACACCAACTCCAGTACCAGTACCAGTACCAGTACCAGTACCAGTACCAGTAAGAGTTATTTTATTCTTACAAGTATCTGTTGTGTTGATGTAATGATGGAGGTGGCTGTGAGTCTGTTTCGGCAGACAAGATACGCCGTCTGTCCAACAAGCCCCTGCAGAAGGCTTACTCTGTCCCGCCATGTCCACACCCCCTTCTCCTCCCAACAGTAGCTCCCTACTCCCATCACCTGTTTCCTCACAGACAGGCAACCCGTCGCCACCGAATCAAAATGACACAGGCAACAACAATTCGGCTTCTCTGTATCGTATGTCTCTGCCATCCATCCTCCACGCCTTCAACCTTTTCTAACTGTCCGCGTGCTCTGGAATGGCTTGAATCGCACACGAATATCCCAATCCGACATCAGTCTACACCTTCCTGGCAACATTAGTCCTCCTTCTCGTAGTCTCCGCCGCCATTGTTGTTCGCTCCTTCATTCTGCGCAGACGCCACCGCATGATGATCGAGGAGGCTATCAGAAATGGCACCCTTTTTCCTCCCCTTACAACAAGCTATGGTCTCCGTGCACGGGTAGACCTCTCAAAAAAACCCAAGCTGTGGGACGCGTGGATAGAGAGACAGGAACGCTCTCCATCTGGCCGAAGCCGGGAGAAGGAGTGGTATTGGGACATGATGAAACCGCTTTCTGCAGTCTATGTCGTACCCCCATCTGGCAACAGTGATGTCCCCTCAAGTAGACAAGGGACGATGTCGTCTAGACAGAGTCTACGAGTTAGAGTGGGCTCTGTTGCACGACATGCGGGGCGTACTCTTGCCCAGTATGTCAGTGCAAGGCCACCAATAAACACTCCCCATGCTTCATCGCAGTCATCAACTACTCAACTCGCTTCGCCCACGGTACTAACAGACCTCAATTCGGGCTACGCAACAGTTAAGGTTGCGGTGCTCATTGCGATGCCCAGAAAACCAGTAATGAAAAGCTCAAAATCACCTCCCTTTTCACCTTCATCATCGCTACAGCCACTTCATTCATCATCATCACCAAGCCATGACGAGGAAGAGCACTTGCCACATCTCGAAATGGGCGTAACCGAAGTTCGAGTTGTGTCTGGTCCTGACGACAATGCTCCAGAAGACAAGAGTAATATGGGAACAGTCTAGCAACATTCATCGATATTCATCATTCATTTGTTTGTTTTAGTATTTTCATCGACTCTTTTTTCTTTTTTTTTTAAAAAGCATGCTTTTCCCGTTTAATCAGTCATGTCGATGTCATTGCAATTTTTGCATGTGCTACTTTTTTCATGACTTGCTTTTTGTATGAAATATGTATGTCCTTGCTGCTGTGTCACATTGACGCCGTATTATGTAAGGGCAGCAATGTACGACCAAGGCGTCCACGACGAAATCAACCTCGCTCGCCTACTAAGACGCTTAGAGAAGTCTGCTGCTCCTCATGAATGGAAGGATGCAGACAAAAAGCAGGATACTTGGCTCAAAGCAGAAGCAGTCCTCCAGGTATGTTTAGGCACGCTGTAACGACGTGAGTAATTTAATGACACCTACTCCAATAATTAGAGGGTCAAATTCGCTCGCAAGCTACTGAGAAACTGTGAATCGTCTGAAGACGTAGATGAGTGAGTCCTTAAGAACCGCTTACCGCGATTCCGACTGACCAAGGACATTATTAAGGAACAAGTCGCACTTATTCAAGCATTGGAGGGGCAAGCTGGACACTGTAGAAACGACCGTTGGAGAAATACGAGATGTACGGAATAAATTTTTTTTATCCAAATTGACCATTTCCCCAAAAATTCAAACAAACTCTTATACAGAAGGTGCGACCGACGCCAACGCGTCCCCCGCCTCTTCTTTCCTCTCTCCCAATTCCAGCAACATCTGTATTATCCGAGGTTGCAAAACCTACGAATGACGATGATCATCCATCATCAGCAGCATTAACATTACCCGCCGAACAACAACTACTGCTACCACCGTCTGATACCACCACCACCACCACCACCACCACCACCACTACCACTCCTCTTCCATCCGCACTTCTGCCAAGTGCTCGGTTGATACCTTCTAGCAGTTTCATCAACTCTGTTAGACCTCCAGAGACTGCTGCTGTTGCGACAGGAGCATCCGCCCGCTTCTTGCACAGTTCCAACGCGGTACAGCAAGACCTATCAGAGCAGCTCGCTCAGATGGCTGTCCAACTGAAACGCAATACTCTGCATTTTTCAGAAATGCTAGAAAAGGACAAGGCCATTATGGAAGACACCCAGCAGAAGCTGGAAGGCAACTTTGACGTGATGCAAAAGGAAAGAATTAGACTACGCGACCATCGGGGGAAGAGTCGCTCTACGACGTGTTTGGTCGTTGCCATCGTCCTGGTCGTCGTCCTACTTTTCGCGCTGACGGTGTTTTTGATTCGGTTGACATGATAACGCCGGTTGGGGCGGTGGTCAGGCATAATTTTCGAAAATATACATATATTTCTATACTATTTTACTGGATACAGCAGGTGATAATCTACTGTGAACAAACTTGATGATCCCTAGAGGCAGTGCGCTGAGCGCCACAATCACGGCCACTTTCCAGGCAAAACCAAACGTCATCACGAATGAAAGATCTAATACACAGAGAGAGAGATTAAATGAATATGTTTTGTTTTGTTTTTCTACAAAGTCGGGGGGGTTGATTTGACGTACCAAAAAACTCTGGCAAGAATGCCATACTAATAACATAGAGAAGTAATGTCACAATTTCAGAAATAACCATATAGATGTGCCTTTTTGACCGAAAAAAGAAAAAAAAAGTCAGAGCAACTCTTTGGGACTAGAGTTCATTCAATCTTACCATGTCGTAATTTCCAGTGCAACCATGATGAGTTCATTAAGGACCAAAGCAGTGAATGAGATTGAAACGATATGCAGAAACTCGTTTTCAAAAAGAACCAAGGACATGATCATGATCGCAGCACCTGGTGAGAACTTTTGAGCATTCAATCAAAGTAGAGAGGGATGAATGAGACAAATCAATATTGGGCTTACCCTGATACAGGCTAATCATACACCACTCAAAGAAGGTTTTGTATGACAAGGTGCGTCCCTGTTTACAGGCCTCACGCGTAAGGCCCAAAAGAAGAGAAAACACAATGAAAATTCAGATTACAAACTTTTGTCAACTCTTTATACAGCTCCGGATACAGCAATGCCAAATCTTCGCTGACGTCCCGGTCCAAGACGAGAGAGAAAACGGGTGCCATCGTGTACACCGTAGCATACCCCACCATTAACCATCCTTGGTATAGCGCGATAGGAGCAAAGTAGAATATAGCTGAAAACACCGCTTGCATGACAGATATAATCAGACCACGATGGATGATAAACTGCGCCAGCTTGGCTGATCGTCTGTATGAATTCCGTCCATGCCAAAGAAGTAATTTGGTGAGATGGCTGAATTGGGTGACGGAGAAGTCGGCCGCGAGCGACGCTTGTTTGCCTTCCTTGCCAACGATACCAACACCTGGTCCCCAAGAGCAGTCACGGATGATATACAAACGTGACGTAGTTCGGAGAACATACCAACATCGGCCGCCTGAATCATGCTCACGTCATTACCACCATCACCAATGCAACACACGCGCCTCTTCGTGAACTGGCGAATCAGACGTGCGACATCCGCTTTCTGAGTCGGGGAACAGCGACAAGCAACAACGGCAGACAGCTTGGTGGCTATTTCAATGAACTCGTTCTTGAACAGATTCAAGCAAAGCTAACAAGGTTTATGAGCCTAATAATCAAGTATTAATTGACTATATAGTACCTGCAAGGATTCGCCGTCGATTACCAAACAACAGTCAAGTTTAGATTGCAAGAATTCCAACTGATCGCGAGCCTGATCCGATGTTTTTACTAACTCCTTCATCAGTAGACGGTGATTCCGGAAGTCTGTAAGACATACATTTTGCAACTTCATGAATGTATTGATTACGAGAAACCAATTTCGTAGATATGGCTATGCACCGTGCGGTCTCAATCTTGTCACCAGTAAGCATCCAAATCTTAATCCCTGCGTTACGCAGCAACTCGAGGGTCGGTTTGACGTCATCTTGAAGTTTATCTTCGACGCCTGTAAGTCCAAGGAGTTCTAGATCATGTTCTAGCAGATTCTCAACAACAGTGGCCATGGCCTCATTCCTCCCTTCCAGTTTGATGCTCGCCTCGTGGAACCTTGCCTTGAATTCGTTGTATAAAGGTGAGCTCAACCTCTTCCGGGCCATGACCAAAGTCCGTAAGCCTTCTCGAGCCATGTTTCCAGTCTCCTCTTCAAGCCAGTCGTTGCGCTGAACAATCTTTGCCATGACTACATCAGCACCCTTCTGCAGGAACGTGATTTCGCCAGTCTGCACATCCTTGACGATGATACCCATGCGCTTGGATTCAGACGTAAATGGAAATATGTTGAGAACGTCGAATTTCAAGCGCGATCCCATCGGGTCTTGAAGCTCTATCCTCGTCCGATCACGGAATACTAAAGTAAGACCGACAGATTGAGTCCAGGTCACGATTGCAACTTCATCAGGAGACGATGCCTGGTACGTGACTGTCCCATCGTCATTCGAAACTGGCGTCACCTAAATGATGATGACATAAACCGATAATTTCAAGTCACTTTTGCAGACGAACTCACATTATGACACAAAGCCAAACTCAGCACGACATCGCGCACACGGGAAGACATGTCCCTCCTTCCACGCGTTGCCAGCTGCGCGCCCGTCGCTAGGGACCCTTGTCTAAAAGGTGCTATTGTACATTGTAAGTGGCATAAAGCACCTGTTCATTCATGATACACGCACCATACTCTCCTGGTGCTCCAAACGCAACACCCAGTTGGTGTGCGACTTCATCCATTGAGTCATAGCCGAACGACATTGTGCCCATATGAAGCTTTTTCATCTCCATTTCTGAGGATCATCATGAGCGATGGTACATGCAACAACTGGATGGATATACCGTTTTGCGTTAGAGTACCTGTCTTATCGCTTAACAAGTATGTGATCCTTCCTAATTCTTCCGGCAATGTACTTGTCCGAACAATGGTATTGGGTATCTCGTTGTCATGCATGATTTGGTGCGCATATACTGTCTTACCCATGTCCAGATTAACACGCAAGCTGAAAAACATCAGTATAAAAATACTCGTTTGCGAGACGGACGCACCTTATCGGTATTATGGACGAGAAAAGGATGAGAAACCGAAGAACATATATGTACCAAGGGCCTCGAAATCCATTGAGCGCTACCAACACTAATGACAGCATAAAGGTCACGGTGCACAAAATCTTACGACATCAGAAAATGGGCATACACACTGGAAGTGATTATCATACCTTGGCAAGTTTATTGATTTCGAGATCCAACAGTCCTACTTTTGTTCCGGGATGGCTAGTGTTCATCACGGCCCGAGTTTCGGCCCCAGTGTATATCACAAAACCTATGGCCGATCCCGCAGCTAGAACAGTGTTTGACCACAGAACATTCTCAGCTGTCAAAGGCGATACGGACGGTGGAAGCGGATGCAAAGGAACGGAATCTGAACTGCCCAAGGTTGAAGCTGGGGGGGGAGTGTTTAGAGTGAAAGTCCCAACAAAAGTGTGGATATCCTTTATAGGTGAATCCGCTAGACGTAGAGTCAAAAAATAGTGCCATCATATTGGTGTAGGCCCACCGTATATTTCGGCATCTAGTCTGACAATATCCTCGGTTGAGAGCTTCTGACCTTCTGAAACTGCTACGCGCAATTTCCAATCCGTCTCTCCATCAAGCTGATCGGTGCGTATAAAGCAGGTGCCAGACGCATCTGATGTATGTAGAAGCACCATATCCGCTGGCACTCTTTGGTTCTTCTCCAACAAAACAAGATCGCCGGCACGTAGAGACGAAGAAGGCACAGAACGAGTATTCGCGTGAGAGTTCAAATACTCCTCTTCAGTCGAGAGGGATGACTGTTTACCCGAGGGATAATCTAAGACTAGGTATCTTTGAGAGTTGGCTTCCCTGTCCCTGAGGTACCGCTTATAGTCATCATAAGCTTCCTTCCCTATCGTTACAGATAGGACAAAAGCCAGCGGTGCGACATAGGTCACAATGTAACCTGTTTGAGGGGTTTAATCAATTTGAAAAGGTGTGCCTTCTTGGCCTGACATTACCTATCTTCAACGCTGGAATGAGCTGAGACAGCGCGACGAGGAGAAAATAGAGGTTGAAGAAGAACTTGAACTGTTCATAGAATACGATGGGAAGGAATGTAAATGCATTATATTTCTGGTTGCGGACGATGTTTGGGGGAAACCGCGACTGTAATTTTTCTGAAAACTCAATAAATTATACAATGCTAGTTCGTGGAAACAGGATTCAACATACCCGATGGACGAAACGGTATTGTTCTTGACTTGTCTTTTCCTGCTCCGGCTTTCACTGAGAGAGGGTGGTGATTCTACTACGTACGTGAAATTTAAAGTGAACATGTGTATAAGGCCGCAACGAACCGACCGCAACGTCGCAGGGACACTGGTTCCTTCACCCTCGTCCAATCTGTCCTCGTCATACGCACTGTCCAAAAGCCTGGCTTCTTCCCCCATTCCGTCGCTATAACGGTCCTTTTGCTTCCCTTTTGCATCGACATGTTTCCTTAGTGTAGAATGAGAAGCCGCTGCTACCACGCGACTGATAGATGGCATGTCTGGTGTGCTGCTGGTTGATGGTGTTGCTTCGTCGTTTGTTAGTCGGGAGTAGCCAGCACGAGATCTAAAGCGTTTAAGAGAATGTAACGGAATTTCGGACATGTAACGCAGCACTATCTAGTGCGCAGTGCCATGGAGCGACTAACGACTGCCGTTTATGGTATAAACACGTGTTCCTTACTTAATCAAATAAATTTATATTTTATTTATTTATTCTACGATGAATAATAATTTATTAATCTAAGCAGGTTCGATGCCATCCTCGTTTTGAAAACTGAGGATGCAGGGTGACTTTTCCTGTTTGTGTCTGCATTCATCAAAGCTAAAACTTGTTTGGTAGCTGAATTTGCGAGGCATGCGCCTTGTTTGATCACCGCCGACATCGATGGCCTACTCGGGCCAATATCCGACCCAGTGAGCATCATCACTTTTCTCTGGCAGTCGATCTTATATTTTAGGCATAAACATCTTTCGAGGGCCGTATCTACGGGCGTCCCACCGTCAGCTTCCATTTCGGACTGCATTACTCATTCATTATCTAACGGTGATGTCAAAGTTTCCTGACAGGTTCTCTCCTGACCACCTGCCACTTATGTATCAGGGATTATCTGATGAAACGTTGTAGGAAGCTTGTGGTCAAGAATGACCGAATTTTGATAATCCCGCTGATGACAAAACACTGCAACGGACACTCGCTATTTTCAGCATGCCCGGCCAATGAGCCAGTTGCACACACTAGCCATGTGGGTAATTGTGTGAAAGTTTGATCAACTCCCGTTCGAACTGTTTCTGGGGCGCCCTTGCCTCGTTCATTGTCCGCCCTCTTTTTCAGTTGTATGATATGTTCTACAGAACAAAACCATGTGTAGATCTGGTATCTGGAGCTCCGCAAAAATCGTATATTCTCTCTGGCAAATACGCTCCATGAAACCACGTCCCACCTTGTGAGATGAACGATCGAACTTGCTGTCGTGGTGATCACGAATTGGCGTGCGTCCATAAGATGCCTTTTCATTTTATTCTACAAATCTTTTTCACCAGGCCGGAAAGGGAAGGCAACGGAGAGCTGGCACAACCTTATTTCACCATTCGACGAAGTCGCTATTTAATTCGACCTCTTCCATTCCAAGGGCGTGCCGATGACATCTAGCTGGTGTTCATTTCAGAGACAACTAACGCAGCTTGAGGTAGAGTTGAAAGAGGTGCAGGGTCAGTGACTTAATATTGTGCATGCCACCAGGGTTTTGCGAAGAAGAAATGTTATCCAGCCGGACTTCCATGCAGCATGCCACATTCATCCCATGTGGAGAGACGGAAGAACTAGACATCATGAATGATGTTCAGAAGCGAAGGTTGGACAGATTTCACCGGCACAAATAAGCCGATCTTGTGATCATAACTCAATGCATTGGACTCACCGCTTGAGGTGCAGTACAATCGCAGAATGAAGGTATATGTACACGATCTGCCGCACATACTAGGTGATAGTCTAAGATGCTGCCTTACCTCGCTCTTTCCTAAGGTACAACAGTCCTGGGTCGGTCTGAGACGTTTGTTTTAACTAAACTGAAATGCGGAAATCAGACCGCCTTGGATCGTGTCCCCTACGCTCGGAAATTGGCGAAAGGATCGCAATGCAATGTGCATAGTGAGCTATTTCACAGAAATACTGATAGAACGTGATTACAGCACCAAAACATTTACCAGACACTGAGATCATCAATGACCTTACTCCTGCTGGGAACGTGTATCAACTCATGAATAGTACGAAGCAGCATAGACTTGATGAAATTTCCTCCGCCAAGAACATCCATGTGTTGCGAGCTCACAACACAAAAACGATCCGTGTTATGCACAGCAACGCCACCTGGATAAATTACAATTTGACAGATAACCGAATGATCAACCCCTCATCTGTGATCCATTGAGAAACACAACGCCGTAATCTCACTGATGCAAAGACGGATTTTTGGGTTTCTAGTGCACGCGAAGGCTTATATTAGTTATTTACAGTCCAAGTTCGTCCGAATACGGTAAGGTGTCTATTGTACCAACAGCAACAAACGTCGGCTTGCCGGCAAGCAGGGAAGAAGCGGTCTACAAGGACTTAGTAAGATAGCGCAGTAGTAAGGAGAGGAAACACTTGCCTTGGACAACGAGGACGCATTGACACTACTCAGCGATGTCAATGTCTCTTCGAGTGATGTTTCAGAGCCAGCCAGAATCTGATAAAGGTAATAGTCAAACTATGGGAAGACAAGAAACCCCGAATCCACACACCTTTGTTCCTAAAGCAGACGTCAATCCATGTTTCGTGTCAATAGCCTGAGCTGCGCTGAATTTTGCTTTGGTAACAGCCCTCTTTAATTCGTCTTCTTTGATGCCCGAAGCAGCACTTTGGAGTGCCTGTACCACCACTTTACCTGCGTCTCTGACAGATGCAGCCGTTGGCCCCTGGACCAGTAGACCAAATAGCATCGCGTCAGAATAGGGCAAGTAAAGAGATCGAACAAGAGCATCTTTCGGGACTGAAGCTGCAATCGCTGACACGCCCTCAGACCACTTTACAGATGCCTCGGGGGAAAGATGAGCCGAGAGCGCTGCAAGGTCGGCTGATGGACTGCCAGCTGTACCAAAACCAATGAACACGGTTTGAGAACCAGTAGAACTCTCGATGCGGCCTTCTCCACCATAATATTTCGAGGCCAGAGAAGTGGATGCTGCTGACGCTTGCAGTAGGTTAAATTTTTCGGCAAGTTTGGCGAGCCTCAGTTGCTCAATACCTGTTCCTAGGACTAAAATATTGTCCTTGGTAAAAACAGATGATGCGAAGGCTTTAACATCTTCGACGGTGATGGAGTTGTGTGCTGGAGCAAAGAGAGGAGAACCGAGTCCTGAGCGGAACGCGATAGCATGAGCCAATTCAAGGGCGCGTGTCGTGGGGTCAGAATTTGCAGCTTCGACTTCAGCTTCGATTACGGGTTGTACGTATTCTGAGTGTTCATGTCGGGTGAACTTGGCAGAAGTAAGGAAGGACGAAAGGATATCGACGAAGAGTTCTCTAGGTCTAATGTCAGAATGCCAATACTTGCGCGGGTAGGAATCAAACAGACTCATCACCGCGTAGAAACTCTGCAGTCAGCGCGAGATGTTCTCTGCCCAATGTTGCGGACAGGGTGCCCCCATATAGTTCACTTTCGCGCACTGTGCCAAGTGCAGACCGTTTCGCTGTGCTCTACAGTCCCCGAGAAAGGAACAGAGTTGCGGAAGTTAATGCTGGAACTGACCTTGAATGCGAAGTTTTTAAGCGCTTGAGCAACACCTGCCTTGGGCTGAAACCTGCTGCCAGCTTTCACGAAAACGGTCACAGCCGAAGTTGGTTGACCATGATCAACAGACGCAACTTGAACACCGGCAGCATCGACTACCGTCGCAAAATCGCGTGCTATGCGGCGAACATGGCGCACGGCCAACGTCCTGGCTGTAAACATCAGGAATTTTTTGGTTGCGAGTGAAGTGTCAACTCCCCCCGTCAAATATGGGTTATGTAATCAAAACCTCCCGGATTGGTCCGCATTGTTCCATTCACACGGGCGAGTTGGTGAACATACGTTATTAACAAAAAAAAAGTCAAGAAATACAGGAAAGAGAAAAAACATATTGCTAGCGACCAGTCGCATTCAAATCTTCCGAGCATACGTTATGTGGTAGTCATATGCTAAGCCCTCCACGTTGTGCAACTCTTGTTGGTAATCTGCCACCAGCTGTCCTACTTCATACTCTGTTAGACCAAAATCTCTCAATAGGGGTGTCACTGAGCGTGTAAATCGTTGCCACATCGTACTATTCCTGTGACCAATGTCGTTTAACGTCTCGTCTTCGGAATTTCCGCCGATCGGTACTTGACGCGTGTCCGTCCTTATGTCATAGAACAGATGAGATTGCTCAAGATACGTTTCCATGGTCCTCCCCAATGGGATAACGCCCCGGTGACCGAGCGCGGAAAATATTGCACTGGAAAAATGTACTGCGGCCGGCGCATGTGTTCGAATATCGATGTTCAACAAAGAGGTGGGGGTCAGAACCCATTCGCAAGATATGAAGAGTCCATTGGACCGTAATAATCGAGCAACTTCAAGTATTAGGGCAGGCCAATTACGAACCTAGCAGCCAGCTTGGCTTTAGACATGATGATCCATGGAATGGACGGACTACTCACGGCCATAGATATATCTCGAGCATGAATGAGATCAAAGGTTCCATCTGTCCATCTAAAACGCTCGCTGATATCGTGCATCTCGAAGCGCACGTTACGCGGGGGGTATACTGTCGCGATCGGAACTAATAACGTGTCGGTAATGGTAATCGAATCAAAAAAGAAGACTGACCAATATCGACTCCAATAAATTGTAGGTGACGGAATTGTCTTGCCATAGCTAGTACCCTGCAATGGTAACGAGTCACGCCATTGCGATGCACTCAAAGTGGAGCATACCATTTACCCGTACCGGTTCCTAAATCAAGTACTTGTCCCTCGGGTCTCTCTGCCAACACTTCGGATACTGGACCAACATAATGAGCCTGTAAAAGTCGGCGAAGCATCTTATGCATCGAATTTAATCGCTGAATAAATGAGCATGTTGAGCCACAGAGAAAGAGCCACGATAAGATGGATTCTGACACACCTTGTGCTCATGACCATCCACTGGTAATGGATACGGGGCATTCGCTACTGAATGAAATAGCATCCCATCTCGTTCGTGGAAATACGATGGGAACTCTTCGGTTTCAATTTCTTCAATTTCTGCCGCGTCCGCTTGGGGAAGCGGTACCTGTTCCTGTTCTTCAAACGAAGTGCCATCGGACTCATAGTCTTCTTCGTCTGACAGAGCGGGGTTTTGTGTTGGGCCTGGCATTGAATGGTTACAGTGGGCGAATGTATAAGATGAGGGGGTTGGGGATTATCCGAGCTAGGACCGCCGAATAAATACCAGACAGCATACAGGTAAGACGCGCTGTGATGAAGTCGGTAGGGGGTTCTGCGTATGTGCGATATGAACAGACACGCTGAAGCTGCGAGTGACACAGGCGCAAGCAATACGTTGCCGATTGCAGTTGCGCTGGATAGGACATAACTGCGCGGATTTCCGCTAGACGGCCATAACTCAAATAAGATGCAGCTGGGATCGAGATTGACCCTAAACCAGGACCCATAAGTTTGAGTGATAACCAAGTCTGGGGGGAAACATGGCCAAGTTAGTCAAGATTTGAGCTAGTGCCGGTCCTGAGATCGATAATGGGCGATTATGACATGTGTTTGACGCCAATCTGTCATGCCGTTTTGATTCATCTTTACCCATCGGTCTTCCAGCGTGATGCACGCGCCTGGCGAACCATTTCCAAGCTAGGTGCAAGCAAATGAAGTCGACATATGATGGAAGTTCGTGCTTCATTGATTTCCATGGTTCAAGGGGGCGCAAGGCATGCAGCTTTGCCGCAGTGGTATCGAGGTGCCGTAAGAAAGGCTGTTCGAAGCGTGGAAGAAGCTATTATTGATTTGTTGCGTAACCAGGAGAGTGTGACTCTTTCACGCCCCGCGATATTGCTACAGACCAGGACCCTGCCTGAAGATCTCAGCCATGGCATTTGACCTGGATCGCTTTTTTTCGGAGAGAGATAAACGGTTGAATATCCCAGATGAATCCTTGGACGCTTATGCCAACCGTATGAGAACATTTTCTGCAAAAAGGTCGGTATGATTATTCGCGGGTACCGCATACATGTCCCAAGTAAAGATTTCCTGGCTAGCTCTGTTCCGGTATCTTCTGGACGAGAATCATCTCAGTCGCTATCATCGGAACGTCCCAGGTCAGTCCACGAGGGGAAACAGCTGGCACGCATTCCTAACGATTTGGACCTCAAGGATAACGTATCTTTACGCGGACAATCCAATGGCACCTCATGACGAGTAAGTCGAAAACGATGACTAACTTCTGGTTAATTACCATTGCCCCCCAGTAAAACTTTCTCTGACAATGCCATGATAGCGGGCAATGAGTCCGTCCTTTGCCCCGAATCAGAGCATATAATAATAGCCGACCCTTCATCCATCTATTCTATTGGTGGCATCAGGGCTAGGGCCATTCTCTCCGACGCACAGGCATCCGGTGAAGATAACGCTGAAGTGAATAAACTCGACAATGTGTATGTTAATCTGATTTGTCGATTTACGATATTATTAGCACATGGTCACTAAGCCTGCGTTCAGGGCTAACGATCACCAAAACTCTGATCACATCGAGGAAACAAAAGAGTCTGTTTCAAGTGCACCGGGTGAGACAATTGATCCGTCGACGTCATCCATAGAGGACATTAGCGAGGCCGTACAGCCCCCGCCTCAATCACCCAAGAATCAGACTAGGGGTATTCGGAGTTCGGGCCATTCTCATTGGAACCTTGAGATGAAAGGCCATGCAGCCAGGCGTGCAGCTGGCAAACACGCAAAGCTGGCCAAACTAGGGCTTCAGATTAAAGATCCCCAGATGATATCAGAACCGTTGTCTGAGAACAGATCTTCATCGGATGAGTCTATAGAAGATGTTACAGCGTCACGATCTTCACTTTTGCAAGCACCAGCTCAGCCAGGTGCATCAGCGTCTCGGGCATCGCCGCGACTAAAAAGAAGTCGAGATGAAGCGATGAGGAAGCAGGTGAAAAACAAGGATGTCAGAGCAAAAAGCAAGCAATTGTCGCCAGAAGATTACGCTAGAATGTTAATGGATAATGCACGTTCCGAACCTGTCGGAGCTGCAAGCAGGAGGTATGTGCAATTCCTTGCAGGTAAGAACATATTCTACACGGGAGGGGATATGCGCCTTGCAACGGAGAGGACTCGGAGCCGTATGGGACTTGTAAGCATATATTTGTTCCTTCACCTAATTCCTGTGCAGACGACTCTAGATTGTGCGTTACGGTGGAAATTTGGTGCCCATCTTCGATCCCACTATAGTTACGCATATCGTAACGGATGCTCAGACCCGTCCCACTCTGCGTGCTCTTGGTCTGAAAACCCTTGATGATATTCCGGACCGCATTCCAACCGTCAAGTGGAGTTGGATTGCCTCCGGCATCAATAAAGCCCGTGATACGCTCGATGGAGATGTTACGTTGGATAAAATATGGCTCCATGCAGCTTTCAGCAAGCGCTTTGATGCTGGATCACCTCGAGTGATGCCTTCTTCATCAAAGACCAAAATGAAAGACAAACCCATTGATATAAGCAACATCTCGTGAGCCCCAGTGCATTATCAATCCTAGCACTAATTTCGTAGGCAATTTACTCAGGATCACATTGTTTCACGAAATGGGAAGGACGCAGAGGATGATATTGAGGATATCACAGATATTAGTTTGGAACCAGTGTCAATTCAAGCTGGCCGCCACCAAGGGACCGTATCGAAAGTTGCACCCGGTGCAAGAACGGATGGTACTATTGTGAACGATCCACTGAAGGAGTATTACGCAAAAGCCCGGGCCGCCTGTGAGAGCAAAGTTGGACATCTATCTCATTCATTACTGTAATTAATGAGATGCACCAGTGGTCTCGACATGCAGAGGCCGAAAGCTCCTGCTTGGAATCAGATTATTCAGAATCTTCTGAACCTGCTGATATTCCATTGCCCAAGAGGGTGGGGTTGCTATGATGTTCCAACGCGACACTAACCGATCCTTCTTCAGGGATGGACATGTGACAAACAAGAGCAACAAAGCAAACCTTGCCCTAATCAAGATATCATCGACAAGGTTTGGGATCGTGACATGTAGTTTTTTGTCGCACCGCTAAGTAAGCCTGTATGATGTAGCTGCAGGAGCTCATGGAACTACACAAATCTAAGGTAGGGGACGAAGATAGATGGCGTGCATTCAGCTACAGTAAATGTGAGTTTGTCTTTTTTGCCGGTCTGATTGATCCAGTGTAATTCGACAGGCATACGGACGTTGAGGCATTATCATCGTCGTATCAGGACGTTCAACGAGGCTCGTGGTATCCGCGGGATCGGTGAAAAGACTGCTCTCAAGGTAAATGAACAACGTCAGGCCGGTAGGCGTGAATTAACACATCTTCGTGAAGATCATGGAAATAATTGAGACTGGCCAACTGCGTAGGATCGACTATGAGAAAACTGACGAGGTAGAGGTGACTCGGCTGTTTCAGGGTGTCTACGGTGCAGGTGAATTTTACGACGTTAAGCTAACGCTGCGGGTTCTGACTGTCATGCGCCGCAAGGTCAATCGACTGCATTCAAGTGGTACACTGCGGGTTGTCGTACCCTGGAAGACCTTGTGGCAGGGAAAGGGGGTGTCAAGTTGAACCCCGCACAAGAAATCGGTGTCAAATACTATAGTGGTTCGTCGAACCAGATACGAGGATTATCATCAACAGTAATTGTAAGCTCGTGCAGACATCAACAGTCGTATGCCCCGTAATGAGGCAGAAGCCATTTTCAATCTTATTAAGCCTATGGGTAAGGCACTTATGATCGGATTTAATCCCACTGCGCTCACTTGATATAGCACTGCGGTTGGATCCAAAACTGTTTGTCGAGATCATGGGCAGTTTCAGGCGGTAAGTGCATGGGCACACATGCATGGTTATGATGCTAGGAAATATAATCTAGAGGAAAGGCGGATTGTGGTGACATCGATATATTGGTCACGCGGCCAATAGACGACGGCAAAACACACGCAGGCACGGTTAATCTTCATTTTAGCGGTTTTATGTTCAGGTCATAGACAGGGATTCTCTCGCATCTTCTCCGAGATCTCCACGCTGCTCGGATTCTAACGGAGGACCTTGCACTTCCAGAGGACCCCAATGGTGTCGAAGCAATTTATCGCGGCCTTTGCCGTCTACCCAAAGAGGGCGCCGGGCGTAGGAGGATCGATTTTCTGAGTGTCCCTTGGCAATCAAGAGGTGCTGCGCTCTTATATTACACAGTAAGCATCTGCAATTGGAAGTCAATAAAATTCACCATTGATCCATATCTATATCTATATCTAGGGCGATGACATTGTACGTGATCCAACCTATGCTGATAGGTAGCTGATGACGCTCTTACAGTTCAATCGAGCGATGCGGATGAAGGCAAAAGTCATGGGATATTCGCTTAACCAGAGAGGTCTTTCTGCCGGGGTTGTACGAGACCCACAGGACCGGCGTGTCAAGACCAATGCGGGTGGGTTGGCATCTTTGACCCAAGCGCTGCGTAGATTATTGAATGACACAGGGGAAGTGATTGCCTCTGAAACAGAGGAAGAGATTTTCCGAATATTGGAAGTTCCGTGGCAGGAGCCTCACGAGCGAGTGCGAGGATGAGTTGTTGACAACAATGTTGTGGACACTTGTCTCGTGGGAAGGAATGGAGATGCGCGGAAGCAATTTTTAAATGGCTGCTAGTCAGAATTGAGTAATTAATTAATTATTATTCAGAGGCTCAGTGGTGGTGGTAAACCCGGATTACCGTCACAATCCGCTATCACATATCTGATTAATATTTTTAGAAACTAATCAATATCACACTCTGAAACGAGAAGTCGCATCATCCAAGCGCGAGCAAGAAATGAAAGCAAAAGTAAAAATAAAAAATAAAAAAATTCAATTTTCTTCCTGTTCTTACGTTGAACCATGGTTCAAGTCACTTTCATCGAACGCAAGCGTGCGCCAAGCGGGGTCATTTTACGTAGTCAATTTTCTTCCCGACTTTCGATTTTGATTTTCACGTTTAGCAGATTCGCCCTAAGCGAGCTTCCGGCCAGCCGTCCTTGATTGGCGTGGCAAGCTTCTTTCCCCCTAAATCTTTCAACTCTTTTCATTGCGGTCGTTTTTCCTCCTCGCGTTGCACGGCAAAGGCGCCTTCACTCGTTTTCGGTTGGGTTGCAACTTGTTTTTTTTTTTTTCTTTGTTTTTTTTGCCCCTCCTTTCCTTGGACAGCCGCATGGACAAACAAGACTGCGGACTGCGGATGACAGTGGCTGGCCCAGCCCCTCCCCATCTTTTCTCCCAACCGTGACGGACGGTTATCATATCTACTTACCGACTCGGACTTTGTTGCAAGGGAAACAAAACGCAAGAGCCGCTCTTTTGAAGAAGCTTTGCCATGATGTTCAATAAATTCATCCCCATCTTCGTCCTATTAATTTTCCTTGCATGTGCCTCGTTCGTGCAAGGTTTCGCAGGCGAAGGTACGTGTACCTCGTGTCCGATGACCCTTGGGCTTTGTCCATTCAAACCCATATGCTTCATCTAGCCACGTGGTATTATACAGGGGTAAGGAGAAAAAAAAAAAAAAAACGCTTTGCTTTGCTTCAACGTGATTAACACTTCATCCGATTGGATCCGCCTGTTTTTAGACCGGTCGTTGTGGCGTGCAGAACAAGGACACCGACATTATAGTGGCCCTATCTTCTTTGGAATTCCGCAACGGGCATCACTGCGGTCGGAAGATAAAGATAAGCTGTACGTTTTTTTATTTTACTTTTTCTAGTTTATATCCTTCTTAGTAGTCACCCCCTCCCACCCAATCAAACTTATTTTTTATTTTTTTATTTGGTTTTGTAGACGGGGGGAAAACCATATTGGCGACAGTGGCGGACTCTTGCTCGGGCTGCGACCGATACGGCATCGACTTGTCACCGGCGGCTTTCAAAGCTCTTGCGCCAATGGGCGTTGGACGGATTGAAATCTCTTGGTCTTATTGATTCAAGCATCAAGCATCAAGCATCCGCTTGTTTTCTTGTTTTTTCCGCCTCTTTTTATTTTTAATTTCAAAAACTCACTGTACCAATTGGTGTTCTCGACGCATCTTACACTCATTTGCCCTGTCACTCATTTGGACACTCCCATCGCTGTTGTCCATCATTTTGCATAATGTATATCATATCCCCAGTGTTAATAACTACTATATAGATCGGACACAGCAATGGAATACATGTCATACAAAAAAAAAAAAAAAAGTAACGAAGAACAGAAAGAAGTGAAAAAATAATCAAGTTGAAAACACATTCCGAAAAGTCGTCCATCACCCACTTTATTCATTTGAGATGATGCTTCCTATGCTCAGTAAATTTTTCTTCCCTGTCCTCCCCCCAAGCCGGTCATGATCTCTTTCTCCACGGTTGTCCCTGTCATCTCGAGTGGCATCGTATCCATTTCGTCCACCATTCTGAATATGGAGAACAGGATATGCAGAACTATTCGTTCCAGTATTCGCAGAGCCCGAGACACCAGTAGCAGCAGAACCGCTCATCCCACGAGTGAGTCCACGGGCTGTGTCGGTGGCGCCCGTGTTAGCGGTTGAAGCCGCCGTGGGACGCAAAGGTGCAAGCTGTATGCGATCCCCCGATCCAGCCATCCCGTTAACTAAACCATTGGCATTCCCAGGCATTGAAGACGTAGGAGCTGATACGGCAGCACTGGTGCTTGAAGCCGGTGGCTGAGATGCCGCAGCGACGGTCGCGGGTTGTGCCTGTTGAGCGCCATAGGATTCTCCCCAAGTAACATGTGGAGCATATGTAGCTGGGGCTCCCCACTGTTCCGCTGTAGGCACTGGAGGAGGGTGTCCATATGGGTAGCCGTATGGATGAGGCGGAGGGAGGGGAGCATAATGCCTTGGTTGATGCTGGGGGTGGGGTGGAAGAGGCGATGGATAAGGCCCGTAATGAGGCTGAGGATGTGTGTGGGGGTGATATGGTCTTGGCTGTGGAGACGTCCCCCGTACATAGTGGCCAGGGCCATAATCCATATACCCGCTCGCAGAAGGTACCGGTGGGGGCATCGCATTTGGTGGCGGCGCAACGGAAGTTGGAGCAGAACTGTTTGGTGATGAGGATCCCGTTTGAGCAGGAGCATACTGCTGAGGATGCTGGTTTTGGTGAGGATGCTGGTTTTGGTGCGGATGTTGATTCTGGTGCGGATGTTGATTCTGGTGCGGATGTTGGTTTTGATGAGGATGCTGGTTTTGGTGCGGATGCGGAGGTGGTGGTTCGTAGTAGCCTGCGTATGGATATGGAGCGGGAGGCTGCGCATAGATCGCGGTTGGATAATGAGGTGGGGGGGCATGTTGCATGTGCACCGCTGGAGCTGGTGGAGGCATAGCGGAATAGTGATGGTGAGGAGGTGGATGTTGCGGGTGATGATAGTGCAAATATGGATCATAAATTTGTTGTTGTGGCTGATGGGGGTGAGCTGGCCATAGGCCAGGATACGGGGCATACGGTTGCTGGACCGTATGGTGAGCTACATGACTTGTTGATGGGGGTGGTATATGTGATGGCGAGGGAATATGTTGCGTTGGTGGAGGATGATGTGTCGCATACTGCTGCTGGGACGGGGGTGGCGGGATCTGCTGTTGGGTGGCATTTTGATGCAACTGACCAGGGTCGGAACGATACTGTGTTTGTTGAGTTGTAGACTGCGTTGATTGCGTAGTCAGCTGCTGTGGTTGGGTCTGCGCCTCATATGAGGAGTAAACTGTCGTCCTGCCATCATATGCGGAGGCTGTATTCACAGATACCACATTGTTCGAACTGGAACTCTCGTGATCAGAGGGAGGTGGAATGGTCTGTGCATTTGGTGGAGGGGGTATAATAGAGCCAAGGTTTGGATCAATCGCTGGCGCAGTTGGCCATTGTTGTGATGAGCTGAGTGCGGTAGCCTCTCCACCCTCACCACCTGCCTGTTCACTACTATCGTCCGTTCGTGATCGTTTGGCTGTTGACCTTCTGCCTTCACGGTCATCACGATCATCGTCATCTTGTTCATTCGAATCGTCAAGGGTTTGGGGCAGCGGTTCTAGTGCTTGGATTGGCCGCTTTCTAACCCGTATATCCTTGCGAATGCGAATTTTGATGCCCTGATCAGCGAGAGAGCACGATAAGGGGGTTGATTCTGCATTGACGAGTCAGTAATTGAAAATTTTGGGAAATAAATTATGGCATACCCTCCATGCCAGGGAATTTTTTTGCGGTATATACGTAAAATGGAGCAGAATATATGGATTTGCAATGCCTGACATTGTTTCTAAGGGCATGTCAACGAGGTAGGGGGTCTATATAAGCAGGGGTTACTCACCCAACGACTTCAAATAAGCTGAGTTTTAGTCGGTAACTGCCTTCAGTTCTAACACTGAGGTCTGGGAAGACAAAAAAGCCTGCGTCTGTGATAGATAAGAGGTCAGTGAATGGGCAAGATCATCCAGGAACGATTGGTACTAACCTTCGTTGTTGTTTTGCGGGTCCTTCAGATGGTATAAAGAAGAGACAACCGAACCTGTCGTACAGCGTGTCCGGCCATCCTGAGGTGGTAAGCCGAACAGTAAGCATAACTCAAAACTTTGACACATACTTTTAGCCAGTGTAGCTCGGCATCGTCATCAGGCTTCGCAAGACTTGCGAACATAAAGTAGTAGGGATTTTGCAAATAGGACTGCGCATAGGAGACGGCGTCTCGAGAATTGGAAGGATCTGGACGAGGGGGAGAGTCAGGATCTGAAGTAGAGCTACTGGGCCTGCGTTTGCGGGGAGAGGAAGGAGCAGTTGGGTCAATCACGCGTAACTGGACAATGGGGGGTGGGTCGATGGGACGACGGTCCGCTTAAAAGTAAATATAGTGAATATGGTGAAGACTTTGGAGCGCATACATACCTTTACCACCGACACCACACATTCTTGCCTGCTTGGGCTCCTGACGGACGACGAGTTCATACTCTCTGAAGGCGTACAAGAAGGTACGATGATGGTGCAAATCGGGGGAGGGCATGGGAGTGACCGGGAGAAGAGATAGATCGAGGAGGAGATGAATGCATGAAAGAGATGGTCAGCGGATGGCTGGGATTGGATATGAAAAGAGAGGAGGATTTGATAGAAGACAAATGCAAATGCAAATGTTGTTGGTTTGGGCCACAAGGACCGCGACCAAGGACTCGGAACCCCTCCCCTCTCGGGGGAATGTACTCACAGCCGATCTCTGTCATAAGTGTAATGAGGTGCCATGGTACTTGCGGTCGCCAACACGGTGTTAGAGCACTCGCCGGGGCCTCGCTGGGGGTTATGGATGGTATTGACCATGTGCTGTAGTTGCCTGGATGATCACCCGGGAGGATGGTGGGGACTACTGGGGGACGGGCTGTATATAGAAGGCGGTCTGGCGGTGCCAGTTTCCTGGCTGCAACTTGGTCCCATGTCGTCCACCAATCTCCCGTTCCCTTTCCCGCACCGGCCCCGACTCGGGCTTTTCCGCTCTGCCTTCTCTGCAGAGGCCTTCTGCAGACCTCCACCTCCTCCACCTCCTCCACATATCCATCCCCCCACCTCAAATTATTGTTTAACTCTTTGCCTGGCAATGGAACGGAGCATGTACGTCACCCCACAACTTGTGGCCGCTGTATTTGCCCAGGAGCAACCGCCCATGACGAGCATGGATCGGAGACAAGTCAGGTGCAATGATGATCCCAACACGAAATGATCCATCATGTCAAAACGGGAAATGCCGTCCATATTCTGGCATGCTGGTAAGTATCTTTGTCTGACAGACCAGACCCTCAATTCTGAACGCAGTCCATCCCTACCTACTCTCCTTGGAACATGAAACAGGTCTTCCAACTATACACATGATACATGGCGGAATTTTGCGAAAATGTCAAACGCTATCGCCTAATCTCCAACCGGCATGACCAACACGTGTAAGGGAGCACCAAATTCCAACTCTAGAACCTTCAAAGGCTCATAGTATCCGGATCCAGCTGCTTGGAAAGAATTAGGATGAACGGATATGGACACTTGCCATAATAGGCCTTCCTCCGTGTGGAACCAACCTGCCATTTGATAATATAAACCATTTCTTGGCGGAAAAACCACCCGTTGGTGGCGCTGCAGGGTTTGTTCTCAACATTTCTTTTGTCAAGAATAAATCTTATGGGGAAAACCAGCATAATATGACAAGATAGCGCCTGATAGCGCTTGTGCCTTTGAGCAAAAATCCATTCTGTCACGAGAAATTCGGCGGTAGAGTGCCGACATCCGACATGAGGAGTGGTAACCATCTTAACGCCGAAAAAAAAAAAAAAGACTGGAACCACCTAATGTCATAGTAACCCCAGTAGCGTCAAGGCCTAAAGATTGTCCGACACCATAATTGACGCAAGGTACGTTGGGGCCAGGAACGATGAGTAGCAGGATAGCGTTATTAACGAACGATTGTTGATTAGATTCCTGGCGTTCACATTTCAATCATTGAAATCGGATTTCGTCTCCGCGAACTTTCAAACCGATAATCTCGATCTCGCCACGTTGCATTTCCCACGTTCCTATCTTCAATAGATCATTATGTAAGCACTTCGTTTTTTACGCCCCGCGAATACTCCCCGATAGCATTGCCTAAGCTAATGAATGGCATTAGATTTCCTTCATCCAAGGGCACGCTTCCCTCGGGTACGCCGCGAGGACAGCCCTTCTTTATTACCAATTCAAATCCTCAATCCAGCGCGGATTCCCGCAGACCGATTTATTCAAGGCATTACGTTCAAACCATCAACCCACCCCCCGCCAGTCGGTGTTTCGAGCCATGGCGACCTCTCAATACCTTTCCTCCTCTCTAATCCCTCTTTCCTCCAATCCTTATGCCGCTCCTTTGGGACCGCAGCTCTCCTTTAGCTATCTGCTCCTTTGGGATTGCTCTGTCGATCATGGTCATGGACAGTGAACATGTCGACCTGGAACCAAAGCAAATTCTCCCAAGGATGACAGGCTCAAACTCTGTACGGCCCCACGTTATTTCAAGCAGCGCTAGTAACCGAGTTGGGTACATTTTGGGAGGTGTATTGGGAGGGGTGGGACTATTGGTTCTTCTCATCCTCCTGGTCAGGCAGTATCAAAAGACGATACATGATCCTCTAATTACTCCAATATACCGTGAGTTGTGCGTAGCAGTCTTAAAATGAACAAGGAGCTTACTGCGATCTTACAGCTACATCTCCTGTCTCGTCTTACCCGAGCCAAACAGCAGACCATAGGAATCACCTCTTACACTCCCCATCTCCATCTCTATCAATCCCTTCATTGTTTCCTCAGAGAATGGATTCCCTGGACAACTTGAGGCGATTCTCCACGCACAAACCGCCAGTCGCCAGCAGCCCTAGCATCATTATCACTGATCTGGGGAATCTTCCTGGTCAAAGTTCCCCCTTGATGGCTATACCTTCACCTGCTTTGTCACTCCCCGTTCAAAGTTATGGAGGTATCCACAGTCCGCCTGTACCCCCATTGGCTGGCAGCCGTGATATCAGCCCCAATCAACCACCTAGGGCCAGCTTTATGACCAGGTCGTCGACTCGTATAACGAGCTTTCTGCCTCGTTATCGGCGCAGCTATACGCCATCATGTCCTGAGGACATTCCTCCTGCTTACCACGGCTAAAGTCTGCGGCATTTAATTATTGAAGTTCCTCATTTTATTAACGGACCAAATTACTCTGAGCATAAGATATTGGATATACATGTAACTGTATACATGGAATTTAGCTATCGTGCCGGTGCAGTGCGCCGGCGCACTGCAAGAATGCTGTGGTGGTGGTGTGACAAGGTGACAAGCTTGTCTAATTATAGCACAAACACCACATCGATGGGGCCTATAACCGTCCCTCAGCCTCGTTGTTCCAGCCACGCGTCCTCCCTTGCTTTAAATCTGTGATACCTTCTTTCACTTGAATATGTCAAGACCAACGGCTGCGCCAGCACAGCCAACAACCATTAACCACCAGGCTCTCCAGCAAAACCCAGACGCAATATATGAGGCATTTTGTCTGTTGATCCTCTTCTTTTCAAATCGATGTCTAGGCGATGCTTATCCTTTCCCTTACAGCTGACATACGAACAGATTGTCCTATCCTGATATGGATGTTGTCTCTAAACCGAGAATATACTAGACAGGTGGGCCAGAACTGCTACATAACACTGAGGCTTCAAGGATCCAATTGGATCGTAGAACTGATCAGTTATATATATATGTGTGTGTATGTGTGCCATGTGCTGACTTGTGAAACATAAAGGAATACGACGATTGCTGGCAGCTCGTCCGCGACTGCATACCCCACGTCAACATCGAGAAGCAGCCGGAAAACGCAGATAGCTTCAGTACGTATCACGTATACATTACGCGCCTTCACTCCCCCTTTCCCCTTCTTCCTTGTTCCGGAACTGGTCTCCAATCGTGTGTTACGGGAATGGGTTAAGCTAACGGATGTGCCACGTATGTAGGACAGATCATGACAGAAATGCTACCCCTGTTGATGATGCGCCATCGTCGGATACCACGCGCAAAATGGAGGGATCGAGTCAGTGCGAATGGGAAACACTGGATAGAACAGGTTCGTTTCCTCCCCCCCCCCCCCTTCACCCTTCAAAGTTCATTCGCGATTGTTTTTTTTTTTTTGTTTCTTGTTTTTTGTTTCTTGTTTCTTGTTTTTGTTTTTGTTTTTTTGTTTTTTTTTTTTGGGGGGGGGATCTCCCATGTGTGTGTATACACATCTGAAAGCGATTGATTTTTTTTTTTTTTTTTTTTTTTTTTTGAAAATCACCAGGTACCCGAATCCATGCCGTACGAAAAATGGGTGCACGCCATGATCGGATACCACCTCGACATCCAGGGATCGCTCTGTGGAATGGCCATGACGCAGGGGACGCGCAATCGTGTCCTCAATATCGGTCTGGCCATCAAGCAACTCGCGGTGGAGCCTAGGGGCGTCAGCGTGCCTGCCTATGCCGAATCTCAAGCCCACAAGGTCAGCCTTTTTCTTTTTTTTTTTTTTCGCACACGCTTCTGTGAGTGTATAAAGTGGAAGGAATCGTCTAGCTAATCTAATTCCAAACTACAATTTTTTATTTTTTATTTATTTTTTTTTTTTGGGGGGGGGGACGTTTTTGTGTGTTATAGCTTACGGAACTGGAAAAAGAGGCAGTGCTCAACAAGCCGGACGATGTCACACTGCGTCGCTTAGCCATCATCCTCGCTCTCAAACAGGCTTATATCAAGGCAATTGGTCAACCCCTTGGGTTTGACTGGTCACGGCTGGAATTCAATATAGAGGAGAGGACGGCGACAGGAGACGGGAATATGCTCATCGGATGGGAATTCCGGATATTCAAAGCTAATCTTGGCGTTATCCGTCGGAATCGCCTATACGAAGAACAATGCCAATGTGTCTGCGCCTTCTTCCGTGGACACAGGCATGTCAGATATATTTGGCACGAGACGGCAAAGGAGTTATCAGAATGGGTGCAGTTTATCAACATTGACCAGATGTTGAAAGTTCTCCCTAAACTTTCTGCTTGATTAAATAATCGGACTTTGATGTATCATATCCATCTTCACTGTCATTGTAAAACATATTTATGTCTGCTGTATAAGAACCCCTTTCCATGAATTACTTCTGAACCACCTCGCAAGACATGACTGGGGCCCCGTTAAAATGAAAGCGGCCATCTAGTCTCCGTCAGCAGAGCCTTGCAAACCAGGTATCACTCACCTATCATGTACCAGGCAATACTGATCACAGCGAAGCCCACATAAACAAGAGACGCATAATCTAAATGAGTCAAAGTTAGCAAGGTCCTCGTACATATTCGCAACACTCAACTCATCGAGGTCTGCGTCACCGGGAGAACAGCAGGCATGGAAAACAAAACAATTTGCAACAACATCCACAGGACTGCACACACATTGACGATGGCGCCTTTGATCTTTCCCATATAAAAAGGAGTGTCTTCCACACCGTTACGACCATTCGCGAGGAGAATGGCCACAGGTAACACGTATCCTGAACCAAAGCACATCACGGCGACACCCACAAATGCATCAAATGCCGCGGTAGAACCTAAATCAAGCAACCCAACCAGGAGCTGGATAGTAGTAGACAACAGGTACGCGTTGAGTGGGATATTGCCATTGATGCGTGAGAAAATTAGGGAGAAGGGGATGGCGCCATCTCGCGCAAAACTCCATGTTATACGGGATGCTGCGCAACAAATGGATATGCAGCAGAAGATGGCGACAAGAAGGACTGTGAAAATCGATGAGGCATATCACGACAGGCACGCGCGGGACGAACCAATGAACCACTACACAGAGATTAAAGGAAGTACACCAAACAAAGGGTTATAACTTGCCATTCCAAATCCTCCGGCTTTTGATCCCATGACGAGTTCAAAGATAAGTCCGATAGGCTGGCCACCAGGTACTTGGAACGTTTAGAGAAGTGGACGAAGTAACGTGTAAAAAATTTACCCGCAAGCAAGGTTTCAATGTTGGGAAGTGTGAAGAGAATGGGAAGCAAGAAGATAAGTCCACAAATAGCACAGATCGGTATAGACAAAATGATTGCAGCGGGTACTTGTACGGACGGTTTCTCGACTTCTTCGGCCATGGTGGACGCTGAATGGTTCATCTCGTTAACGATGAGGGAATAGGCGGACAAATGGACTACTACCTGCACCAATCGCACAGAACGTGTAAGCTGTCGGTATATGCTCTCAGATCCAACGACCATATTATGGACATTTGAATTTACCAAACTATAAGAACTGTCAGCCAGTGAAAATGACTCGTTCTCGAGCTTACAGGGAGCAGACCGATGAAGAAAGTCCATCCAGGTGTCCACCCGGATGGATCAGCATTGAAGTACGCCAAAGCAAAAGCGGCCGACCGGCGGCCCACTGCGGCTTTGATGGATAAAGATATGGCAATCACTGTTCATGCATCAATTCAATAGCCTTGTTATATAACGAGAATAGCACCAATGACGCCCAGAAAACTGCACCAAGCCGATAATGTCTGGAAGCGATGCGGCCCGATCAGCAGACGGACATGAGGAAAGGATGTTCACTACATCTATAAGAGGAAGATGCTTGTCAAAGAAGATTCCGGGTAAGGTTCCGATTATCGTGACGGAGAGGAAGATGAGGTCTGTCGATTTTGCTCAGTCAGAGGGGCAAGGCAGAGAGGAGACCCGGACAAGTTTGCCACTGAGTTGCGACCCAACCGGGATAGAAGATTTGCACTTCGGCGACGATACACCGCGCAACCCCCTGAGTGATGCAATGGATTAGTGCAGTTGAAGTAATGGTGGGGAAGAAGAGACGTACAAATGTGACGGACACGCTGGCAATCCAAAAACCAGTGATCAACAACCACCCATCTATCCATGAGAGTATGCGGCGGTATTTGGGAGGGGCAAGTCTGAAGGTCCAATAATATGCGCCTGCGGATGTCGGATACTTTGCGCAAATTTCAGCCACGGAAAATGCCAGGGGCAGAGTCGCAAAGGACACGAATATCCATCTGCATTTCATTTAATATTCAATCGGAGGGGAGGAAGAGTGCATTACCCCCATACCATCGTGGCAGGTCCACCGCCAATGAAGGAGGTTAGGATAGGACTTGATATAGCAAAAGCTATGGGATTGGAGGTATATGCGGGATTGAAGGTGAAGATGACGATACTTACGGACAGCTGTGATACTGATTATCACTGCAAGTTGTCAGTGAGAGACGATACGGGAGGGATGCATTACGGACTTGACAAAATGTGATACAGACCCCTCGTCTGTGTGTGTTTCTGTTGAAAAAAAGGTAAAAAAAAAAAAAGGTGGAATATGGACGGACTCTAGCGAAACTCTGGGGGTCACCCATGCCGTTGGGCTCTGCTAGACTGGGAGACGAGGATATTGCAAAGGGATATTATTGCAAAGGGATATATGCGCATATATGTAACTGGGGAACGACGTCTGTTAACATTTCTTCCCACGAGTAACCATCAGTCGATGGTCACATCCGCGGTCCGCAGCAACAACTCAACGGTTCTCCTTATTAAAATAGTTTAACCCCTCGCCTTCAGTTTTACCCCTCGCCCGCCCCATCGCGCCGCTGTCGCCTCTGCTACCTAATCGTAGCTGGCTTCTTCCGCCATGCATCTCCTCATTTCATCCGCCGTGGCTCTGCTGTGGCTATCCACCCATTTTGCAAACGCTGTCACCGTTTACACTGGGAAGGGCCAGTTCCCTTTTACCACTCCAACAGCGACATCTCTCGCGCCAAATGCAACTTACACAGGACTCTTTGCCTATGATCCTGCCGTCCTACAGCCTCCCGCCGTCCCATCAGGGTTTCCAACGCAAGTCAACGTGCAAGTCAGCGGATCTCCTCCCCCAGGATCGTCAATAACCCAAATGAGTTCCTTCTTTGGATTCTCAATTGAGATGTCCGTGGCAAATCAAGTCTGTGAGTAGTCCTTTGTATCTCTTCTGTTCACTTTGCTCATTTACCTTAGTGGGCACTAGCTCGTCAGTAACTTGCCTTCAAAAACTGTGCCAAATCTTGACTTGATTAATTACAGGCTACATATCAACGTTCCCTTTTTGAACTTGATGGCTAACCTCGTCCGACGCACTGGTCGTATCAACATACGTGTTGGCGGTAATTCGCAAGAAACGGCCGTGATGGTGCAAAACACGACAGATGGAAAACTATTAGATAAGGATTACAATAATACTCAAGGCACAGTCAGTTCCCTTGACGATTTTTTAAAAATCTGCCAGTAACTGATTAATGTATCAGACACAAACTCCCCCCATCGTTTTTAAGGAGGATTTGATATATATGATGGGCAATATATCACGATTCACAAACATTCGCTGGTTTTTGGGTACTCTATCTTACAGACATGTTTTCCATGTTTTTTAACCCTCGGTTTGTAGGTATTCCATTCAACTCGACGGACCCCTTCCGGTTGGATATAGTACATACAGGTCAAGCAGTCCTGGGCGACTATCTAATAGGGCTACAAGCCGGTAACGAACCAGACTTCTATGCCGAATTCGGCAAACGGCCCTCAGTGAGTGTTATCTTCACGGATGAAAACAAGTTTCCTAAATGCGGTCAGAATTATACACCAGCAGACTACTTTGGCGATGTCGGTGCTCTGGTCACCCAGATGAACAATGATCCCCTTGTCCTGAACCGTACGATGTTATTGGCTCCAAGTGTGTCGACAGGACCATGGCACCCAGAGGATGTCTGGAATACTGGCTTTTTACCGGCATATTCTCAATACTTGGCATATCTCGCAGTCGAACAGTAAGCTAGTGTTTCAACGATGGACTAGACGCTTGCTAATAGCAACGAATAGCTATCCTACCGATAACTGCGCAGCTCGATTTGGTGTTGGTATCGTTCATGATCCGCAACAGACGCTGCCATCATACCTGACGCATGATTCTGTGACGGGTCTGCTAGCACCTTACCTTAATTCTACTAATATTGCTCAGCAAAATAACAAACCATTCCTCATGTTTGAGACAAATACTGCATCTTGTGGTGGCTTTGCTGGGATCAGTGATGCGTTTGTGGCGTCACTCTGGGGCATAGATTACGCCTTGCAAATGGCTTATAGCAACTTTTCCATGGGATTGTTCCACACTGGTGGTCAAAATGTTTCTTATAACGTATGTCTCTGTGAAACCCCCTGGAGGTAATTGCTAACTATAATTTATCTAGCCGTTTACACGTAAGTCATAATGGTGACTTGATAGCAGAACGGATTATTGATGATTGATGGTTAACAGCCCCACCTGGAAACTTAACCGCTTATGCAGAGTGGACAGTTGGACCAATGTACTACTCCGCTCTTGCTGCGGCCGAAACGTTTTCCAACGGATCCCAAGTACTTGATATCACCACGAGATCAAACCTTAGCCACTCTTCTCCTGCCTATGTTATATACGAGAATGGCAGTCCCGCGCGCATAGGTGTTATCAATTACGTGACAGATTCATCTGGCGCGAATGATATTCAATTTTCCTTTACCATTGAAAACAATGCAACTCCCCAGCAAGTTCAAGTAAAGTTTGTAATCTTTTTATTCATGCAAAGGTATGGCATATTTAACCGATTTAACAGATACTTGTTGGCGAATGCCACGACGCAAAAATACAACTTTACATGGGCGGGACAGGTGAATTTCATGACAGTTAGAGAAAAAACAGAATGTGATCTACGATATCTAGACGTTTGGTGGATACTTCGAATCGGACGGTCGGCCAATTGGTCAGGAAGTTGTTCAAACCGTCCAGTGCACCACTTCAAATAACAGCTGCACAGTCAATGTCCCTGCTCCATCCTACACACTCATCTTTTTGACCGGTCAAGCTCTTACGGAGGTTGAGAGTGGTCCTTCGGCAACGTTTGCCACAACAGTGGTCAACACGGCGGCGCCAACAGTGCCTGGCGCTGTTTTGGAGACGTCGAATGGGCATTCGGGCCTGAGTCTAAAAGAGCTGGCAAGCACGAGTAAGGGCAGTCTAAGTGGTGCTATTGGTATGACGGACGCATTGAGGGGTGCGGTCATGTTGGGGTGCATAGCGGTAGCTGCGATGACGCTTTTCCGTGGTACCATCTGGTGATGGTGATGATGCGCGATGAGATGGACGAATGACACGCAGGACGGACATGAAAGAAGGTTAAAACAACGAACGGCATCCCATCATTGGTTGCAATTCTACCCGTACGCCTCCCATCTTCTACTAACTTTCTTTCGAACACCAATGGACTCGTAGCCAGATAATAACAAAAAGAGTAGATTCTATTTAAAATTGGTTTTTAATTTTATCTATTTTTTTTTTTTTACTTTGTACGATATTTCTTCACACATTAGGTCCATGTTCCTTGCATTACCCACCAGTCTCAAGTTTCACTTAGAAGGTGCTACCCGCAAGCAAAGAGACGAGAACGAACGTTTGCTTCTCTGAAACAGGGGCTCTCCTTGCCTGACTATCTATGCCATAGGCAAACGGCAGCCCAGAGTACACAGTCCGTTTGTCGTCCTAATGAGACGTACCACGGTCAAGCATAGCCGACCGCCAACAACCTTTCTGGGTCGCCACCGCCTCCTAGGAGCCAAGGACTCCCCGGGAGTACTCGATCACATTTCGAAGTTATTTACGCCCTCTTTTCAGGACAGAGGACGTCGAAAAAGGTTATATCCGATGTCTGTCAATCAGGCACTCTCTGAGAACACAGCCCTATAGTATGATAGACAGTGATTTCAAGGACAACGATGGCCGTTGCGGGCCAATATAAAAATTCGTTTTTTACGAGCTCGTCATTCAACAACTTCTTGTACAAGAAGCTCTACGACGATGAAGTTCTTCAGCTCTCTCTTTGTTACTTTCTTTGCGCTCGCTACTCTTGTGTGCGCTCAGGATGTGTACATCGGGTACCCACCCCCTGGCAAGGTGGTCCATCCTGGCCAGAGGTTGACTGTGGAGATCGACCAACCTGTGAGTCATTCTCCAACCTACTCCCTGTATACATATATCCATATTCAAGCAAGCTCATTCCGTTTTTTATTTTATTTTTTAACAGAACAGTATTCAAGGCTCCTGGAATGTGGGTGTTGCGATTGGGATTTCGTCCTGTCCTCCATGCCAGCCAGCCAGTAACGGCGTGGGCTACGTCCTCTATGCGGGCTCCTATAAGCCGGAGTTGCACTCTCGACCGCCCCGTTACCAGAATTTCACGGTTGAGATTCCCTCCGGGTACACCAAAGGCCCAGCTCAGCTCAACGTTGCATACGCCGGACTATTTGGAGTACGTTCATTAATTCATCTTCTCGCATTTCCAATCCTTATTTGATCCTCATAGGCAGAGGCATATCCGTATTTCCAAGCATTTAATCAGACGTTGGTTGTGGTATGAGCATTGATATGGTTTGACAGGATCCAGCGCACTGGATTCATGTAATGGACTCGGACCGTAGTCTTTTCCTCCTCCTCCTCCCCCCTTTCACCTAATATGCGCTCGTGATCTCATCGTCTTATTGTGTGTCATACACCACAAAATGGACAGTTCACATGATATTCTCATTTAAAGATCAGTCCCCGGAGGCATGTTGGTATGCATCTCATGATTTCGTGACGTGCCGGACGCACCCCTTAGAATGATTACGATCATGATCGTGCATCAAGGGTGCACAGCAAACATGCGCTTCCCAGCGAGCTCGATGAAACAGGTTCCGTGACAAGCTTAAACAATTGACTATGGCAAAAATTGCATCATTGTCGGGTAACCGGGCAAACTAGATAAGATGAGGGACGATAGAGTCCATTGCAATCAAAATTAAAAGTGGCTGAGGCGTCCAACTTGGTCTCATGTTACCATTGTCCACCCCCCGGCAAACGTCCCAGACGAACCATTGAAAGGTTTCGATAACGAGAGAAAAAGTCCCTGCAAAAAATGTGGATGGCGTAAGCGAAAAAAGTACGGCATAGACGTGTACCAATATCATGATCATTCCGGTCAACACCCAAATGAGGTCAAGCAGGCCCACGAAGAAGCCTTTGTTCAAAACCTGGATTTTGGCCACAACGGACATTCCTGATCCAAACTTTCGAAAACAACGCGTCGCTCATCTTCATACCCGCATACAAAAACGCCTGATCCTGCAACATACAAAAGGATGAGAACCTTCAAAGGAAGCGTTCGGTGTTTGTAGGGAAGTGGTCGTTACACGCAGCGGCGTGAACACCGCCGTACATCAGGAGGCATATAGGGATAAGAGTAAAATTTGTTCCCCGTCTGAATGAGTTCCTTCTCAGGCCAGTTTGGAACTTCCACATCTAAACGTGTCTTTCCTTGCATAAAGTGTAGGGATATTCGAATAAGGGTCCAATCGATGCATCGAGGAGTCTGAATAAAACAAATATGCAAGGGTTAATTAGCCAGTCCTTCAATCCCTGGGATGCCGAGCGCCGTCTTGTGAATGTTGTCATACCGATCTGGCTTTTGTTCTGGCACTTTTTTTTGACCAAGAGTCGTTCCCAGTCCGGAAACGCCGACTTGAGGCTTTGGGGGCAAATCGGAAGGGAATCAGGACTTCTCCTGAGTGAAGGTTCAGCGCTCAGCCCCAAGTTTTTGGGCGGGTTCCACGCGTGGATTCGTAATCGAAGAGTACTCCATTTGACCAACTTTTCGCCCATTCATTACTCGGTGTACTATTCGAAGGCTGCCCAAGACATTTGTTTTCGATTGGATCCCACATCACCACCTTGCGCAAAGTACGTCCTTTGATTCTTGAGCATTGGAACTCTGCTGTGACAAGTGCTTTCCACATAGCTAAAACTCCAACATCGCTGCAGCAACGGGACCGATCCATTCACCAGAAAGCACAATCAGGTCATTGACGTTGAAAGGTTTATCCCACCGCAAAATGCACATGATGAGAGCCCATGCGATATGGGCAGCAGTGTTAATCTCGAGGTATGAGATGGGTAAATGGGCTGAGATTCGTGCGAGGCACAGTAGAATAAGTTACCCTGTTTGTAGAATTTTGCGTCTGCCTACTAGGATCTTGTCTAGTCCAACCCTCACTGAGCACCGCTACGGCCATGAGCTGTGAGAACCGTGACGGGCACGGGGAGCTGCATACATACTGATGGTCCCCCGGTCTATCGGTGTCGACCCAGTTGTGCCAAAAAAGCCATGCGACATGGTCCTTTTTGCTTCTTTCCAGTGTTCTACAAGCAAGTCGCCATTTCATCAATAAGTTCCATTGCCGACCTCCATTGGGACCAAGCCATCAAGATCCATAGCAACTTTGTGTACAGATTATGACGGGATGTTCAAATGTAGAACGGTGTATTCCAGCTGTCATCGGATTCTGGCCTGACCATCGGAAATGAGTTGATGTCAGAATTGCGAAAGAGCGGTGACAGACATCCAACCCGTCTTGGTGACGTTCACCATGTCGGCCACCGCCGCTGGACAGATACGGGGAGTACGGATTACATGATATGCGGAGAAAGGCTATAGATTGTTTGCTGTTTCGAGTCAGCTTTTCCTATCATGGTTGCAAGAGACAAGTCACCTTGAAGCGCGTCGTTCGGAGCAAGTTGACAACGACAAAAGTGTCTGCCCCCGAGATTCAGAATGTTCCGCACCATATGGTCGGCCAGGGCTCAAAATCAATCCTTCACCCCCTGGAACTGTCAGACTCAAACACCTGGCCTTCAAGAATTCTCTCACCCCGGTTTTGCAATGACTTGCAGGGTTATCTTTGACGTTGAATGCATCCTTGCGAGTTGGGTTTGCGTGAAAGCTGCCCGACACAATCTTTGCCAAGGAGTCGGTTAGTAAGCAGGTCTTGACTTGACATCCTGACAGGATCATCCTGCTGGCTGCCATATCTTCGTATCCTCCTTTTGCAACCGTTTTCTCGCGCTGTCAAGATTCTCTCTGTCCATCTTTTTTTCTTCGCCTACTTTCCATTGGCCACGGACATAAACCCTTGCAATATAATAATAATATTCCATGGGTGACGCGGTGACGCGCCAGGTCTCGCACCATACATTGGATTCAAGTACCCCACGGTGCCCGCCCAATTTCCTTCTCAATACAACGCTCAAGTGCTGAGCGCTGGGGGAGCTGCGTCACTAGGCATCTAGTTTAACCTCTAAGTTTTCAAAATTGTCATCAACGGGATGGAGCTCGTGAGTAAATATACATTTGCTCGAATCTAAATCCCTCACAGTGATCCTCAGCTTGATCATAATGGCCAGGACTACAACATATCTACTGTAGCCTGACCATTCCTATATCTGATTACCGACCTCGCACGATGTACATATGATAGTGGCAGCACACGAATGGGCACCATTTATGGGAAGAACTACCACAACCGGATGGGACGGTCGATTGCCAGACGAAGACGCCAGTTCGCGTACAGGGGCTTGTTGTGAGAGACGAGCAATGTTTAACACAAGGTGATTGCACGTTCGACTCTGTCCTTACTTTGCCTAATAGCAGCGGCGTAGGCGTATGTCTAATGCCACAACGTTTTCGATTAGATGATGGCGGCTTCTCTCATCAGAGCCTACAAGCGTGTTCTCCCCAGTCACAAGCCGGAAAATTTACTTTCTGTTGAAATTTGGTAAACAGCCTTTCGTAAGTGTTATGATATAACAACTTTAAAATTTTAATTAGAAAGAGAGAGAAGTGGCTTTATTCGCGACCGTCAATTGTAGCCCGGTTTGGCGTCGGTACCCCTATTGAACTCTGAATCTGCTGGCAACATGCCTAATGCTTATGGCACCCTGAATCAACCCTGCGAACATGACCCTCCCATGTTTGAAATGAACGCTGCATCTAATGGTGGCTCCATGCTATGTGAAATATTTTTCCTCAATCTAACATGTTTTGGACTGGTAAGTGGACGATGGGAATTTGATCTCAGTCCGGCTGACGACTGTACTTATCCCAGCAGCGCCGTCAAAGTCATCTCGGCGATATCTTCTTCCTGACAGCCCAATTGCCGAAACACCTTGCTTTCCCATAATCTCCAGCGGCAACCTTAGTAACTGATTATCTTCATGTTCTGACCTGCTCACAGAGCCCTGTTGAACTCTGTCGCCGACTCATAATCTCTCGAGTGTTGTCTTGCAGTGACATTGATAACGCGAATGAATAAATATAGTAATCAAAGATGTCTTCCGTAACGCAGAAGAGGGATACATTCTACTTGGACAGGAATAATCCATATCTCAGGGTGCCTTAATCATTCCAGACGTTCGATATAGCTGCATCCGATCCCTGTGGAACAGGAGGACATTCAGACAGTTCCGATGCATCCCGGCTTAAGCTGCACGATCACCGTTCATGCCCCGTCCTGTAGGCTTGTGTCTCTAAACGGCAATACATTTTTCAAGCTCGAGAGATATCCATCAATGCCTTTCTTTAGCCGTTAATTGTCAATTCTATGATACTAGCAGACGTCAACGTTCAACCATGGACGATCGCCTTCATAGGACAAGTTAAATGAAGCTGTCGTTACCCACGAACTGTACGGTATGGCGGATGCCATGGTTGCCATGGTTCCATTTGACTACACGTAGGTGGTTGAGGCCGCTCAGGGAACTACATTGCTATGACATTGTAGCTTAATTTATATTTCCAATACTAATGTGGTAGACCCTAAAAGCTACTCAACTACCGTACATATATATATTTATATATATATACAAGTGATTTGTAAATCAAGGTTTCTATATGAATGGAAAATACTTATGCAGACTCCGACGACACCTTCGGTGACGAAATGAACCAGGGTAGCACATGCTTCCCCGGCAACGATAGGTAATCGTTGAGAATCGTGGGGGGAAGGAATGAAGCTCTCTTGCAGATGGAGATACCACATAAACAAGTGGTTCGCAAGAAATGTCGATTGAGCACTGAAAAGAAGGGAAAAAAATTGCTGGCCGTGATGTGAAAATATGTACTAATCATGATCATAAAAATAGATCGTATTATGAGATGCTTAAGCACCAGCCGGAGTAGAAACACGGGAAGTCGCAGTGTAATAGCTCAGGGTGCTCCGACTTGTTGATGGATTATTGGCATCGAGGTAACTTTTCTCGCTTTCAGGACTGGACACTCTCCTTTCTTCTTCCCCACGTCGGCTCATTCTATCGAGCAGCTCGCCCAGTTCTGTAGTACCACCTAGGCTAGCGAGTAACCCGACTCGCAGTCCAAGGCTATTGGGCCTGCTAGAGGTTGTGCTGTTCGTTATTTCAGTCCGCGAAAGTGGCCGTGTAGGCGGGCGATCGAAGGTAGGTGTGCTTCTAGCGCTCCCCGAAATTCTCGGTTCTTTGCTCGTAGCCACACTAGATCCGATGCTTCCCATCTCGCGGGAACCCATACTTTCGATGGTTGGCATGCGCCTTATGAACGCGTTTAACATGGGTAGAGGTTCATCGGGTGGATATGGCTGTCCAAATTCGTTATAACCCACAGTCGGAGGAAGGGGCGGTAAATTGAAGCTATATGGAATGTTACCCATATCGCCTTCTTCATCTGTAATTATTATATATATTTTTTTGTAAACGTTAACGACATCTAACCATTTTGTGGGTTGATCTGACCTATAAGTGTCCGGAATTGTTCCGATAGAGTTTCGCCCCTAGTGGTTGCGTTCTCTTCGGAAGAAGAGTTTAGACCTGGCGGATACCGAGTCGTGATTGGCGACTGTTCGTCTTCGGACGAAGTAGAGGAGCCGGAGTGAGCGGCCCGGACTTTGGATGCAGGGTATCGTGGAATGACCGTTTGGGTGGACTCGACATTTGAATCCGAGGTGGATTGTGACGCATGTGATGGTCGACGCTGCTTCAACGAATGGCGATTGAGGGCCAAATCTTTCAATGAAGCTTGTGCAGAAGTTTCCGCGGTCTCGCAAAAGCTCAGAACTCGAAGTCTCCTCGTGTTCGATAGTTGCAGAGTACGGCCATATGCGAATGAGAAAATGTGGTAGGAGACCTGAAAGAGTGTGTCGAGAAGCGTTTGAGGGTAGGCAAGGACGAGGACGTACCAGGACCGTCAGAGTGATGACAAGCCGAAGCAAAGCTAACGCTAACCAAATACTCCACGAAGGAGCAATGCACGGACTCTTCGGAACAGACCATACAACATCGATATCAATATAACACCGATACGCGTAAGAGAGTTCTTGGGTATTCGGATGTCGCCAAATGAATAAGAAAATGACATTGAAAATAGCAGGAGCCAAAATTAGACAAGTTGAAATAGATCGAAGCACTTTTCGAATGACGTGCGAGGCTCGTGGGGGCATACTCCGTGCAAGGGGTATCTTGAATATTGACAGGAGTGTTGCACAAATAAGAGAAGCCAAGGATATACTTGAACTGATTGCAAGAGCGAGAGCTGCCGCCTGCCCTTGACTTGAGGCATAAATTGAATAAGAATAAAAGTATCTGATGCTATTGTAGACAGCCCAGACCGCTTTCAGGAAGGAGTCAAGATGGACGGAATGACAGGGCGTACAACCTAATGCTTACCGATGAGGGCCTCCAGCCCGCATTTCATCGCGCGCAACAGGCGAAGTCGTTTCTGCACGATGATTTCCCAGAGACTGGTTGGACCCCTGCGCGGCGGATGTGCAGTAGTCAAAGTTCTGGTCTGGCGCAGTTCCGGTTGCAATGGTGGGTCGAAATAGGAGGGAGATTCGGGTATATGAAGCAGTGGTTCGGTTTGCTGCGCCAAGTCGAACGAGGTATCTGGGATGGTGGCATTTGACGATATCCGTGTGTGGTGGGGTGATGATTCGGCCCGCGCCTTGTCAGATGACCATGGTGCAGGGCGGGGATGCGTGTCCGTCATGAAGAAAGTCGTTAGAGCATAGGGTGGGCAAGAGAGTTGAGAACGAACCGGACCCTCACAACCAACCTGACAAGTTGGTACCATATGGGGTAGCCCTGGTGGGATTCAATGTTAGAAAGCCGGTCGATGCTGGGATTATATCAAACCTCCGCGTTCGCCCAGCGTTAAATTGAAATCAGTCATGCGTCGCGGTTGCGAGAGTCTGTCCTAGAAGGCAAGGCAGCGTCCACATGCCATACTATGTGGCGCGCCGACAAGCTGGCCCACAGTCAGAATAACTCCCAGCATCATGACATACATCATGACATACGAGCTTCTCATCAAACCTCAATCCTTGACCACAGAATTCTGGCGACTTTTTTTATTCCCTTTCCTATCGGGCCTTGAGGGTTCTCTTCTTTGGCCCTCTCTCTCTCTCTCAGAGGTCATGTTCAGCGAGTATGACATGTTGAACCCCGACTACAACGGACCAAAAAGGCTGATAATCCAGTACGGCCCGTATCACAGAATTATCGGCACATGATGCATGATGCTAAGGGCTGCGAGCGATTTATTGGCGAGTCTATTCAAGTTTGGACAAATATACGCCGTACGAGGTTGCTCATCGGTGCTCTGATGTGCGGCTGGATGCAGAACGCTGTAAGAAAGAACGTCATTACACTGGCAACAACCAACTAGCGCGATGGGAGTGTTATCAAGCCGTTCGCTACGTCAAAGCTAGGATGCGTTCCATTTTCTTCGCACATTAGCCCCATGAAGACGTCGATTATGTACATCAATCGAGGTGCGATTGAAAATTGCGCATGTAGCAGTTTAGGGATGCCCGGGCCACCGGATATGCATAATGAGATAGGCGGATTTGCATGCACCCTCAGCCCATCATTGGGCGCATCAGATTGACGCGTCGGCTCGTTGAAGACGCCGCCGAACGCTGATGATAATCCAGGACTTGCAACTCAAGAACGAGCCCTGATAGCCATCTTTTGACGAGCTGTATTAATACAGGGCCCTGCTGTACTCGGATACTGAAGTAAGCGAGGGCTATACTCTGGAATCAACGCTTGATGTCACATAATGTCACCCTCCACAGGTTGTCAAAGAATTAACCCGTCTGTGGGCGGCGTCCAGACGCCAAATTTGTCATTGCCTTGGCGATAGCGCTGACGCATCGTGGGCTAGTGTCTGGACTGGACGAAAGTATATGCGTTGCAGTAAGCTCACTGATTTCGGTCTCAAGGTGAGCTCGGCTGTAATTAAAGTTGCGAAGCACTGGTGAAATTCACCGACAGGTACGGTGACTTCCCAAAGCAGAGGAGGAAGGCATCGAATCACCATTCTCGGATAAGGTGACCTCCCATCTGAACGGTTGTGTCAAGGTCCCAATGTGATAGAACCTTCCCGTGGGCTAATCTTATTACGGAACAACAAGCATGAGGCGACGTGGGACGAGATAGCCCTGAAGCCATTCGCAAGCATCAAACGCTGTCGTTGGTACGTAAGTCCCTTGGACGGACCGGGATCAAATTCTGTAAAGGACGTTTGACGGAGATGGAAATATGCTTGCGGGCCCTGCAACTACTCCCGCTGTCAGCGTCCAACTTTGCTACAATCGAACCGGTTTTGATCCAACCCGTTTTCCGTTGGCCCCTTCTCCGCTTTCTTCAATGAGAACTCATGTAACTGCTTCCCGGCTTGATATAAATCCCCTCCAGTTGACTATTGTCCGCCTTCGCGCACTTCACCCACCATGTCCCAGTTTCACCTCCGTCCTGTCAATGATAACTCGCCGTCGTCTTCGCCCACTGCCTCATCGTCTTCCCCAGATCGGTCGTCGCCTCACAAGACATCCCCCGTCTCTTCTTCTTCACACTACAGCAATGCCAGACCGCGCAGGCCCTTATCACCCAGTTCTATAAGAGGTAAGTGCAATGACGCAAGTTAATTTAAGGCTTGGCTTAATCGAGCACTAGACCTTGACCTAACCCACACATCTGATATGCCGCAGCGAAAATACCCTGCGCCTCCAACAGGACATGAATTGATGGCAATGTTTCCACCAGCACCCCCTGAAACTCCTCTTGAAACTCGGGGAGGTCCCACAAGCGGTTTTTTTCAGCGGCAAGAACGGGCATTCTTCGCTCAAGCCGGCAAAGAGATCTTCCGCGTCCGAGTAGAAATCGATCTGCCGCATGCGTCAGATATGGATGGAAGCTATGTAAAGCCACGGCCACGGGAAGTCAATGCTCCCCGTTCGTGGCCACCACCACTGCCTGCACATCCGCCACCCAACGCGCCTTTATCACACCATTCACCTGTTCACGCGGCAAGCCCAACGGTACCTCTCGCTAATCCTAATGGGATATCCAACCAACGGGGTGGCGTCCCTGTTACGCCAGTTCCACTTTATCCAGTAAATACGCATTCGCCCACCTCACAGCATCCACCTAATCTCCATCCATCTCCTGTCCATCAAGCGGGTATGACTTTACGTACCCCTCCACAGGAACCCATACCAGCTGCATTGCAGCGCCCTAAAACAGAGTTCCAACCTGAAGAATATGATCCTGATGAAGCATGGAGAAGACCTATTCCATACGCAGAACGGCGGCGCGCTGGCAAACACACGAAACGAGTTATTGTTAGAACATAACGGTATGACAAAATCATATACGGGTGGTGATTAAGAAATTGATGTGTTTGACACCATTACAGCTGATTGATCTTTCACCCTCACTGCGTATGCGATTGACACGGTGTACGATACTCGTCTACGTCTTGAATTAATAACTACTTAGCAAGTACTTTATGATACGCGATGGAACGCTTGGCATCGTCAGTGAATCACTGACACAGAATCTACCCTGCACAAGACTGAGTAGTGAGTAACAGAATGGACGAGTAGTTGTAGCCGATGTGGTGGATTGATCATGATCGATTATGTGTATTCGGCTATCTGTAGCGTCCAGGCAGGACTTTGACAGGTCTTGGTATGCAGCGGTTCCTCCGGAAAGCCATCCGTAGGCGAGAGAGAGAGAGGGTGATGCGGTCTTGTTCCATTTTGCTGCACAAAAGAGCGCTGGTGGACCATTGGGATTGGCCATGGCTACGACAAAAAAATTGAAATACTTTTGAAAATATTTGATAAATGCTGATTTCTCGGAATGACGGTGGCAGGTGGTCGAGCCCCTGCTTCTCCCCTGCTTACCCGACCCGGTACTGAGATTGCTCGGCATTCGTTCCGGTTGCATAATTGCCGGGGGAAGGAGGACGTTGAAAACTTTTTTTCAACGCTCTTCAGTTTTTGTCCTCACTCCCTCCAGCATTGAATATTGGACCTTGGAAGGCAAGGCCAGTGACTAAACCGCCACATAGTAGTTATTATAGTATTTCAGTCTCCGAGTGACTGAAATACATACCAGGTATACCGTCATTCCCCATTACTTAAGGTTCCTATCACTGACTCATGATCAGGAGGGAGGGCCGTTCTCCCCCATGTGGCGAAAATCGGAGCTTACCTATCCACGTCAATCAATCAATGACGAGATGGTCAGTCAGTCAGTCAGTCAGACCGCTAGTGACATCTCATGTCAAATCGAGCCCAGACTGGAGTTAACGCGTCATTATGATAATGACTCCATTTCACGATGCACACCCCATTGAATGGGCATTCCCATCCATCCCCTTCATTCGTATTGCTTTTGTCACAAAATGCTACGAAACCACGCCCATTACGGGTTGTATATTGGGGTCTGCCAATCAAGGCGATTGTCTCACTTTTGTCATTCTTAAGACTACTACACATATGATATTATCACAAAGCAACTTTTTTTTTTTTTTACCGAGTGGATCCGCGTTAACTTTATTAGCCGTAGCCACGTGCGCCGCTTATTACTATATCCGGACTCTACCAGAGCTCTTTTACACTTGATCCATGGCCAACGATGAAGATATCACCCAGTTCTGTGCCATAACAGGGGCATCGTGGGTCGCCTAGATACGCCATATGCTGATCGTAGTTGATCGATGACAGCAATTAGGGCCAGAGATGCCAAGAAGTTCCTGGATAAATACAAGCGATTGGATGCCGCGATGGATGCGTACTATGGTGATTCCGTCCCCAGGTCCAGCAGAGACAAGCCACCCGTATCAACGAGCAAACTGAATACTCTCTTTGACAAATACAAGGGTAAGAGGAGACTTTGAGCCCACCCTCCCCTACCATTTTCCTTCCCTCTCTCTCTCTCCCTCTCTCCCCTCTCCCTCTCCCTCTCCCTCTCACACACGTACTGTTGGCTGAATTCATTTCCGGGCAGATCAAGACGGCCACATCGCTATTGACGGTACCATTAAATGGTGTGAAGACTTGGAGGTAGACCCGGAAAATGTAGTGCTCCTTTCCGTGGCGTATGAGCTCAAGTCGCCAAGAGTGGGTATCTGGACGAGACAGGGATGGGTTCAAGGATGGAAGAATATCGGGTATGGAACATGTCACGCTCAGAGAAAAATTCATCATTGGGGTTTCAAAACCATTTTAGTTCCGATACGATAGACGATATGCGAAACAGCCTGGATGAACTAAGTGACAGGCTTGCATCAGACCCAGACTATTTTAAAAAGGTATACAACTATACATTCGAGTTTGCTAGATCAGAGGGTCAGCGGAGCCTTGGTAAGTGCGAATATTAGCTCTTATGCCGTCAGTTTATGCCATTCGACCTGACCAAAAAAAAAATAGCATTGGAAACGGCTCGGCCATTTTGGAAATTACTGCTATCACAGGGAGCATTGAAGCCGACAAACACCGACGAGGACGTTGATATGACGGATAGGACGGGATGGAAGGAAGAGTATACCCAGTGGTGGTTTGACTTTCTAGCTGAGAAAGGTGCGAGAGGTGTGAGCAAGGATACATGGGTGATGGTGTGTCATTTAACACTTTGTCTCGGTGGTTGTTAGCGCCCTCCCCACCTCCCCCAGTTTCTAGAATTCATTCGTTCGATCGATGCGCAGTTCAAGAACTACGACCCTGAAGGTGAATATAATTGAAATGATTCATATTATTGACCACGCGAAAGGTAACCCCAGTTTACAGCTGCCTGGCCGTCCACCATAGACGATTTTGTGGAGTACGCGAGGAAGCGTCTGGCAGCATCGTAGTGATTGATAGCTTGATGTATGATTGCTTATGCACCTGTCAAAACCCAAGGTATCGCCTATATTGGTCTATAAAGATGTATTATCATCACCAAGCGCTCGCTCTTCTTGTCAGTCATTCGCCGGATCAAAAAGACGCAGACCATAATGAAGGAAAAAGGCTCTAACGAGGCCCCCCACCGTAGGACATCGTTGACGCAACTGACGCATTGCCCCTGGTTCCTTGGCGATCACGCGTATTCATAAACGCAGTCGTCCACGCCAACTGTCAGCTGTCCGCGTTAAGTATTAGCCAGACAGATCTTGGCGAGTAACAACTCAATAATCGCTTTGGAGGGACGCACATGGGTGTGATATCGGTCGCACGGCACAAGATGCTTAACAGCGTTTCTCCGATCAGTAAACATGACATGTTAGTTGCTATGTCCTTGATGAACCAACATATGCATATATGCATTGCGTCCAGCTCCCTGCCGCTCCATGAGCGGTCTGTGGGTGTAATCATGACATGAGTAAAGTCAAGGGAGAGCGGCATATGTATTGGAGCAAACCGCAAATAAATCAGTTCGCCCGTTTGTGCCTCCGAGTCTAAGGCGACTTAAGCCAGGTGTCTGACGGTGACAAGTCCAATCCTCACCTATTACAGGCCCACGGTGGACGACCGCGAAATAGGCTCCAGTGTATTTCTGAGAGCTCTTAAGATGAAAGTGTCCATATGTGAACGCGCGCGCACGCGTGCTTGTTATAATCGTGGCGTGTGCAACGGAGACGGTTCTGCGCATAGATGTTCATTTGTTTCAACCCCCCCCCAACCTGGGGTTCAGACTTTGTCCAAAATAAAAGGATACCCTAAACCGTCGATTCTTATCACACATGTCTGCAGGGGAGAGAGGTCAGCGTTACGTTCACAATTGGAGAGGCGGTGAGCGGCGCAACCCGGAGCTTGACAATTTAACGTACGGCGTACGATTGACCGACGCTGACGGGCGGAGCAAAAATAGCCAAATATGGGACATATAAATACCACCAAACGAGCTGAGGCGAGTAAGGCTGATTCTGCTGGAAAGATAAATCATGCCTCCTTCCATTGCTGAGGTGCCATCCACTAGCATGTACTCCAACAGAAGCCTTAAAAGTGGATCTCGTCTCTCGTCCGCTGAGGTGATAGCGGCAGAAACCGAGTATGGCGCTCATAAGTGAGTCATTCTCTTTATCCAAAGAGAATATACTCCCGGAAGCGATGACCGCCCTGCCACCCCTTGGTTGCCTTGCCTCGGTGGACTGGTCCCAGAGAGCCCATTCATTGGGGTTGGTTAGGGTGGAAGAGGCGCCGGGCCTTTTATATGCTCCGCATCATCTGTAATATACGGATCGCTAACTACTGCGTGGTTTTGGCCATTAGCTACCACCCGCTGCCTGCCGTTTTCGATTCTGCAAAGGGAGCTAAGTAGGTTCACATGCTTATCATTTCTTCTCATGCTGATTGTGATCTGATAGAGTATGGGATCCCGAAGGCAACGAATACATTGATATGCTGGCTGCCTATTCGTAAGCTACCTCTTTCCTCTCTGATCTTCTCCTACCACATCGTCTCACCCGTTTCCCCCATGTTAGAGCTGTCAATCAGGTGATTATCTCAAAGCGATTTGAAGGACCAGCACAGGCTAATATAATCGTGAATAGGGCCATTGTCATCCACGCATTGTGGCCACTTTGGTAGAACAATCGCAGAAACTGACTTTGTCCTCTCGCGCGTTTTACAACAGTGTTCTTGGACGCTATGCCAAATATCTCACTCAGATGTTTGGTTATGATATGGTGCTGCCTGTCAACACCGGTGTCGAAGCTGTTGAAACAAGCATCAAGCTGGCAAGAAAGTGGGCATATATGCGCAAGGGTGTTCCGCGTGGAGAGGCCATTATCTTCAGCGCATCAGGCAATTTTCACGGCAGAACGCTCGGTGTCATTAGCATGAGCACCGATCCAGAAAGTCGGAGCGAGTTTGGGCCTTTTTTGGAAGGCGTCGGACCTACCTACGTCGATAACGGGGAAATAAAGATGATCCGATTCGGCGTGATTGATGACTTGAGGCGGGCACTCGAGTTGTACGGTGACCGTACCGCAGCATTCCTCGTCGAGCCAATTCAAGGTGAAGCTGGGTATGTCCTTTTTGTTTTGGCTTGGAAAACACCAATGACGTCTGCTTAGGGTTATAGTACCCCAAGATGGCTACTTGGCCAAAGTCCGTGATCTTTGCAAGGAACATAATGTCCTATTAATCTGTGACGAAATACAAACGGTATGTTTTTTGATGGCTACCGTTGTTTAATGTGTCTAAGGTCTGATGGACCTGTCCAGGGGCTTGGCCGCACCGGCAAGATGTTGGCTTGCGAGTGGGATAATGTTCGGCCTGATGTGGTTTTATTAGGAAAGGCACTCTCTGGCGGTGGTTCGTAGAATGCATCCATGGTGACCGTGAGCTGCTGCTGACGACATTGCCAGTATACCCTGTTTCTGCCGTCTTGGCGGACAAGGATATAATGCTGTGCATTCGCCCAGGCGAACATGGAAGCACGTATGGCGGGTGAGCAGCTAGACTCTGTAGGCGTTTCATGATACTAATAGTAAACCTCTTTTTAGAAATCCTTTGGGATGTGCAGTGGCTATGACGGCTCTACAAGTCCTTGTTGACGAAAGATTGGTGGAACGAGCTCAAAGGCTTGGAGAAATCTTCCGTTCAAGTATAAGGGCCTTCAAATGTCCTCTGGTTGCCACCGTGCGCGGCAGAGGACTTTTTAATGCTGTCGTTATCGACGAGTCCAAGAGTGTAAAGCGACGAACGGCGTGGCAGCTATGTTTGTTGCTCAAGAGCCGTGGGGTGTTGGCAAAACCTACTCACGTCAATATGTAAGGCATCAAATGATGTGCTTTTCAAGTGCCTGTTGCTCATTCGTGTGTAGAATCCGGTTTTCTCCGCCTCTTGTGATTTCGGAAGAAGATTTGCGCAAGGCTATAACCATAATCGGGGAATGCCTATATGATCTCGACAAGGTTCGTGAATTTCCCGTCGTGTTTCACCAGCTGATAATTTTCCAGCTTGAGGTTATCCCCAGCGAGCACTAGTGGACTAGTGGAGCTTTCATTGATTTCATGACTATTTCTCATTTCACTCGGTTTGTATATTAACTAACTAACATATCCTTGCAAATATGTACATCTTGTATATGTGTGGAGCATTTCATAAGGTCATCTCGTTTAAGATGGCGAGTAACCGTTTAGAATGGTCTGATTGTTCTTGCCATGTTCGGAACGAAATAAAAAGGGTTCAACGCCATGACATGGCATGGCTACTTCAGTCGAGACTCAGTGACTAAGCCATAATATTTTTGCATTAATCAGCAACGTGGCACAAATAGAACTGCACACTTCTATAATTAGCTGCAAAAAGTTACCCTTGGCTTTTCGGTCGTCTCAACACGATTGTAACTCGCTTCTGTCCTCTTTCATCAAGAAGACTACGAGATGATGGCGAGCTCTCAGGGCTCGTTACGACAACGAAAAACAACCGCAAATGAATCCTTATCTGCCGATGTGAACATTAATAAACCTGGGCCATCTCTATCCGTAGCCAGCGCCCATGAGGAAGTTGTATGGGGCAAGACTCCATGCGGCCAAGGTCGGAGCTATTTCTAATATATTTATTTTCCATCTTTACTCATATTTTTTCTTTAGTATTTCGCGTTCCAACGACCCATGACGTCTTGACGACTTTATTTCACCCTCGATACCCCAAAAGCCACTTGGATCTACTCAGTTTGGGTTCACTCGCTCTTCAGGTCATTTTGTTTCTCTCCCTACCTCGTCCTTCTGCCTGGATATTCTTCTTTTTCTATTTCGCACTTTGGAGGACGGCGTACGATGCAGGGCTAGGCTATATTCTCACTAAACAAAGCAAGAGAAGATGGATTGTGAAAGAAATCCAGCGACTTGGATGGCTAGATGAGAGGCGCTGTCCTCGCATTCACAACTGGATTCGGGATCAGCTGGCGGGCAAGATGGGCAAGGATTACTCATTTAATGTATGCGCCCATATGACTTTCTTGCGACCTTTTTCCCTTCCCTCTGATACTGATTCTTTTTTATTAGGACCTGCCACTTGAATATAACACGTGGCTGCTATTCCGCCAAGTTGTTGATCTCATCTTGGTCAAGTCAGTTCTCGGTCCATCTTGTCATTGGTGCATGGCTCACATAAAGAAGTGACTTTTTGTCATATTGTCTGTTTGCTTTCTCTTGCTTTAGAGTCCCTACTGGGCTTTCCATCGGGGTACATATTGTGAGGTTCGTCGCTCGATTTGGGCTTGTGGCACTTGCATTTAATAGAGAGAGAGATCAGATGGCTAGGTGGCATTGCGCTTATCGGATTTAACCTCTGGGTGAAGACAGAGGCTCACAACGTCGTCAAGGATTACGGTTGGTATTGGGGAGACGTATTCTTTCAACGTGGCAATCTTGTCTTTGACGGCGTATTTGAGCTCGCACCTCATCCAATGTATTCCGTTGGTCAGTTGGTTACAACTTTTCCGGGTTCCGCTCAAGTATCTTTAGGTTATGCTGGTTATTATGGCTTGTCTTTAATATCTGGAAGCTATGCTGTTCTGTTTGTCAGTCTAGCTGCACACGCGGCACAATTTTCCTTCCTTCTCTTCTTCGAGAATCCTCGTAAGTAATTCCCAAATGGATCGGAATCTCGCGTGTCAAATCTTGAATGACAGACATTGAGCGTATGTATGGCCAACGCAAGTTAATCGCAAAACGCGTTCCTGTCATTTCAGCGAAACCGACTGGGATTTCGAACGATAAGAGTGATGGAGTGGTCAAGACAAATCCGGACGATCTACCAGCGCCAACCATGGCTGATGGAGAAACCTTTACAGATACCGAAGTAGAAACCGAGGCAGAGGCAGAAACATCTACAGAAGAAACGCGATCAAGGCGTGATAACAGCGGCCCATACATGAATGAGCAGCGTACCAAGTACCGTCGGGTTCCCGGGGAAAAGGCTATCTCCCAGCACGATTTGTTCAACAAGTATTTCCGTCGAGACACCGTCATTCTCAAGAATGTTGACGTATTAAGGTTCATTCCCTTGGTTATTGATTATGTGGGATGCTCATTTTATGAAAATTTAGGGCTAACGATGCGATGCTCTTGCTCGTCGTTCTTTATGGCCTAACGATTTCATTCATGCCCCGTTTGTCAGAAACAGCCATTTTTTTTGTCCATTTCATCCACACTTTTGCCTGGTTGATGATACATTATGTTGGTCTCGGCCTGTTGCTCAAGGCGCAGAGCGAAAACAAATATCTCGTGCGCCATTTTGTGAAAAACTACCATTACGCTCAAAGCGATGGCGGGAAAGGAGCCATCAGCGAAGCTTTCAACAACTGGAAGGTCATCTATAACCTCACTCTATGCATGACATATGGTCCGTTTTCGAATGTCTATAGGGGATACACGCTCAACGTAATACACAGTTTCGTGTATCGGGATGGTTCGTGAGGCATACATGTATCCGAATGACTGGAAGGTTGGAAATGAATTACTCCGTCATACACTGGGTGTCGTAAGTCATCATGTTATCATATCTACCACAGCAAAGTAACCCTGTCGGAATGTCTTTCGTAGCTTTTAATAGGTCTCCATGTCTGGGCAACTATGGAATCATTTGAAGTACTTGGCATGTTTGGTAATTTCGTCTAGTTTATGATTAATCATGCACCATTGACCCTTCCTTGGCAGGATGGTTTTTCGGCGACTTCTTTATGGAAGACTTCCCTGCTCATCTAGAGTACACAGGTATTTACCGGTAGGGAGTCTGCCACTTCGAAGGCCTATTACTCAATGTTCCTCTGCGCAGGTATCTCAACAATCCGGAAGCCATGGGCGGCGCGGCTTGGTTTGGCCTTGCTCTCATTAGTGGCAGTAAGCTAGTACTTTCGCTTGCTGTCATACGACATCTTGCAAACTGGTGGTTCTTGAGTTGCGTTGAGAAGTACGTGTTATTCTTTTAATTCGGATTCGCCGAGGCTCATTGTCGTTCAAGTCCGCATATGCGCAAGCTCTACGGTAACTCACTACGTAAAGATGCCGGGTTTGTGAAAGTCATCAAAAGCGTCGCGAGCAAGAATGCACGGATCCTTGAATCCCGTGCTGACAAGCACGCGCCGGAGCTCAAAAGGGTCGTCAAGGAAGTTAAAGGCACGTTTGAAAAGGTCTACGAAGAGACAGCCGATGTTGTTGAAGAATTCATTGCTAGATGTACGACCGAATTTCACGTTGCAATGTCCCACTAGCTAAGCTTGCTCTTTCTAGCCCGCCCGAAGATATCGGAAGTAGTACAAGAAACTAAGGTGCTGTTACAGCAGTCTCGGGAGAAACTGGTTATTACGTGTGTAAACTTATGCTTCTTATTAACACTGTCCTGAACGTTACTTTCATAGTCGAATTGCTAATGACTTGTCTTCTTACGACACAACCAAGTACAAGGTGACAGTTACGCCAAACAGCATTACCCATACTCTTCGTTTTCACCTCGGAGAACCGATTTGCGTGAGGTGGCAAGCGCCTCAGAAGCATTCCCGCAAAGATTGGATGGCCTTGTACAGAGTTCGTAAAACTTCATCTAACCCACGCACCTCTGAAAACTTGCCTCCACCTGACAGGTTGGGGCAAACAAGTCCACGGCAATCACTCGAGTTTCGTCCCTTGGCATGTGGCTTCCTGTACACGACAGGGAGTGGGACGGAGATATCCCATTAGGCCTCAGCAGGTCAACTGGCCTACCCGAAGATCCGGAAAGTGGGGTTCTTACATTTAGGGGCGATATGCTGCCCTGGATGACTGGCCAGTACGAGGCAAGTTGTTGGCATTATAAGCGGGTTGTCCGATCATAACCCCCGCCTGAAAGGTTCGGTATCACCACGACGGCAAATACAATGTACTCAGCTCAGATGGCCCGATTGAAATATATGGTATGTCCTTAAACGGAATGGCAAGCAAGAGAGGCCCTGACAGTTGATCAGTTGACAAGCCTGGTGTTATTGACTTTGCGACCGTCCGAGCGGCACTCATGCATGTCGTGCCATTGTGCCTAGACTCCGACCCATCTTTAATACCCATATCTTGCAAGAAATCTCACCTGGATGACGACGCAGAGACCGAAACCCGTGACCCAGATGATTTCGCCTTCTGGACGGAACGCCAAGCAAAACGTATTTGCCTCGCAATAAAGCAAATTTTTGGCGTTGATTATGCCCCCGAAGTCATCGTAGCAGATGCGAACTTGACAGCGTTAGCAAATCGCATACTTGTGTCAAAGGAGATTTTGACAGTGTGAGCGATGTGGGCGGCACGTTTATTATGATTGCTACAATTTATAGCTTTTCGTCCATGTAGCAAGTTGTTAAAGGGCTTTCTGGATCGTACATAATATATATACATTAACTACATGCTTTTCCCGCAACACAACGCACGTCTCGACATGTTAGGCTATACCTTACTGTCCGTTCCAGCAACCCTCCATGCCGTACCACCTCCAGCACATCTTCGTCCGTTAAGAAATCACGGTTAGCAAGTTCTCGTACACTTCCATTAGAAAGGTGGACTAAACTGCCTGGCGCGAATTCATCATGGTCCGTATCCTCGATCCTGCGCCATGTATTTAGCCAAATTGTCCAAAATGCTTCAGGTAAAAAGCTCACCCATGAAGATGAGATGTATACATTTCGTCTGTGGTGATGACCAGGCTGCGTCTTTCTAGAAATAACGACATGACCGGAATGGAGCAGATGACACGACCCTTCCCAAGCGACGTGTTATTACCTGTCAAACCTGGCTCCTCTCCATATTGATAGTAATGTAGGATTGAATGAGATCCCAGAGAAATGGTTGCCACAACGGGGTGATAAATTGGTCCATCCTCATGGGGCTGCACTTTCCAATGAGTGTACATTAACGTAATTGCACAGTGTTATACTGCACCAATATGCCTCGACCTGGGAGATACTTGAAAGAAAGGGCATTGACATATTTGAGCCAGCAGAGTGGTCAGCCTTTACCTCGTTTAATATAACATGATTTGGCCCTCTGTGAGGCGACGACTGAAAGGCACCTGTCGCCTTTAGACGGGCCATAATGTTTGGACTGCTAAGATAAGGTGCTGATGAAATGTATCAAAAACTTAACCTACAATGAATTTAGAAAGGGCGGTAATGGCTGTGCGAATAGAATGCCTTTCTGCGTTATCTCGCCGCCTTTGGGTAATGGTTAGTCTTGCTCGTCAAGCCAGTGGAGAGCTCTAACCCCAGATTTGAAGTCTATACATCATGTGATGGGTGACATGGTCAAGTGAGGAAAAGCTGTGAACAAACCGTCGAGTACTAAGTTCTTTCCATTTTTGATGTGCAGTTTCATTGATCTAAAGCGTCCGTACATTAAAGAAACTACCAATCTTTTGTTCCTTACCTTCCGGATAAGATATTCCTCCTCGTCTGACTGCGAACTGTTTTTCAATCATCGAGGGATGAATCACGAGCTACTAACTTACTGTCACAAAGCTTGGAATGTACCAGACACCATTGGATCCGGGAATACGGGCAAGGTCCATGTTACTTTTTTCGGGTTGGGCGACAGTTAGGCTAGACATATCTTGATCACAGTTAAGGTTGTTGATCTCCGACGTCGACAATTGTCGGAAGGTTTACTTGGTTTCTTCAGGGCCAACAATATGAATCCAAACCAATCGTTAGGATGCACAAAAAGCAACAGAACACGAGTTTTTGGCGAGCCAACGATTAGGGGTCACAACTAAATAAGGTTTTGTATTTGAAGATGTTTTGCACGCATGCCACTTGTGGGTTTCCTTTCAAACACTCTCCCGAAAATTAGGCATAGGCACCCACCTTGCGTGTCCCACGAATTATGGGGTTTCACCAACGTGAAGGGAAGGCCATTGCCTTAGCAGTATCAAGGTCATAGGACCGCAAATCGCTGTTAAATCCATCAAACATGAGCCATTCCATTTCCGCCCTATTTGAAATACACCATCCATTATGCGGCTTCGCCGGAGTATAGGTGACCGGCCATTGTACCGTATGGAGTCATTTTTCAGCGTCATGTATTGAACTACTGAGGATACAGATATGTACACATTCCAGATGTCTGCCTAGGGAGAAGATGGATCAGCCGGATCACCTTTGAGATCCTTGCTGTGCGCTACTGGGCACAATTAAATTCTACTTCAACGCAAGCCTATGCTAGACTCACACTGGCATGTAAGAACATGGAAAACCTCTCCGGTTACAATTTGCACAAGATGGTCGTGCGCCGTCGCATTTGAGTTTACGCCCTACACCCATCTACTCAGTTTTCATTCCAAATACAGGAAGTATAGCTCACCGCGACAGAAAACGCACGCCATGGGTGTTCGTCGAGGAGTTCGTGGAAGATCATCTTGCGCAGATTTGGGAATGGCATTCTGTAAAAACATATTGAGGAGAAATCCCATTTCGAGTCACCAAGATGAGTACCTCTTGCGCTGTTGTCGTTTTTGTTGTCTCAGGCATTTTGTCGAGTGTCAGTGCGACGAGAACCACGGGAACTTGCAGAGCTTGCACTTCCTTCTGGTGTAGGATGGCATTTATATTGCGTCCTCCCAGGGTCGAATTACATCAAGTCAGATATGGATCTCGTCAATGGGCTTCGAGTCCCTAGCACGCCGTTCGCTTAGAAGTTCCACATTTTGCTATGGCCTTTCCCGAATGTCCACGCCAATCGACGACATTAGATCAGCGGTGTTACTGGTTGTGGGAGTCCGAGGAACGCAGTCGTAAGTTCAATGATATAACATCGTGGCGGTTATGCTACTCTCGCGGTATAGTATTTCTATTTGGGTTTGATGATTGGGTGTGCACATTTGCACCTAGAGCTCATGTTGTGATGTTTGTTGCTGCTGTTATTTGGGATACTAACGCTAGGGAGTCCTTCAAGAAAAGAAAGCTTATTACAAATGAGGCTGAATCTCGTCCCATTCGTGCGCTGTTTATGGGGCTCACAATCGGTCTTATCGTGAAATTCATCATCGTAAGGCCTTCACGGTGACAACCGTAAATCCATGGTGCAATGGATTACGAAAGTGGTATCAGTATTTAAGTTAGGTTATTGCTCTACAGCGACGAAGTAGTCTTGTGTAGGGAAGCTTTTGACCTACACTGCCGGCACCTGCGGAATACGACACCCACTTTCATTCGTTCATCGGCTGTCCCCGAGTGACCTGAAGGAGCTCGTGGGGCTCAATCACCGCATGCGCAGGGTATTTCATAAGATGTCAATATTCCTTTGAATGGGACCAAAAAGCCTTAACCAAATTTGAGGTGGACCCGAGGAAGATCGCGGCTCGTAGGAGAACTTCCGCGTTGCTCGAATCGACCTGTCCTGCTTAGACATCACCAAGTCGCGCAAATCTCCAACTCCCGATGAGATCTAGGCTGTTTAAAAATTTCGTGAAGAAAATATCAAGAACGCGCAGGAAACGTGTTGAAATAATGCAGGCGATCAAGTCTTAGGAAGTAATTACTGTAATTAAGCGCGGGATATGATGTCTCACTCGGAATGGTAATCACTAGCCCATGATCATTCCATTAGGAATGGTCGCACAGTTCGCGAAGTATGCATTCACAATTTCTGAAGGATGGGGTTCCAACTCCAAGGTAGGATATCGATCTTGGTAACCTGGTCAGATTGCTCGATCACGACTCGTTCAACTTGTGAAGTTAACGGCATGAACAAGAACAGATGCAACACGAGCAGTTGCACGGAGAATACCATTTGTATCCTATCCTACCAAGTGGACTCTTTGACTCTTTTAGACGGCCCGGTGCCTGTGATCGACTTGTCCCAAATCAACCGGTCAGAGGAAACCAGCCGGCCATATCACTTTTTGTGATCAGGGTTTGCGTTGGCTGTTGAGGGAAATCAACGTATCCCTGGTTTGACGCGTCTACCATTGTCGAAATGCTAAGCGAGTCACGAACCCGTATTTGTCTCTGCTGGCTCTGCATCCTGATTTCGGGCGCAGTCGTGAAGTGGCCCTCCATAAATACCATGTCCTGGGTAGAGTCCCTCACGGAGGAAGGGTCAACCTGAGAGGTCGTGTTGAAAGCCAGATACTTCGGAAATTAACAGCCTAGCTAGCGCTGTGCGGCGCTTAAGCGTTGTAGTGGAGTTAGGAGTGTCTTCTCAGCTTGGGTAAAAGGACAGGACCTTGTAGCGATCCGAAGAATGAGCGAACCTGAAAATTGGTGGGATAGCGGTAACAGCCGCTAATCCATTTAGCCTGTATGCGAGGTATTAAACCCGGAAAGCTGGAGAACGGCATGTCTCAGAACAACAATTTGGTATCCATTTACATGACAGTCTTGATGGTTAAGTGACTCACTATGGGCGAATCAATGTGGTGGTCTTGGCCGTTATTTGAGCTTCAGACTCCGACGGGGATTTCATTCGATTCGTTCCTGAAACGCTCGAAGCTGCAAGTCCGGTAGAGAGCGGACGTAAGAGTAAGTTGAGCTGCAAGTCTTGATTTGACAAATGAACAAAATTGTTTATTAGTTTGTTTGTTTTTTTTTTTTTTAAATTTTGTGTCTGTTATAATTTCTTGGGTTTCTACTGAGTGGGAAGTTGTCCATTATATGGAATTAAATAAACATCATCTAGATGGATAATATGAGCGCCATGCACGCACTTTTACGAGAGCGGCCGAGATAAGCGGTACCTAATTACATAATATGATTTAGATAAAATAGAGCGAACGATTTTTATCAGATGAAAAGGGCGAATAGTCAGGGTCAGAGACAGCGACCAGTTGGCAATGAGGCTGCTATTGCTTTGTCGTCGCGATTGATCCGTTAAACGGCGGTGAAAGGTAGGGCGTAACATATGGTTCGCTTACAGTCTGTGCACAGTTAGCATCGTTTGATTTCCTGGTAAACTCTATGTCGATGCTGTGTTACTTAAGCTCAAGACGAAAACATGCGCATCAAACGATGTTCACCCACTTTCACCGGGTAACCCGACTTCCAAGAAATGGACGACCTGAAGGTAGGGCCAATAGGCGGAAACTTCCTGCATGGATTTGCAGAATATCCTCACTAAGAATCACTGGCGACATACTTGGCAGGATGTCCCCGAAATGCTGAATAACTAATCCGATCGCGGGATCCACGGGCTCAATAGCGAAACGGCCTGACTAGGGCAATGAACAAAAGACAAAGGAAGAGGTTAGGGCTCACAAAATAAATCTGAAGGTGCGGTTAGACACGATGTAGACACGCGTCGGCTTCAAGCCACTTTCAGGAAGATGCCGCTGCGTGGGAAGGATATCAAGGGATAAAGGAATGGCGTTATCGATCATGCTCATGATTGGCGCGATAGGATGAATGTCCGTATATGAATGAGATTGTTTTTGTAGTCCATGGCCAGGGAAGCACGCGTCCTATCGGCAGGCATGACAAAGCCTATTGTATGTTTTTTGATAAGCCATGTTATCGTGGTGATGTTGAAGCCTGTACGCTCCATGGACGTCGGATGAAATGATACTGTATTCGCTGACCAGGGAGTAACAGGGTTAACGGGTAGGACCGAAGGGTTCGCCTGCGCATCGTGTGATACGGTAAGGGTTCAAGCTGGAAGACGCGGATCAAATGCAGAAGAATGTGAGGAAAACTTTGGGACTGCGCTGCAAGTTGCAGACTGGAAATGATCGCGGTCAAGTAAGGCCCAAGCTTGGGGTTCGGCCGATGAGTGACCCAGCCAGTAGTCACTGCTGGGTGAAGGGGCAACTGCGGAATGAAGTGAGTTCTGCTCCATGAATCTGCAGGAGACCGCACTGTGGCACTGGCCGCTGACTGCTGAATAAGCGTGACTGAAGGAGCCGACTCGGCCGAGTAACAAGATAATGGGCTGCGTCTCGCTCACGCTCTGCTATGTTCTCCTCCCTGGCTTCGTTTCTTCCCACCGCCCTGCGCGAAACGACCAGGGCTTCTTCATTTGTACCAGACAGCGATGACCCGAGCACCGAACAGCAGTTGCCTCCTCCGCTAGCGGAGGCGCCGCAAGAGCAAACTGAGCCGCGGAAGAGAGACAGGGAACGACGCCATCCGAACGAGGTATTAGCCTCAATCTCCCATCAGATGCCTATTTGACATGTCTAGATTTTCATCGTTGTCAGACCACCACCGTCAAAAACAAACCATCCTTTGAATCTCCAAGTTCAATTGGTCCCGCCTTACTCGCGTGGCGTTCTCCCCCGCCAATCCGTCGACTTTGAATCGGGAAATACGGCTCTTCGGCGTTCATCTTCAACCCGCTCTCAGGAGTCTGCTTCAACCTATGGTTCAACGGCATCATTCAGCTCCACAACTACTACAGCTACTACATCCACCACCGCGTCACGTCGCGCCATCGTTCCTTTGTACAATCTTCAAGCACATAATGTTCTTCCTAATGTTATCATCGACGCGGGCACAGATGCCAAGATTGCCAAGTTCCAGAAACGCGGTATAGAACTCATCGACCTCGCCATTTTCGACCCAGTCGAAGTCTGGCCGGATCCTACGGCCGTTATCGTTCCTGTCGCAGCGCCTACTCTGACTGCGCCTGTTCTCGGTCCTGGAGCCAGCACATCCACTCTGGGTAGACTTAGCATGGACGAAACTGGTTTCGCACAGGTCACCCATGCCGGATCGGTTCCCGGGCGCAGCGCTCCCCCGTTCTTGGCGGCTCCAATTATAGGCTCAGCAAATGATAGATTTCCCACTGCGCAAGATCCACCTAATACAGCGACATCCTCAAACGCGTCACTTTCATCTTCTTCGCATTTTGTACAGCATAGTCCAATTCAAACACAAGGAACTCCCCCTAATTCATCAGGTCTCCCTTCAGGCAACAACAGACGTAATATATTTGGCAAGATATTCAAAAAAACTACAAAAGATATGGCAACATCACCTACCTCTGCATTGGCGACTATGAACGCTCATCAGCCACCGAAACAAGTGCCAAGAGCCCAGTCAGCACAATTGCATATCAACCAGGAGACCCCGGAGACTCTCAACGACTCGGCTGATCTAAGTGGAACTCCAACACAAATGCAACATATGACGACACCGACGCCGCAACACCAGTATTTATCTCCGAAAGATATGACGCCCGAGTCAAGTAATGGTAAACGTGCCGGAGGGCTTCGGAGCTCATGGTTACTTGGCTCATCCACCCGCCCACAATCAGCGACGTCCCCGTCATTTGCATCTGCTTTCTCGTCTCTGGGTATGAAACGACGTCCTGCAGCAGGTTCCCAGCCGGTAGATAGCATGACAAATAATTTGAACATGTCTCAAGCCGACCAGGAAGCACAAGTGTCTCAATCTACAGGCGTGAATCCTACCCAAGTTCACGCCTGCTACCAGGTAGCACCGAACCAAATACAAGCACAAAATACTTTAGGCGTTCAACCTACATTAGTTGTTGTTCATCCATCCCTTGTCAAGGCAACTCGTGGTGGTGCCAGAGGGCGCCAGTCGAACTCGCCTAATAGTGAAACAAGAGGAAGTGTCGAGATCAGAAACGACAATATCGATGACCTGAAACCTAGTAAAGAGAAGAACAAGCCGTGTCGTCGACCTTATATGTATGCATGGGTTGCTAGAAAATGGATCAAGCGCCGACCGTCACCGCATAGCCTTGGACAAGGGCAGCACAAGGGCCTTGGACTCGGTTTGAACCTGGGCGGAACTGGCATGGGGTTTGGTATAGACGCTAGCCGGATTCATGCAACCAGAGATCGTGAGGTTGGAGTGGAGGAGATGGTAGAAGTGCGTTTTGAATGGAAACGGATGCCAATTTCCGCTGGCCTCAAGAAGAAACTAGATGCCGGTGCTAGTAATGAAGCACGTGAATCCAGTGCGGAAGGCGATGAACAAGGATTCGCCGGACGACGGAGGGGGCGCCGTAGGGCAAGTACAAGTAGAGATGGTGGAAGTAGGCGGAGGGAGGGTGAGGAGAAGACGAAGAAAGATGGGGGTTTTGACGGCCAGGTTGAAAGGGTCAGGAAACCATCGGCATCGTCCATCGCTTCTGCCCGAGCTGCGGCGAAGCGATGGAGTTTGGCTTCTCACCAGAGTCAGAGTACTACTGGTGTAAGCGAGGAAGTGGCTGTCGACGCCGACACCGAGGATGAAAGTGACCCGGAGGACTCGGAGACGCCATGGGTATGTACGCTCAAGGTTCGAAGGACGAACGCTGGCCTGGCCAAGGAAGCAGGAATAAGCCTTATTCCTTCTAATACTTCGTCAAAGGAAGCCAGGGGCCGCAGTAGAAAGCATGGTGACGCCGTTGGTAATGGAAACACGCCACAAGATGTTCTGAGGATCAAGGTGGGAACTCTGTCGCCAACACCACATCATCCGAAGGTGGTAGCAATGCTCAAGATGCCTTTCCCGCTACCTGATGTCCAAGTTGAGAGATTGGGAGTTGTGAAGCGGCGTGGGTTGGGTGAGTTTCCCATGTGACCTGTTATGTTTGTGTGCTAACTCCGTCCGCGTGCCTGTTTGATCAATACTGATCAATCTATCATTGTAAACCAAGCACCAACATCGCAATCTGAGGGTGACTCCGAGAAGCCTGATTATTACGGCTTGACGCTCACGGGAGAGGAGATTAAGGATATTGTGTCCAGCACGAGCTTATGGCTCGTGGTGAGAGAGAATATAGGAGGGGTGGGGAAGGTACAGCGGAAGGGCGATGGATGGATGATTAGACCTTAGGCCGAAATTGCGCAACGTTCAGCTGGCAGACTTGGCCTTGAACATCATTCACTTTTATTTTTCCCGAGCTACTTGCCTACATTCAGGATACATGCTATCATACAATACACGATTGATTACATTAATGGTCCATAGGTACTGTCGATTAAATGGGGAATTTATTGGAGACTTCAAATTTGAATTGTTGTCTACAAGCGCCCGGCAGTTTGACAGTCACGTGTGCGGGCGTAGTAAATTGTAACCCCTCGCCTTTGTCCAGCTTGAATAATCTCTGGCCTGAGACAGCTTTCATTCTCCCTAATAATGACAACGTGAGCTTTTGTGCCCTTCAATAGCTAATCAAAGTAAACGGTTTTCAGCCCAATGCACGACGAATGCAGCGCGATAACGCCCGATAACCGAGCGAGAAAGAGACCTCAGAGTCATGCCTTCCTGGCCAACTTGTATTCGACCAAAAAGAGACGGATATCGTATTCATCTATGGATTTGTGCGGAGGACTTTTGGTGGAACCGGGCTCGAGACGAGAAGTTAATCGGGAAACGGCCGTGAGTTGCTCTACCCGTCACTTCCAGACACACGCGTGTGGACGAATGGAATGGAATTGTTTTTTTTTTTGTTTTTTTGTTTTCTTTTTTTTTATTTAAAAAAAAACAAAAAACGATAGGACCGGTTCATCCCTACCAAGCCCAAGAATGCGTTACCGCTCAATGTCACACCGCGGACGAATCGGATAGGACGTCAGTTCGGCGTGCTGTCCGAGAGGGTGCTAAACTTCAGGGACGAAAATTGCCAGCAACCTGGAAATGAAATCCAGGACTCGAATACGTTTAATTTGTTACGGAGATGCGCCTCAGGTTTGTTCGTCAAGCCTGTGGAGTCTCGGCCCACGTCTGTTGTTGAAAACCTGAAAAAGAGGAGACAATGTGCCTTGACGCTTGATGGTCCTGGCATCGCGGGCGACACCTATGCTTACCCCATAAGCTGGTCAAGGCGGAATCTAATAGCTGTGGCTTGTGGAAATGATGTGTTTTATCAGAATCTGAACACGAAAGTGGTGGCCCGGATGTTTTCAGGATATGAGCCTGCGGCGGGCCGTATTCAGACAATAGAATGGGGAGACGAGACATGCGAGAATTATCTCGCGCTCGGGTCGACAGCGGGTGCTGTCCAGGTCTGGGAAGCCGATCCGTCGGACAAGGCGGGTGCCATCGTGCGGTCGTGGGAGGAGGAGTCTCTGACCAAGGTCAGCAGCCTTTCATGGAAAGACCGTGTCCTTGCCGTTGGCTCTCAAGGTGGGAGCATATCGTTCTTTGATTTGCGGGAGGCAGGCAGGCCGGGTGTGGTGCCGGCTCATAAAGGACAAGTTCTCTCGCTCAAGTGGAGTATGGATGGACAATACCTCGCCAGCGGTGATGATCTGGGCGTTGTTCGGATCTGGGATAAAAGAGCATGCAAGACATTACTTGAACCTGGTACTCAAAGTGCAAAAATGAGGCATCGGGGCCCTGTCAAGGTCAGTGTCTTTGAGATTATGATGTTGAATAGATTGTTGATTTATTGATAGGCATTGGCTTGGTGCTCTTGGAAGCCCGATCTTTTAGCGACCGGTTCCCTTTATCCCGAGGGCAAAATTCGCGTCTGGAGTGCATCGACACTTAACTCCTCTCCAACACCCCTTGAGACGATAAACTTAAATACATCTGTGCTTTCTTTGCATTGGTCGCCACACTGCAAAGAGATACTAAGCACACATGGACCATCCTTCAAGCCACCATCAACTCTTCGACGTACACTATCCAACAATAATTTTGCCCCCTCATCGGTCCAAGAGATGAAGCTTGTTTCGTCCGCTCTTACCAATGCAATCGCAGTACATGACTATCCTTCGTGTATGAGGCTACTGTCTTTGACGGCGCATACCCATGCCGTAACGCACAGTTGTTTGGGGCCCAACGGGCGGGATATCTTTACGGTTTGTCCAGCGGAAGAGACGATCAAAATGTGGCAAGTGTGGGGTGAACGCGCAACGGTGGACAAATCCGAAAGCTCATTTGATCGCTGGACAATACGCTGAAGTTACTTCTTCCGTTCAAGCATTAGGTTATCTGTATAGTCACTTATACGTATTATGAATTATGTTATGGTCCATAAGTTAGAGTAGTGCTTACGTTATACTAGCCGCAGTCCCCAACTTTGACCTGAACTACACTTGTAACAATATTACAATGTCTCCGACAGGTGGTCAGTCGTCCAACTTCGGCATCACAGTCTGCGTATAACTAACTGTATCAGACCCTCGTCAATCACCAAAGCCTGAACCAATGGGAAACTTGACTATGGTCCTTATGTTTACCACATGTGCAATGTGCCTCATTTTTCTCATCTGGAGAAAGGCGGACTCGCTCAGGAGCGTAGTGTCACATCAGTACGTGTAGTGGCTTGATAAATTGCATCGGCCTTTGTATTAACTTTACTACAAGGTTGAAGACGTTTTCCGAACCACCAGGTAGGATACGCTTAAGCGAAGATGACGGGCCACCCGCCCACTCGTTCATAGAAGATGACCCAGACGAAGATAACGGCGCCATGCATGACCTTACTCGCCTCCCGCATTCCACCCCCAATACATAATGATGTGCACGCTCAGTCCGATTAACTCACAATACTTATGCCACAATTTTACCCTTCTTGGCCGCTAGTCTCATTTCCATTCCCATCCCTCACAAGACCTTCCCGTCTTAAGCTTATGCCATGGATCGCCTCCCCTTCTGTTCAGGCAAACAACGAGTGGTCCCCATCCAGATCGATAATTGTTGGTCGTGCTAGCCGCGCCTGCTTCCCCCACTATACCGCCCGAGATGATACGCGCAACTATGCCATCTGCCATCTTTCATGCTTCAAGCTCGACTTTCTATTCCCAGCGAACATTATGAGGATGCAGAACTAGATTTTCTCTTGTTTCCAGAAGACGTTCGACTGGCTCTCAGAAATGGGTTGTACCGGTGCTATGTCCCGAGATGGCCTGATGAACATTTGGAATGTCTTGATTGAAGCCCTATTTGCGTGGTCTGGTCGATCCCGCGAAATTAAGGGAATAAATAATATACTAGAAGAGGTTTCCGGAGGTTGCCACGTGGACGTCGTCCGTTGGCTCTCTGACACGTTCGGCGACTCGATTTTTCAAGGCGTCAACGATAATAAGCCCTGGGTCATCAATAATAGTCGCCCTGCGTTTGAAAGGCTTGATGCGTTTTGGAAACGTGATTATATGTAGGTTCTGCTATGTGACGAATCCAATGGCAGTCGAATACGTCCGGCAACACCTGCCGCCCGGATACAGTTTGAAATTGCTCGAAGGGACTGACACGCATGTTATGCACATAGACGCCACAATCATACCATCACGCGAAGGTCTGCTGGCGCGCTGAAAGTCACCGAAGAATTTTTACGTAAACATCGCGTTTTACAAGGCTGGGGTTTGAAGTCGTTCCCCTTTGTCCATGTGGAAACACCAGACCCTCCTTTGTTCATGGCGAATCCATGCCTATGCCTCAGTGTACTCGTTCTGGGCGGCAAGCGCGTCGTTGTCGACGCAAGCGATATCGAAACGATTAGATTTTATGAAAGTCTAGGGATGGAGTGCATCCGATGCCCCTTCCGACATGTCAACAGTATTGGGAGTTCATTACACAATGCTACGGTAGACCTAGTGACACGGGATTGCTAATAGCATCTTTCTCTTGAGGGAATATCTAATCGATGACTAGACTGATGTAGTTCGATCGAATATACCTGTCTAATTTAATTGCATGAGCACCAGATCGTAGGGAGTGGTGGCTTTCATAGTGATAGTAGTAGTTAGAAACGTTATTAGAATCTGGACCATCCCATAGAAGGCAATAAAGAGATTGTACGGCGTACGCCGCAACCTCCGGAATGATGCGTTCAATATTCATAACTGTTAAGATGGCCCCAGAGGTGATAGATCAAGTGAGAACTGCTTTAGCTCTTCAAGGCGAAAGACACCTTGCAGGAGATGGCCGAAAAAAGTCCGTTAACATCGCACCCTCATGGATTCCATCCTGCCTTCAAAATCGCGCGTTCGGTCCAATGGGACTAGGCCATAAACGTGAACTGATATTGAAGTTCAATTTCCTACCTTGTGTTACGAGAAAACTTGCAACACCGAATCATCGGATGAATACCCGAGAATGCGTACTCATCGGATTGCTGGATCAAGCAATTTGGTTCATGGAGCGGACCGATATCATTCCTGACAGGCCTGATGTCTGACGCATAGCTACGCAGGCTGTTTTTGTTGTTCGGAATAGGAATAATGCAGCCATATTGGAATGGTAAAGTCACCTGAATGAGGCCGGAGGGAGTAACATAAGTTGAGAGGGTAGTCCTTCAGGTCGTAGCGATAATAACAAGTTCATTGGTGTACAAGTGAATTATCCTTGAGCAGTCAGTCGGCTGTATTCCGAATAAGTACACACTAATTTTGGCAAAACTGTCAACAATAAATGATCAGATCGAAATTACAGGTAAAAATACCGGAATAATAAAAAAGTAGGTTCGCGAAAGATCCCCATTTTAGAACGGTTGAAACATGAGATATAAATCCTGACATTGGGCGCAATGTCTAACACAGCTCTTCGGAATTTGGCGACAATACAATGAACGAACCGTTGCAGTGATCATAGATTGCCATGCGGGGCATTGAAAATGCCAAGCAAAAGGTTTCATACGAAGTAACGTCAGGCCGAGGGAATCATTCAACGACAAGTTCGGATACGAATATATGCGCCATTTGGAACTTAAGCGACTAGATCAAACACCATCACTACCACCGGGAAATCGCGTGTGGTAGCTGAAATTAGCAATAGAATGTAAAAATTGGAATCTAACTCACAAAATAGTATAGATCCTAGACGTGACCGTATGCAACTTTCATGTAGCTGTCCGAGTGACGCGAGTGTCTTGTGTCTTGTGTCTTGAATCCCATCAGCTAAAGCTGATCAACAATTTTTTCAGGATGTAAGTACGTTATTTTTATCTTCAATTGAATATCGACATGCTCACAGTGCACGTTACATATAAATAAATTTCTATGTTCCAGGTTTGGACGACTTTGATATGGCCGCAAAATGCCGGGGACAAGGTGAAAACATTTATCCATGTGCCCTTGCAGTGATTGTGGCTGACTACTGGAAGGCACGGGACGGAGCCGAAACACGAGTTCAGGGTGTGTCTGTCCTACAGATGGAGTAAGTAGAAGGGCTGGATTGACCATGACGAATCTTGGTGTTTCCAACTCAATCCCGCTTCACATGGAGTCATCAAACACAGCAAATTTCGTATCTACTAGCTTGGCATATCGTTGAATTGAAGTATGTCTTCATGAAGACGCCTCTTCACTTAGTCAAGATGGTCTTCGGCGTCATCGCTGGCGATTTTGTTAATTAAATGAATTTCCCGACATTGGTTAGGAGAAAATGTTTTGCACGTGACGTTGCGGTCACGCTGTCAGGTTTATGTTTTCTGCAGCCAACCTTCAAAAAATTATAACAAATCAACCACTGATCCATTTTGCTTTGGGAATTTATTTCTGACATCCCAGGTTGGTACAACTTTTTGGCTAAAAACATACTTTACATATTATGTGCATAGAATTTCAATTACTACAAGCCAAAAAAATGCATGTTAAAACATATATGTATATGCCTGTAGCCTTCTTGATAAAATAAGGAAAAATAGAGAAAAACCAGGGAAAATAAGTTCATTTGTAGCACCCTCACTCCCAAGCACTCACATTACCCACATCCTCACTGCACCCTTACTGCATCTGCACCCACATGCCACACCTTTGCCCTCACCCACATGCTGCCCTTGCCCTCACCTGATGCCTTCACCCACACATACCCTTACCTCATCCCACACCTATGCCCACACCCCTTGTTGAAACGATCTTGGAAAGATTGTGATAACATTTCGGATCACTCCAATCTTAACTGATCTTATCTTATCTGTCCCAGAATAGTTCATTCCCCTTGTAGATAATATGATGATGGGACAAAAAGTATCTTTGACAGATATTATAGAGTTGGACAGATATTATAGAGTTTGACACATGTCATACTCAGACAATAAGTGCATCATGTGCACGACTGTGCAATGCTGTGTTACACACAGCATTCAGCACTGCACATTACCAAGCGCAATATAAATCATCAGTCAGCAATACTAATATTGCTGACCTCATGCATGTAGATAGATAGTATATATCTGTGTATGTAGCCATCAATCTACAGTTCAGTTCTCTGCTCTACTAGGTGATCGCCACAAGCGGACCTAAGTGACTAAACTACAGCTACAAGTGAGTATTTACTCACCAGCTCTACCCATTCTACTGTGCCCCTATCATGCTCTGCTTCAACAGGTTATGGGCCCTGTCTGCTCGCAGACCTGGTGACCATTCCCCTTGACAACCCTGTCTCAAGGACAGGGAGGGAGATAGCTGTCACAGTCCCTGGGAGGATCGCTTTTGGTAATTATACCAAAAATAAACAAATCAGGTTTGTTGGGTAAGGAGCCCTAGCTGTAGTATATACCATGTATTATCAACTGTTTGTAAAAAGCTAACATAACCTTGGAGCTCACCAAACAAAGAGCCAGATCAGATCTAACCAATCTGATCTCCACCTGGAGAGGTGTGAGAATAATACTTGGTGTGGCTCATCTCACCAGCCCCAGGTTTCTGATGACCCTGGTAATACAAAAATCATAATCTGGACACGTCTGCAAGGACCTGGTGTCTGGGGGAGTCAGAGGATACTCCCTTATCAACCACCTCCGAGTTTAGGGCCATCTTATGATGGATAAAGATCATGGTTATGGTCATGATCAAAAGGCTTACATGCCCCCCTATTGGCTGTGAATAATTATGTGTTTATATCATTATATGGGTTTTCATCCCATCTTTCTGCGATTATGTAGTCTATTTCTTTATGAAGGTTGTGCTGCTTGGGCATTGTTCCTTGGTACACGCAAACCATTGATGGGCACTGGTTAGCATCCCATCTAGATTAGGATCACTTCTTAGTGGCATAGTATACAATTATAAATAGAAATTTACTATACTCCTTTTATACCTTGGTTGTTGGGATTTGATGGAGCCCCAAAACCATAAATCAGGGAAGGAGGATACTTCCCTGATGACAATGAATTACCTAAAAAGTGATCTCTGTCCCTGTCAAGGGAGGCACCTGTGCTGCCCTAACCGGGAGCATCAAAGACATGTGCATTGCTACTAGTCTAGAAAAGCGAATGCTGACTGGATTTCTTCCAGATCCTCAAACCAAACCAAACCAACCCTCTCATTGTATTAACTTGTTTTTACAAATAAATATATAAATAGCAAATAAAAAATGTCTTCCTCTACCTCCTCCAATGTTTCTGCTGCCTCTGCCACTGTTTTTGCTGCTGCCAGCAAAAAATTCATTGCTGCCTCCGGCAAAATGTCTCCCATCTCGATTTCCTCGACTTTGTCTGCCAGATCTCCTGGCAATAAATCAGTTGTTGCCAATACTGGCAAGAAAACCGTTGCCAACAATGACTTTTTCACTGTCAGCAAATTAGGAAAAGTTGCCGGAAAATCCAGCAAAATCATTGGCAAAACTGGCACATATGCCAGTACAGGCAAGGCAACCTCTATTGCCAGTATGGCAACTGGCAAAAAAAGAGATGGCAACCGGCAAAACTGCTGGCAAACACCATTCTGGCAGAATTACTGGACAAAGCAGCTCATATGCTGCTATAGCTGGACAGTCCTCCAGCTCCCCATCTAGCAATGGTTCGTCGGGACGACGAATCAACTATTTTGACCTCCTACCTGAGGAGGCAATAATTATTTCTGATAAAAAATCAGAAAATGCAGCTCTCTTTGGTGTAGTGTCACGCTACAAAGGGAAAGAGACTGCAGCTCAATTCAAATTGGGCAACATAATGGATTCAGGACTGGCCAAAAAGTGGGAATACTGCTCCGGCAAAGAGAGAATGCCACCGGCAAGTCCAGCAATATCCATTTCCACCTCCTCATCTCTCCCCACTCTCCGCTTGCCATCGCCCTCTCCTGTTATTAAACAGGAATATGTGTCACCACCTATCCATGGCAACCTCTTTGTGTCTGTTGAGCACAAAAATTGTGCCGGCAAAACATGTGCCACCAGCTCTGGGCCATCAACCTCCTGTGATGTTCAATTTGCAGATGATTTACTTTGGCAGAACCAAAACATCATTGCCCAGTGCCAGAAGCAAATTGAGGAGGCCAAAAAACGGGAAGAGAAAAGAATTGCTGAGAAGATTGCACAATGAGTGCAAGACCATGAGCGAAATATGGCTCAATCTCTCAGAAATAAAAAATCTCTTCGCCGTTTCAAGGAACTAAGGGATAAATATACAAAACCCACAACAGTTCCTGTTGGAGAAATTGGTGGTGATGCTCTGCCCACAGCAATTGTTTAACATTATTCACAGCAGCAATTACAAACTCACTACTCCCTATCCCATTATAGGGAATACTGAAAACAGGACACCAATTCCTGTTCCTGGTCCATCTAGGACCACTTATGCCACTACTGCAAAAAAAGGCATGGAGAAAGTACGTGGTCCCATTAGCTTCCCTAAAAACAAAGATCCTAACAAGGTTTATTCATTATCTGCTGCAGAGCAGAATAGGCGCCATGATAAATGGCTTGCCACATGGGGAGCAAGGGTTGTTACCAATGTGTTGAAGTGGGAAATCAAGGAGGACCCACTTTCGGTACAACCCAATAATGGGAACAGTGAAGGAAAGACATGAGATAAATGTGCCAGATGGGCACACCAAACTTCGGAGTGGCAGAATATTGCCACTGCCTTTGTAAATTTGGGAGTATCCCCAAATAAAATATGTGTAGTTAAGAATAGGAGGAGTGATTCCACACTTCTCAATAAAAACTTGCATATGGCATATAATGCAAATGAGTTAGTTGAGGATGCAAAAATAATGGTCACTACTCATCAGAAAACAATCCAAGAAATTGCCTCAACTGTCAAAAATGTCATAAAAACTTGTGACACCTTAATAGATCAGAATGAGATATTAAAGGATGACAAGTTGGATCTACAAGAATTCACTATGATCCAACAAAAGGCAAATTTCAAGGAGCGAGTGGTTCATATGCAAGAAAAAACAAAGGCAAATGTTGTAATTAATAAATTACAACAAGAAGTTCAAGAATACAAGAACCGCGCTACTGCAGTGGAATCTTGGATAGATTCTGACAAACAGAAACTTGAGTTAGCTCATCACAAGAGACAACTCAAGAAACAATGTCAGAAGGAAAATTGGCTGAAGAAGAAAGAAGCCAATAAAATCATTATTACTGCCTGCTCCAAAGAGCCAAGGAATCGTATTCCTACACATGATGAATTAAAGGAATCAAAGGATCAGACCTTTGAAGATTTATTATATGGCTCTGATAATTCCCATTGGGAATTATCTGATGATGAAAATGAAACATTTCTAAATGCTCAAAATAATAGAGCTTTAGAGTCAGGAGAACTCTTATTTGTACACACTACAAATCGAGTTCTGAAACACACATATGAACAACCTGTTTGGCGCAAACCAGGCATGTGTTATTGGGCAGCCATAAAATTATGAGCATTGTCAAAATATGTGTGGAAGACATACCCTACTATTAAGGAATTGTCTGAAATAAGCCATACCTTACAAAAAGACATTGGCTTTATCCTGACAGAACAAATGAATGATCGTTTTCATCTCCAAATTGCTCATAAAGGAAAATATGGTTGGGCAAATTTGGATAAAATGGCTAAAACTAATAAAAGCCATTGGAGAGTTGGAGTGGATAATAATGATAAAGATAAAGTTCCCATTCTTAAAGGATCTAGCAATTATGCTATCTGGGAACGATTACTGAGAGCATTGCTCCAGTCCAAAAGTGTATGGCAATATGTTACAGGGGGAGTAACTCATATGCCATTCACTGAAGCGGACCAATTGGATTTAGGAAGTGCTACAGTAACAGCAGGACGTGTAGCAGCTTTAAATCAAAAATGGAAGCTACACCAAGAATTTCTTGAGAATGACAACAAAGCAAATGGGATAATCTCCCTATGTTTGTCACAGTCTCTTAATATTTATGTCAAAGAGACATCAAAAGAAACTTGGGATGCACTGCATGCAGCATTTTCAAATCCTGGAGCAGTTGGAGTCTTTAATATTTATGAAGACGCAAAATCTTGGGAATTTCCAAAAGGAAAGAGTCCTGCAGAATCAGTTCATGAACTGATGCAAAAATGGGCCAGAATGGAAGCATGTGGTAAAGCCTTTGATGATGACTTCAAAGTAATGGAAGTCTTAGATCAATTACCACAATCTTGGGATTCATTTAAAACTTATTGTCTCCTGAAACAAGTTTTGGGAACAACAAAGTTAAATGACCTCATTCCTGAAATAGAGAATGAGTGGCAGCGTCGTAAAGCTGACCAAGGTGCTCCTTCTGCACATTTTGTTTCAAAAGGAGGATACAAATTTTCCAAAGGCAAAAAACCTTATAAAAAGTCATTCACACCCCATGTGAATTTGCCAAAAGGAAAATTTGTGCATAATAATGCACAAGCAGGTCCAAGTCATCAACCTGCATATGTACCTCCTGGAAATCAAAAAGGACCAAAATGGGCTAAAAACAAGCATAATAGAGATAATAGGCAAAAGAAATTAAACTTAATCTCTAAAGCTACCCATAATCCTGAGGAATTAACCAAGAAGGATAGGCAAAATCTTAAATGATTTGCCAATATGGTTATAACAGATAACCATAACAAGATGAATGTGGATTCTCCACAATCATCTTCTTCAAAATTAATAGATAGAATTGCACCTCTTAACAATCAAACTGATCAAGAAACTATGCAAATAGTCAATCAGATCAGAGATGTTAAGGGAAAGGGCAAAGAATTCTTTAAAGAAAACTTTGGTCCAGCATACTCTATTCAAGGACATCACATTGATGATGATAAAGCCTTGGAAAATATTGAAGAGGATGAATTAACTGAGGAAATACCACAGTTAGAAACTGGTTATTGGGATGAACCACCCAAGTATGTTTTTCTCACTAGTCATAAATCATATACTGATGAGAAATCAGTAGTGACGATGACTATGGATACCATGAAGGATACTATGAAGACTTCCCAGATGATGGAAGATTCTAGTAATGGGAAGTCTGTAGATAGCAGATGTAAAAGTAGCTTAATAGCTGCTAATGTATTCCACTCTGCTCAATCTATGGATAAAAGTGAGAATAAGGAATATTGGATAATAGACTCTGGTGCTTCAGTGCACATTACTAATGACAAAAATGATTTTGTCAAGTACACCCAATATCTTGAACCTGAAGAAATTAAAACAGCTGATTCTAAATCTGCTGCTACCATACGTGGACAAGGAACCAATCCTGTATATTTGATTTGATCGGTGGGGCGTGATGTGTGGTGATAACCTCGATTAGAATGCGTCCAAAATCGTCTTTTGACATTGCTTTCTGAATATCCATGACTAAAGCATCTGCAATGAGGTGGATGAAGCGGTCCTCTGGTAAGACTATGACATCTTCTTGTAGTTCACTATTTCCCATGTGATCAGGGCGTCGAGATAGGGTGTCTGCTTCAAACATCTTTGTGCCAGGGACATGCTCAATGCGTAGGTCGAATTCTGATAGTAGGGATGACCATCTAGCTTGTCTAGGTGTTAAGCATTGGGCCGTTTGATAGTAGAACAAATTCTTGTGGTCACAATGAACTATGGTGGTATGGGGTGATCCGTGTAGTAGGTGTCACCAGGTCATCAATCCCTTAATGATTGCCAAGAGTTCTCAATCATAGATCTGGTAATTCTGCTCTGTTTGTGTTAATGCATGTGAAATGAATCCACAAGGGTGTAGAGATCCTGTTTCATCTGCTTGTTCCAGGACTGCTCCTATCGCCTTATTTGATGCATCAGTCTGAAGGATAAAGGGTCGAATTGGGTCTGGCATCAATAACACTGGCATGGAAGCAAATCATCTCTTGAGAATCTTGATGGCATTGTTCCATTTGGTGGTCCAGTTAAATGGTTCAGTTTTCTTGGTGAGGTCGGTAAGTGGTTTAGTGATGGCAGCAAAATTCCCAATGAAGCGTCGATAGAAGTTTCCAAGTCCAAGGAATGATCAGACTTGTTTGACTGAAGTGGGAACTGGCCAATCAGCGATTCCTGCTAGTTTTATTGGGTCCATCTGGATGCATCCAGGGGTGATGATCATTCCTAAAAACTCGACTTCCTGTGTGGCAAACTTGCACTTTTCTAGTTTCAAAAATAGATCATTATCTTGTAACCGTTGTAAGACTTGTTTTGTTCATTCTTCCAGTTGTTCCAATGTTTCTGCGCAGATTAACATATCGTCCATGTATATGATTAACCATCCTTTGTTGATCATATCTCTGAAGTACTTGTTCATCATAGTTTGAAAGGTTGACGGTGAATTGCACAATCCAAAGAACATGACTGTTGGCTCATAGAGCCCTCAATTGGTAATGAAGGCTGGTTTCCATTCATCACCCTTTTTGATGCGAATGTTATTGTATCCCCAGCAGAGGTCTAGCTTGGTGAAATACTTGGCACCTTGTAGTTTAGTCATGAGATCAGAGACTAGGGGAAGGGGATATGCATTTTTGATAGTCCATTCATTCAGATATCAGTAATCTTGACAGGGTCGGAGTGTTCCGCTTTCTTTCTTTGCCACAAAGAAGAACAGTGATGCTTGCAGTGATGTAGACAGTTTAATATATCCTTTCTGGAGTTGTTCGTCGATCCATTTGTCTAACAGTCCTTGTTCCTTGACAGATAAGGGATAAAGTTTACTGGCTTTTGGAATGAAACCTTCCTTGGTGTTAATTGCATGATCCCATGGTCGACTGGATGGGAAACATTCTGATGCTTTTTTGTCAAAGATGGTGTGCCACTGCTCATATTCTGACGGTAGTGTAGTAGATGGCTCGTCTTTCTTCAACCTGTGCTCCAGTTCCTGTGATGCTGACGTCTTGACTCTGATCCAGTAATTGTCTTCTCCCCATTGCTGAGAATCTAGGGCTAGCTGCCAGATTGCTTTTGGTGATGCGTCCGGGTCTTCAATTTGCAGAGATTTCTCTTGCCAATTGATGATTGGGTTATTTTCTTCTAACCAAGGTATTCCTAGGATCATCTGTTGGTCGCCTAGCTTAGTGATCCAAAACCAGTTTACAAATTGTTGTCCATTAATCATATAACATATCTTGGTGTGATGTGTGATCATTCCTTTGGCCTTGACTGTTCCATCTGCGTTCCTGACTTTAATGGGTTTTTTGAGTCGTTCCTTTCTGAGCTCCTTCACTGCTCCCTCATCTACAAAGTTTCCTTCTGCTCCACAATCGATTAGGGCAGATGTTCCAGCGGGTAAATTGGTCGATTTGATAGTTAACAAAATGCACTTGTCATTGTTGGATAATACGATTACAGAATCAAGCGCTAACTGTCCAGATCTTGATAATAAGGAAGGGCCAACCGCTGAGTGATGCTTCCTAACTGAAAACCCTCGTTTTCAAATTCGTTTAAGAGGGCATTCTTCTCTTCAGTAGACATTGCTGAAAAGATGGCTCTAATTTTCTTTGCTGGTTCGTCCTCTTCCTTCTGTTGTTCCTCAGTGACAGAACAGACAGCCTTATTCTGGTAAGAAGACCTGGATGAAGACACATCGTTACATTTCGGGCAGTTCCTGGAGATGTGTCCCTGTGTTCCACATTTGAAACACTTTCCAGTCTTTTGGTACTCTTCCTTCTGATCATCTGTCAATCGCCCAGGGGTTGTTGTATTAATAGCTCTGATGGTTCCGGACTGATTGTTGTTTCGATTGAAACATGTTCCAGATCCATCATTGGTCCTCCTGTTTCCCTGTCCTGTCATGTCCCAAGTGTTATGGTGATCCTCAGCCTTGTCATAGGCCTCTTGCATCGTCTTGATCTTCCTCTGATCCTGTAAGATCATCCTAGCGAGTTCCAAAGGTAGTCCTTTGACAAATGCCTGTAACTGAGCAGGTATTCCAGTGAGACCAGATGTTCCTATGTCCATGCGGAATTTCCTAATGTATTCTGGAACTGAAACGCCATTTCCAACTCTTAATTTGGATAGATTGTTCAGGGCTCGAAGGGCACTGTTAACTTCTCCCCAGTCATTGATGAAACACATTTTGAATGCTTCATAATTACTCCATTTGAATGCGGCTGTGGTACTGCCCCTATTGTCGTTCAATTCACCTCAAATAATCGTTTTCCAGTCGTCTAGTTCTGGTCCCATGCATGCAAGCGCATACCTGACTTTCTTTTCATCTTTTCTTTCATAATTTTGTTTGTTGAGGGTAAAGTAGTCCTCAAGCTGTCCTAGAAACAATCTTGCTTCGATTTGTTTACCTGTAAAAGATCGTATAGGCTGTGGTTTGATATCCTCTTTAGAGCCAGCACTGGTTTCAGATGCCATTCTTGGTTCAGGAGTAATTGGTGGTTCAGGGTTAATTGGTGGTTCAGGGGTGGGTGTTCTGGTGATCGGTTTTGGTTCTGGAGTAGGAGTTCTACTCGGGGTTCTTGGTTTCGGAGATGGGGGTGGTCCTTGTTTCGGGTAATCTGTATCAAATGGATTTTCCTCAAGCTTGGCTTGTTCAATTCGTTGTATTTCCTCCCACTCTGCTAATAATTCCGTGTCAGTTGCTGTCTCCAAAGAATCTTCTATAGAGAGTCCTTCCTGAGTTGTTTTCTGGTTCTCAGACAAGGTAGAGCGGTTCTCCTTGTACTTCACTACCCCAGTCTAGGTAGATTTGATCAGGTAAATCGAATTCAAAGGCTCCTGAGTAGAAGTCTCCTGAAAAATATCTGTCTGGGACTGGTTTGTTTCGTTTCCGTCCTTCTGTAACAAAATACCAGGTTTGTTGGTAGAGAAAAACTTTTTGTTGTCCAAGGTAATATTTCCCCTTATAGGTGACAGATCCATTCAGGGGTCGTTCCTGAGAGCTGTGGGTCTCTATGGTGTCGGCTAGGGGTGATACCCTGAGCTAGTCCTGAGTTCCAACTTATGTTATGGTTGATGTCCACAACGTTGTTCAGCATCCAAGTCTACAGTGACAAACAGAGTTTTGGTCTGTTCCCAGCCACTGGATGAGGGTTCTAGGCACTAAGTCTGGCAATGACGAAGGCTAGAGAGGAAGAGTGAGGAGAGTGGTTGAGGCGATGAGCAAAAGAGCATTCAAGTTGTAGATATGATTTGACTAAGTTGGAACTAAAGAACTATGGTACATGAGAGGGGTTTATATATGCTAAGAGAACAATAGAAACTAAAAGGGGAAAGAGCATAGCTATCTAGGAAAGGAAAGGTGAAGGTAGCTATAAAAGGAGATAATGTCCAAGCATAACTATGGGTTTGTAACAAGTAAATGTAGTTTGTTAACAAAGGGAAAAGAGAACTGTAACACCATTGTTTTGGAAGTTTCAGTTTGTATGTCACAGGTCCCATCACTTGTGCAATTTCGAAGGGTCCTTCTCGTTCTGGCGCTAGCTTTCTGGACTGATATGGTATGTGGAGGTTCTTATTCTCAAGCCATACTTTGGTTCCTTTCTCGAATCATATTGCTTTGTCTTTGTGTCATCTAGCTACTAGTTGTCTTGCTAGTTCATGTGCTGCTAGTGCTTCCTCCCTGGCCTTCCTTAGAAACTGAAGGCATTCTTCTGCTGCTGGTGTAGTCATTCGTGTTGTAGCTGTGGGAAGTGCGACAGGATCTGTTCCATACATTAGCCTGAATGGGGAAGTCTTGATTGTGTCATGATGTCAGTTGTTGTGAGCAAATTCGGCTATCAGAAGAAGTGGTTTCCATAGATGCGATTCATTAGCGCAGAACATCCAGAGATAAACCTCTAGTTCTTGATTGACTTGTTCTGTTTCCCCATCTGTCTGAGGATGGTAGGCTGTGCTCATTCTATGATCGATTCCTAGCGCTTTTCGTATTTCCTGGAATACTTTTGCAGAGAATTGTGGACCTTGGTCCAAGATTAAAACATCAGGTAGGCCAAACCATTTAAAGATCTCAGAGACATAGAGTTCTGCAGTTCCCAGAGCGTCGATTGTTTTCTTGCAGGGTGTGAAAATTACCCCCTTTGTAAGACCATGGTCCACCGTGACCAGGATCGAGTCAAAACCATCAGAGAGGGGTAGATCAGTAATGAAATCAAGGGTCACTTGTTGGAATGGGCATGTTGCTTTTGACTGAATCGGGTGAAGGGCTGGTATGTTTGGGTGTGTATTAACCTTCATCTGCTGGCAGAGGGCACATTCCTCAATCCATTCTTTCACATGTTTGAACATTCCAGGCCACCAGTAGTCGCATTTAAGGAGTTCAAGGGTTTTTAATTGTCCAGGATGACCTGATGATCATGCTTCATGCATTTCTTTGATTAGTTTGGTTCGTAATCCATCCTGATCAGGGATGTAGGTTTTACCAAGATAGTGAACAATGCTGTTCGTGTAAGACCAATCTTGTATATTTGATTTGATTGGTGGGGCACAATGCATGGTGATAACTTCGATTAAAATACATCCAAAATCGTTTTTTGACATCGCTCTTTGAATATCTGTGACTAGATCTTCTGCAATAAGGCAGATGAAACGGTCCTCTGGCAAGACTATAACATCTTCTTGTAACTCGCTGTTTCCCATATGGTCAGGGCACCGAGATAGGGCATCTGCTTCAAACATCTTTGTGCCAGGGACATGCTCAATGTGTAGGTTGAATTCTGATAATAAGGATGACCATCTAGCTTGTCTAGGCGTTAAGCATTGGGCAGTTCGATAGTAGGACAAATTCTTGTGATCGCAATGAACTATGGTGGTATGGGGTGATCCGTGTAGTAGGTGTCGCCAAGTCATCAATCCCTTGATGATTGCCAAGAGTTCTCAATCATAGATCTGGTAATTCTGCTCCGTTTGTGTTAATGCATGTGAAATAAATCCACAGGGGTGCAGAGATCCTGTGTCATCTGCTTGTTTCAGGACTGCTCCTATCGCCTTATTTGATGCATCAGTTTGAAGGATAAAGGGTTGAGTTGGATCTGGCATTAATAACACAGGCATGGATGCAAATCATCTCTTTAATATCTCAAAGGCATCATTCTGTTCAGTGGTCCAGTTGAATGGTTTGGTTTTCTTAGTGAGATTGGTAAGTGGTTTAGCAATGGTGGCAAAATTCCCAATAAAGCATCAATAGAAGTTTCCAAATCCGAGGAATGATTGGACTTGTTTGACCATGGTGGGAACTGGCCAATCAGCAATTCCTGCTAGTTTAATTGAGTCCATCTGGATGCGTCCAGGGGTGATGATCATTCCTAGGAACTCGAATTCCTGTGTGGCAAACTTGCACTTCTCTAGTTTCAGGAATAGATTGTTATCTTGTAACCATTGTAAGACTAGTCTTGTCTGCTCTTCCAGTTGTTCCAATGTTTCTGCACAGATTAACATATTGTCCATGTAGATGATTAACCATCCTTTGTTGATCATATCTCTGAAGTATTCATTCATCATAGTTTGAAAGGTTGACGGTGAATTGCATAATCCAAAGAACATGACTGTTGGTTCATAGAGCCCTCAATTGGTAATGAAGGCTGTGTTCCATTCATCTCCCTTCTTGATGCAAACATTGTTGTATCCCCATTAGAGGTCTAGTTTGGTAAAATACTTGGCACCTTGTAGTTTAGTCATAAGATTGGAGACAAGGGGAAGGGGATATGCATTTTTGATAGTCCATTCATTCAGATATTGGTAATCTTGACAGGGTCGGAGTGTCCCACTTTCTTTCTTTGCTACAAAGAAGAATGGCAATGCCTGTGGTGATGTAGACGGTTTAATATATCCTTTCTGGAACTGTTCATCAATCCATTTGTCTAACAGTCCTTGTTCTTTGACAGATAAGGGGTAAAGTTTGCTAGCTTTTGGGACAAAACCCTCCTTTGTGTTGATTGCATGATCCCATGGTCGACTGGATGGGAAATGTTCCGATGCCTTCTTGTCAAAGATGGTGCGCCACTGCTCATATTCAAATGGTAGTGTGGTAGATGGTTTGTCCTTCTTTAGCTGGTGCTCTAGTTTCTGTGATGCTATGTTTTTATTCTGATCCAATAGTCATCTTCTCCCCATTGCTGAGAGTCTAAGGCCAGCTGCCAAATTGTTTTTGGCAATGTGTCTGGATCTTCAATCTGCAGAGATTTCTCTCGCCAATTGATGATTGGGTTATTCTCCTCTAACCAAGGTATTCCTAATATCATCCATTGATTGCCTAGCTTAGTGATCCAGAACCAATTTATAAATTGTCATCCCTCAATCATGTAGCATATCTTGGTCCGATGCGTGATCATTCCTTTTGCATTTACTGTTCCGTCTGCGTTTCTGACTTTAATTGGTTTCTTGAGTCATTCTTTTCTGAGCTCCTTTACTGCTCCTTCATCAACAAAGTTTCCTTCTGCTCCACAATCGATTAGAGCAGATGTTCCAGTGGGTAAATTGGTCGATTTGATAGTTAACAAAATGCGCTTGTCATTGTTGGATAATACGATTACAGAATCAAGCGCTAACTGTTCAGATCTCGATAATAAGGAAGGGCCAACTGCTGAGTGACACTTCCTAACTAAAAACCCTCGTTTTCAAATTTGTTTAAGAGGGTGTTCTTCTCTTCAGTAGACATTGCTGAAAAGATGACTCTAATTTTCTTTGCTGGTTTGTCCTCTTCCTTCTGTTGCTCCTCAGTGACGAAATGGACAGCCTTATTCTGATAAGAAGACCTGGATGAAGATGCATCATTGCGTTTTGGGCAGTTCCTGGAGATGTGTCCCTGTGTTCCACATTTGAAACACTTTCCAGTCTTTTGGTATTCCTCTTTTTGATCATCTGTCAATCGGCCAGGAGTTGTGGTATTTATAGCTCTGATTGTTCCAGATTGATTATTGTTTTGAGTGAAACGTGTTCCAGATCCATCATTGGTTCTCCTGTTTCCCTGTCCTGTCATGTCCCAAGCGTTATGGTGATCCTCAGCCTTGTCATAGGCTTCTTGCATTGTCTTGATCTTCCTCTGATCTTGCAAGATTGTCCTAGCAAGTTCCAAGGGTAGTCCTTTGACAAATGCCTGCAACTGAGCAGGTATTCCAGTGAGACCAGATGTTCCTATGTCCATGCGGAATTTCCTAATGTATTCTGGGACTGAAATGCCATTTCCAACTCTTAATTTGGATAAATTATTCAGGGCTCAAAGGGTGCTGTTAACTTCTCCCCAGTCATTGATGAAACATGTTTCAAATGCTTCATAGTTGCTCCATTTGAATGTGGCTGCAGCGCTGCTTCTGTTGTCATTCAACTCGCTTTGAATAATGGTTTTCCAATCATCTAGTTCTGGTCCCATGCATGCAAGGGCATACCTGACTTTCTTCTTGTCCTTTCCTTCATAGTTTTGTTCATTGAGGGTAAAATAATCCTCAAGCTGTCCTAAAAACGATCTTGCTTTGATTCGTTTTTCTGTAAAAGGTCATATAGGCTGCAGTTTGATATCTCCTTTAAAGCTAGCATTGGTTTCAGACACCATTCTTGGTTCAGGAGTAATTGGTGGTTTGGGGTTGATTGGTGGTTCAGGGGTTGGTGTTCTGGTGATCGGTTTCGGTTCTGGAGTAGGAGTTCTACTCGGGGTCCTTGTTTTCGGAGATGGGGGTGGTCCTTGTTTTGAGTAATCTGTATCAAATGGATTTTCCTCAAGCTTGGCTTGTTCAATTCGTTGTAATTCCTCCCACTCTGCTAAAAGGCTAGCTGTGATTCTGTGTCAGTCACTGTCTCCAAAAAAGTTTCTATAAAGAGTCCTTCCTGAGTCGTTTGCTGGTTCTTGGACAAGGTAGAGCAGTTCTCCTTGTACTTCACTACCCCAGTCTAGGTAGATTTGATCAGGTAAATCGAATTCAAAGGCCCCTGAGTAAAAAACTCCTGAAAAATATCTGTCTGGGACTGGTTTGTTTTGTTTCTGTCCTTCTGTAACAAAATACCAGGTTCATTGGTAGAGAAAAACTTTTCATTGTCCAAGATAGTATTTCCCCTTGTAGGTGATGGATCCGTTTGGGGGTTGTTCCTGAGAGCTGCGGGTCTCAATGGTGTCAGCTAGGGGTGATACCTGTTACGGTTGATGTCCACAATGTTGTTCAGCATCCAAGTCTACAGTGACAAACAGAGTCTCGGTCTGTTCCCAGCCACTAGACAAGGGTTCTAGGCACTAAGTCTGACAATGATGAAGGCTAGAGAGAGAGCGAGGAGAGAGGTTGAGGCATCGAACAAAAGAGTGTTCAAGTTATGGATAAGATTCGACTAAGTTGGAACTAAAGAACTATGGTACATGAGAGGGGTTTATATACATTAAGAGAACAATAGAAACGAAAGGGGAAAGAGAATAGCTATCTGGAAAAGGAAAGGTGAAGGTAGCAATAACGTCCAAGCGTAACTAGGGGTTTGTAATAAGTAAATGTAGTCCGTTAACAAAGGGAAAAGAGAATTGTAACAATACCCTGAGCTGGTCCTGAGTTCCAACTTATGTTACAGTCGATGTCCACAATGTCATTCAGTGTCCAAGCCTACAGGGACAAACAGAGTCTCAGTCTGTTCCCAGCCACTGGACGAGGGTTCTAGGCACTAAGTCTAATGATGACAAAGACTAAAGAGAGAGCAAGGAGAGCAGTTGAGGCAACGAGCAAAATGAGTGTTCAAGTTGTAGATATAATTTGACCAAGTTGGAACTAAGGAACTACAGTACATGAGAGGGGTTTATATATGTTGAGAGAACAATGGAAACTTAAAGGGGAAAGGTATAGCTATCTGAGAAAGAAAAGGTGAAGGTAGCTATGAAAGGAGATAACATCCAACACGTAACTATGGATTTGTAACAAGTCAATGTAGTCCATTAACAAAGGGAAAAGAGAACTGTAACAAATGTATGGAACAGACCCTGTTGCGCTTCCCACAGCCACAACATGAATGACTACTCCAGCAGCCAAAGAACACCTTCAGTTCCTAAGAAAGGCCAGAGAGGAAGTGTTACGATTCTCTTTTCCTTTATCAACGGACTACAGTTACTTGTTACAAACCCATAGTTACGCTTGGATGTTGTCTCCTTTTAATAGCTACCTTCACCTTTCCTTTCTTAGATAGCTATGCGCTTTCCCCTTTAGTTTCTATTGTTCTCTTAACGTATATAAACCCCTCTCATGTACCGTAGTTCCTTAGTTCCAACTTAGTCGAATCATATCCATAACTTGAACGCTCTTTTACTCGTCGTCTCAACCGCTCTCCTCGCTCTCTCTCTAGCCTTCGTCATTGTCAGACTTAGTGCCTAGAACCCTTGTCCAGTGGTTGGGAACAGACCAAGACTCTGTTTGCCGCTATAGACTTGGACGTTGAACGACGTTGTGGACATCGACCGTAACATAAGTTGGAACTCAGGACCAGCTCAGGGTATCATCCCTAGCCGACACCATTGAGACCCGTAGCTCTCAGGAACGACCCCCGAACGGATCCGTCACCTATAAGGGGAAAACCTACCTTGGACGACGAGAAGTTTTTCTCTACCAACGAACCTGGTACTTTGTTACAGACGGAAGGAAACGAAACGAACCAGTCCCAGACAAATATTTTTCAGGAGACTTCTACTCAGGAGCCTTTGAATTCGATTTACCCGATCAAATCTACCTAGACTGGGGTAGTGAAGTACAAGGAGAACCGCTCTACCTTGTTAAGGAACCAGAAAACAAACCAGGAAGGACCCTCTATAAGAAATTCTTTAGTGGAAACGACCGACACGGAATCGCAGCTAGCCTTTTAGCAGAGTGGGAGGAATTACTATGAATTGAACAAGCCAAGCTTGAGGAAAACCCGTTTGATACAGATTACTCGAAACAAGGACCACCCCCATCTCCGAAACCCAGAACCCCGAGTAGAACCCCTACTCCAGAACCGAAACCGATCACCAGAACACCAACCCCTGAACCACCGATTAATCCCAAACCACCGATCACTCCTGAATCAAGAATGGCGTCTGAAACCAGTGCTAGCTCTAAAGGAGATATCAAACCGCAGCCTATACGACCCTTTACAGGCAAACGAATCAAAGCAAGGTCATTTTTAGGACAACTTGAGGTCTACTTTACCCTCAACGAACAGAACTATGAAGGAAAAGAGAATTGTAACAGGAAGCGTTAGCAGTGCATGAACTAGCAAGACAACTGGTGGCAAAGCAATGCAAAGACAAGGCAATACAATTCGAAAAAGGCACCAAAGTATGGCTTGAAAACAGGAACCTCCATATCCCATATCAGTCCAGAAAACTAGTGCCAAAACAAGAAGGACCTGTTACAATTCTCTTTTCCCTTTGTTAATGAATTACATTTACTTGTTACAAACCCATAGTTACACCTTGGACATTATCTTCTTTTATAGCTACCTTTGCCTTACTTTTCTTAGATAGCTATGCCTTTCTCCTTTAGGTTCCCATTGTTATCTAAATGTATATAAACCCCTCTCATGTACCATAGTTCTTTAGTTCCAACTTAGTCAAATCATATCTACAACTTGAATGCTCTTTTGCTCATTGCCTCAACTGCTCTCCTTTCTCTCTCTCTAGCCTTGGTCATTGTCAGACTTAGTGCCTAGAATCCTTGTCCAGCGGTTGGGAACAGACTGAGACTCTGTTTGTTGCTGTAGACTTGAACGCTGAACAATGTTGTGGACATCAACCATAACATAAGTTGGAACTCAGGACTAGCTCAGGGTATCACCCCTAGCCGACACCATTGAGACCTGCAGCTCTCAGGAATGACCCCCAAATGGATCTGTCACCTATAAGGGGAAATACTATCTTGGACAACAAGAAGTTTTTCTTTACCAACGAACCTGGCATTTTGTTACAAAAGGACAGAAATGAAACAAACCAGTCCCAGACAGATATTTTTCAGGAGACTTTTACTCAGGAGCTTTTGAACACAATTTACCCGATCAAATCCACCTAGACTGGGGTAGTGAAGTACAAGGAGAACTGCTTTACCTTGTTCTAGAACCAGAAGATGACTCAGGAAGGACTCTTTATAGAAACTTCTTTGGAGATAGCAATTGACATAGAATCACAGCTAGCCTTTTAGCAGAGTGGGAGGAATTACGATGAATTGAACAAGCCAAGCTTGAGGAAAATCCATTTGATACAGATTACTCAAAACAAGGACCACCCCCATCTCCAAAACAGAAAACCCTGAGTAGAACTCCTACTCCTGAACCACCAATTAACCCTGAACCATCGATTACTCCTGAACCAGGAATGGCATCTGAAACCAATGCTAGCTCTAAAGGAGATATAAAACCGCAGCCTATACAACCGTTTACAGGCAAACAAATCGAAGCAAGATCATTTCTAGGACAGCTTGAGGATTACTTTACCCTCAATGAACAAAACTACAAAGGAAAAGATGAGAAGAAAATTCAGTATGCACTTGCATGCATGGGACCAGAATTAGACGATTGGAAAACCATTATTCAAAGTGAGTTGAATGACAACAGGGGCAGTACCACAGCCATGTTCAAATGGAGCAACTATGAAGCATTTGAAACACGTTTCATCAATGACTGGGGAGAGGTTAACAGCACCCTTTGAGCCCTGAACAATCTATCCAAATTAAGAGTTGGAAATGGCATTTCAGTCCCAGAATACATTAGGACATTCCACATGGACATAGGAACATCTGGTCTTACTGGAATACCTGCTCAGCTGCAGGCATTTGTTAAAGGATTACCTTTAGAACTCACTAGGACATTCTTACAGGACCCGAGAAAGATCAAAACAATGCAAGAAGCCTATGACAAAGCTGAGGATCACCACAACGCTTGGGATATGACAGGACAAGGAAACAGGAAAACCAATGATGCATCTGGGACATGTTTCAGTTGAAACAACAATTGGTCTGGAACCATCAGAACTATTAATACCACGACTCCTGGGCGATTAACTGATGACCAAAAGGAGGAATACTGAAAGACTCAAAAGTGTTTCAGATGTGGAACACAGGGACACATCTCCAGGAATTGCCCAAAACGTAATGATGCGTCTTCATCCAGGCCTTCCTACCAGAATAAGGCTGTCTGTTCCATCACTGAGGAACAACAGAAGGAAGAGGACGAACCTGTTACGATATGGACTTTTTCTTTGAACTTTTTCTTTATTTTTCTCTATTTTATTCAGAGGCCTACGGACGTATAACAGGATGCAAGCATACGGCGCAGGACCCCTATCCAGATATGGCAGGAGGATTATATAACCCAGGGTGGCAATACGATCAAGGCTGTTAGGGGATATTGGGTGAAACAGCATTCATGGGAAGGGACTGAGAGTCTGGGTAAGTCCAGACAGGTCTGGGAGATGGGTCTGGGTCTTGTTGCTGCATGTGCATAGCCTTAGTGGCTGCACAGACTGTGCACACAGACCAAAGGCTCAGGTATATAAGGTGTGCATTCTGTAGGTAGGAGTCCTTAAGACTCTAGATTGTTTCCTCCTTGTAGGTCACAGACTATTGTGTCTTTAGCTTCGTCTCTAAATCTTTCTCTCCTCTGAAGCTTGTGATTGTGTATAAGGATTAGTCCTAACATAATCTAGAGTCTTCTAATCACACCCTTCATCGTTGGTCATAGCGCAGAGCAAGTCTTGCTTGTCGTTGCGGACAGTGACAAAGAGAGTCTCGCCTTTCGACAAACCGTCTGACTCTGTACATGTTACAGCACGTGTCTACAGACAGCCTCGAGGAATCTAGGCAACAGCGACTACAACAGCAGATAGCCTCATCTTACTGTTGTAAGGTGACTACAGCCAATTGGCTACTGGCAGTAAAACAGTACTAGACGAGAGCTTGGAGCATGCTGTAGTCGACTGGGCAGGGTCTTGCAGGCACCAGCACTAGTATTGCAGAAAAGGGAGCGAACCTCCTGAAGAAAATCCATTTGTGTGCCATGTATCAAGGAGATACAGTCTAGAAATACCAATTATGTATCAGATCTATTTGATATGAGCATGAGGACATTCTAGTGAACACCCGGGCACCACACATTTGGGTCACTTGGTGGAATTAAATCGAACATTCGAGTGCGGGTGCATTATTGACCACATCGGACAGTGGTAGTATTAGGAAGTACTACTATGGAAGAAGAGTCGACATCCCTCTACTTGAGGCGTCATCGGAATCACAGATTGAAGGAAGATCAAACAAAGATAGGAATGGCAGGGCTATTCAAATTCATATTGCCAAGGGCCAACATGACCCTTGTTCAGATCGGGAAAGCATTTTCGATTGAATGGGTGCAGGGATGTGCAGAAGATAAATCATCCAAAACAGTACAAGTCTGGACCAACAACTGGCAATGTGATGCTCATGTACGGGCATGGAGGCTCTGGGTTAAAGAGCAGAGACGGCTTCAAAAAGAATTGAAGTGTCAAGAAAAATTAGCGGCATGGCGCACTGGGGAAGCAGCCATCAGGGAGCAGGAGGACACATGGCAGGAGCTATTAAAAATACGCCACGAACAATTAATGCAAAAGCGCCGGTTCAGGGAACTGGAACAACAAATTGCCAGAGAGAGAAAAACCCTGGAAGATGTCCTAAATCAGTTAGAACCACGGTCGGCAGTACGAGAGGCGCTGTTCAATACACCATCAAATATTGAATTACTATTAATCAGTTTCAATGTATACACATTGAAACATGATGGCCTGGTTTTGACATTGAAAGAGCAAAACTGGTTGATGCACGCTTTAAATGGCAATATTATGAATGCAGGGCGAGTCATGAGAAATGAAAGGTGGCTCCAAAATGAGGAACATCTCTGAGGAGAAAGATATGACCCATATCTTTCCACATATATTCAATGGAGGCTGCCAAGGGACTACACACCACCCCACATATCCCAGTATGGGGAAGAGGAAATTTTCATGCTGCCCAATCATGACTATTTCCTGTCCAAACTCAGAGAGGATGAGGAATTCACACAGCGCTGGGTCCAAGGGATCTCAAAGGAGAAACCAGTGTTACCTGGGTCCTATACAACGGCTATTCCTAAAACGGCACTGTGGAAAGTGAATGGATACTGCTACCTGTATCTGTTCAAAAAGGAATTCCACAATCAGTTTCATTGGCCGGAATGGCCCACGTTGGAACAGATTCTATCTTGGGAACCAGAGCTCAGGGATTACTCCGCAGTCTTTGGTTTACAGGACAATGTGAAACTGGATAAATTCCATGTACTGGAATGGGCAGAAATAAGTCTCAAAAAGGATGAGATTTATACATGGAAGGATCTGGAGCGCTTGGAGTGACATGGGAAATTTAACAAACAAGGCAGATTTGGAGGTCAGGGGAAGTCAAAGAAACTGTTACAATATGGACTTTTTTGTTATTTTTCTCTATTTTATTCAGAGGCCTATGGATGTATAATGAGACGCAAGCATACGACGCAGGACCCCTATCCAGATATGGCAGGAGGATTATGTAACCCAGGGTGGCTATACAATCAAGGCTATTAGGGGATATTGGGTGAAATGGCGTTCATGGGAAGGGACCAGGTGTCTGGGTGAGTCCGAACAGGTCTGGGAGATAGGTCTGGGTCTCGTTGCTGTGCATGCATAGCCTTAGCGGCTGCGCAGACTGTGCGCACAGACCAGCGACTCAGGTATATAAGGTGTATGTTCTGTAGGTAGGAGTCCTTAAGACTCTAGATTGTTTCCTCCTTGTAGGTCACAGACTATTGTGTCTAAGCTTCATCTCTTTATATATTTCTTCTCTGAAGCTTGTGATTGTGTATAAGGATTAGTCCTAACATAATCTAGAGTCTTCTAAATCACACCCTTCGTCGTTGGTCATAGCGCGGAGCAAGTCTTGCTTGTCATCGCAGACAGTGACAAAAGAGAGTTTCGTTTTTCAACAAACTGTCTGACTCTGTACATGTTACAGCATGTGTCTACAGACAGCCTCGAGGAATCTAGGCAACAGCGACTACGACAGCAGATAGCCTCATCTTACTGTTGTAGAGTGACTATGGCCAATTGGCTACTGGCAACAAAACAGTACTAGATGAGAGCTTGGAGCGCACTGTAGTTGACCAGGCAGGGTCTTGCAGGCACCAGCACTAGTATTGCGGAAAAGGGAGCAAACCTCTCGAAGAAAATCCATTTGTGTGTTGTGTAGCAAGGAGAACAGTCTGAGAATACCAATCACGTATCAGATCTATTGATCTGAGCACGAGGACATCTCAGTGAAACCCCAGGCACCACACACTTGGGTCATTTGGTGGAAATAAATCGAAAATCTGAGTGCGGGTGTGTTATTGACTGCATCAGACAGTGGACGTATTGGGAAGTATGTTTACGGAAGAAGAGTCGATATCCCTCTACTTGAGGTGTCATTGGAATCGCGGATCTAACGAAGATCAAAACACAATCGGAATGGCTGGGCTATTCAACTATGTATTGCCAAGGGCCAGCATGACCCTTGAAGAGATCGGGATCATTTTCTCGATTGATTGGGCGCAGGGGTGCACAGTAAAGAAATTACCTATCAAATCAATTAAGGAGGTGCGGACCGACAACCGACCTCATGATGCACATGTCAGGGCGTGGCAACACTGGCAAAAGGAACAAAGACGTCTTCAAAAGGAACTGAAATGTCAAGAAAGGTTAGCGACATGGCGCGCTGAAGAAGCGGCCATCAAGGAACAGGAAGACATGTGGCAAGAATTGCTAAAAATACACCATGAACAATTACTACAAAAGCGTCGGTTCAAGGAACTCGAGCAGCAGATAGCAAGGGAAAGAAAGACCCTGGAGGATGTTTTAAACCAGTTAGAACCTGGATCGACAGTACGGGAGGCGTTGTTCAATACCCCATCCAATATTGAACTGTTATTAATCAGTTTCAATATATATTGAATTACTATTAATCAGTTTCAATGTATACACATTGAAACATGATGGCCTGGTTCTGACAACAAAAGAGTGAAATCGGTTGATGCATGCTCTAAACGGAAACATCATGAATGCAGGGCAAGTCATGAGGAACGAAAGGCGACTCCAGAATGAGGAAAGACTGCGAGGAGAAAGATATGATCCATATCTTTCCGCATATATTCAATGGAGGTTACCAAGGAATTATACACCACCTCGCATATCTCAATATGGGGAGGATGAAATTTTCACACCACCCGATCATGATTATTTCCTGTCTAAACTAGGAGAGGATATTGAGTTCACACAGCGCTGGGTCCAAGGAATCTCAAAGGAGAAACCAGTGTTACCCGAATCCTATACAACGGCTATTCCTAAAACAGCACCATGGAAGGTGAATGGATACTGTTACCTGTATCTGTTCAAGAAAGAATTTCATAATCAATTCCATTGGCCGGAATGGCCCACACTCGAGTGAATTCTTTCATGGGAACTGGAACTCAGGGATTACTCCACGGTCTTTGGTCTACAGGACAATGTGAAAACGGATAAATTCCATGTGCTAGAATGGGCGGAGATAAGCCTAAAAAAGGATGAGATCTATACCTGGAAAGATCTGGAGCACCTAGAGCGACATGGAAAATTTAATAAACGAGCCAGATTTGGAGGACAGGGAAAGTCAAAGAAACTAAGATCCAAATCGCCTGCCACCATATCCTCGTTTGTACAAGGAGTATCCAAGAACCCATTGGTCAGATCTCTCCCCGAGTTGGGACAAGTGACAGTAAAAAAGTCTTATTCCCAAGCAGTTATAAGCGCATATGGACCAAGCAAAGCGCTAACCAGAACTCAAGGAGCAGACTGGACCTGGAATGGTGGATCAGTCGCAAACCCATTGGACTGGTTAAAAGAGGATCTGGCGGCACCCAGCTTGTCCAATATGGAAGCACGAAAACGAGAAATTGATAATTGGAGACAGGAAATTAAAAAGGATATTTCCACTCCTTACCCATATCCGAAACCCCGTTACGACAGACACATGCTTCATCCGGATATTCCGGGATTTTGTTACTTGTTCTTAATCAAAGCACAATATTGGGATGAATATAATTGGCCTGCATACCCCCAGATTCACGAGGTAGTATCATGGGACCCTAATCTGCGGAATGAACGGATCAGAATCTCGATTTGTCAAACTCATGGCCTGGAACATTGCTATCATATTGATAAGCAGATGAATGGGTACGATGGGTGGGCGCATTTAGATTTGATGAACCGATCTGGTTCAGGGCATAAACGGCTTGGTGCATTCCGGTTCACCACTGACATGCTCATGAATATGTATAATGCGTTAACTGGCTGGCGAACAGTATGGGCAGAAGAGACAGAACTACCTGCTCCTAACGGCACTACTCCAGCGCAGGTAGCTGCTCAGGAGGACGTCATACAGAGGCAGCAGATGCAACGAGAGGAAACCATCACAGCAATCGGACAAGTGGTGGCTGGAATTGTAAATGAATATCGACGAGCCAACCCAATACCACCACCTGCACCTCTCACCAAAGCCGAGATGCCGGATTACTATGAAGGAGATCCTTGCATGGTTGATGGATGGTTAAGACAGATGAGAACATACTTCACGCTGGCAAGAGAAACCCAGTTGGATCGAAAAATCTCAATCTGTCTTTACTGGATCAGGAAAGGAAAGGATAACCGAGCAGGAGATTGGGCAGGAGTTAAACTCTAAGCCGTCCAGGATGCGGACCAGGAGTACCAAAATGAGATAATCAACTCCGGTTGGCCAACCAATTTATCTTGGGCAGTGCTCAATCAAGGCACCATTGTGAATGATCATGAAATCCGACGACCTTTACGAAATCAGTTTCCTTTTACCACTTGGGAGGACTTTGCAACACAAATGCATGAGTTCTTTATGTTGACCGAGACCCGAGAGAAGGCAACTGATGCAATCTTGGCATTAAAACAGGGGAATGCAATGATTGAAGATCATGTAGTCAGGTTCAATGCGCTATTGCCATTGGTTGGTTGGGACAACAGGGCGTTGATTGCATTGTTCAAACAAAACATCAACCCTGCACTAGGATGAGATTTGATCAGGGACGAAAATCTAGGGGATGACGCAACCCTGAAGCAGATTCAGGATTGGGCGATAGAGTTGGCACGGGCTTATCACAAAGCAACAGAAGCATATGGGCCAGATAGGCAAAAAGGCGGATACAAAGAAAAAATGGTTGCTAAAGATAGTAAACCAAACCAGTTTCAATACAGTATGCCGACAACCTCCAAAGACCCGAATGCCATGGATGTTGATAAAAATAAAAAGCAAGTTGTGGGAAGTTGCTACAATTGCAGAAAAGAAGGACATTTCACACGGGATTGTCCAGAGCCCAAGAAACCATGATGAAAGGATAAGGGGAAGTGGAGGGCAAGAGAGGTTAGAATAGAAGAGCTCACCGAGGAGCAATGGAAAGAACTCGGAAAAGAAAAGGGTTTTGGAGAAGGCCAGTAGGTGAGCGCTCAGCGCTACTGGCTAGTAGAGTTTCGGAATCGGACAGAGATTCTTGTGTAAATGTACAAGATTTGTTATATGAATATTCTTCTCATATTCATCGGATTCGAAACATAAATGTGAGCGCAAAACCCAGAATTAAGCAGTGGACTCCTGCTTGGGTGATGAGACGGATATGGCAACAAAATGAAACTGTTGCTATGGATTGTCTGAAAGGATGGGTTCATGAGAGACGTTTATCTGAAGTAACACCACAATTGTTGAAGGAACTAAATCAACAATCAGAAGCAGAAGCAATATGGAACCTGATACAGTTGCGACAACAATTTGTCAAGGCTTCGGGGAAACAAGAAATGAACCTAAAAGGAATAATAACCACTATGGATACAGGATCCACAATTCCTGTTACAGCTTTGGTTGATTCAGGGTGCACAGGATCGTGCATTAACAATGAATTTGTGGAAAAACATCGGATGAACAAACGATGCCTCATGAGACCAGTACCAGTTTATAATGCAGATGGAACTCGTAATACTATGGGTAACATCGAATACATGGTGCAATTTAAATTACAAATTGGAGATCATGAAGAGGTAATGGACTGCTGTGTTGCATGGCTAGGAAAAATGGACTTGTTCTTGGGTCATGATTGGTTACAACTGCACAATCCAAGTATGAACTGGAAAAAGCAGGAGGTGACTTTTAGCCGGTGTCCAGGGACCTGTTGGAATCAATCCAGTGTAAGCGAGCCTGAGGAGGAGGTAGAGGAAGTCGAATCCTTGGAAAATGGAGAACATCTCCTTGCTGTGCATATAGGGTTGGAGGAATTAAAGCTACGACCACTTTCAACAGATATTGCAGCCAAAGAGGCATTGGCCAGTAAAAAGCGGTCACTGGAGGAAACCGTACCAGGGCATTACCTCAAATATTGAAAGGTATTTGAGAAAGAAACTTTCAATGAGTTACCACTGAGGCGACCATGGGATCATGCCATTGAGTTTATCCCAGGAGGACAGCCAACAGATTGCAAGGTGTACCCATTGAATAAGGAAGAACGGGAACAGTTGGATGAATTCCTGGAGGAAAACCTACGGTCTGGACAGATCAGACCAAGTACTTCTGAACAGGCATCACTGTTCTTCTTTGTCAAGAAAAAGGACAGTAAATTGAGACCGGTACAGGACTATAGGAAATTGAATGACATCACGAGAAAGAACTGATATCCGTTACCCCTGATTGGCGAATTGATTGATCGATTATCAAAAGCCAAGGTTTTCTCAAAAATGGATATTAGATGGGGCTACAATAACATTAGGATTAAAGAGGGTGATGAGTGGAAGGTGGCATTCAAAACTCATTGAAGCCTGTTTGAACCCCTGGTCATGTTCTTCAGTCTTTGCAATTCCCCAGCCACATTCCAGATGATGATGAACGATATCTTTAGGCAAGAGATTGCTGAAGGATGGGTTGTTATCTATATGGATGACATCTTGGTGTTCTCTCAGTCACAAGACGCACACACGATGCATGTTAATCGCATATTAGCCAAACTGGAGAATCACAAATTATCATTGAAACCAGAGAAATGTTGGTTTGATCAACCTCAGATTGATTTCCTGGGCTTGGTTATTAGTCAGGACTCTATTCAAATGAAAAAAGGCAAAGTTCAGGCTGTGGTTGATTGGCCAATCCCTACGTGCAAGCACAAACTTCAGCAGTTTCTGGGTTTCATTAACTTCTATCAGTGTTTTGTGCCAGGATTTGCTAAAATGGCGAAGCCTTTGATGGGTCTTACTGGCAAAGTTGAGTGGCACTGGACGGATCTGCAGATGTTGGCCTTTCCGGGACTGAAAGACCTTGTGGTGAGGGAGGTAGTCCTCAAAATTCCTGATGATGACAGTCAATTTCGTGTTGAAGTAGACACATCTGATTTTGCAATTGGTGGAATTTTGTCTCAACAGAGCAAGGATGGTACATGGAGGCCTGTGGCCTTTATCTCAAAGTCGTTAAACAAGGCAGAGCGGAACTACGAGATCTATGACAAGGAAATGCTTGCAGTCATGCATGCATTTTATGAATGGTCTCACTACCTGAAAGGTGCAAAAGAACAGATCGAGGTCTTAATGGATCACCAAAACCTCACTTACTTCCAAAAACCACAAAACTTGAACAGACGACAGGCACGATGGGTCACGGACTTGCAAGAGTTCAACTTTGTTATTAAACATCGGTCCAGAAAGTCTAACTCGAAAGCGGATTTATTGTCAAGAAGAGCAGGACATGAAAAGGGACAGAATGATAATGAAGGAGTGATACTCCTGAAGGATCATTTGTTTGTAAGGGTCTATGATGATGATCAGGCAATTGAGGACATCATTAAGGAAATTCAGAAGGCCTCAGCTCGGCAATGGGAAATTCAGGTTCGGCAAGGCATCAAACAGCAGGACCCGGACTTTAAAACCGAAAAAGGATTGGTTGAATGGAAGGGTCAAATTTACGTACCAGCGGATGCGCGAATCAGGGGCAATTTAATTCAGATTCACCACTCCTGGGGGCATTCAGGGGTAGCCAAGACTGTGGAAAGTCTCACTCGTAATTTTTGGTGGCCACAAATGTGAAAAGACATTGAACGTTTTATACGAGGATGTGAAACGTGTCAAAAGGCAAAGCCGAATCGACAACCAAGGGCAGCACCATTGAATCCGAATGAAATCCCTGATGCACCATGGGAAGTCATTTCAGTAGATCTAATCGGACCATTACCAGACTCAAAAGGCAATGACATGATCATGGTGGTGGTAGATCAGTCCACAAAAAAGGTGTATTTCCTTCCAACGACATCATCAATTACTTCCCAAGGGGTAGCTGTTCTGTTCAGAGACAACGTTTTCCGGGAACATGGCTTGCCAAAGAAGGTTATCAGTGATCGAGGACCGCAATTTGTCTCCAAGTTCATGGACGACTTATATGGGATCCTAGGAATACAGGCTAATAGATCTATGGCTTATCACCCTCAAACCAATGGACAGACTGAATGCATTAATCAGGAAGTTAAGGAATTCCTGACAATGTTTGTCAACCATCGACAGGACAATTGGAGTGATTGGCTTGCTGTCGCTCAGTTTTGCCACAATGACCGAATGCATTCGTCCACGGGATTCTCGCTGTTTTTCATGAACTATGGGAGACACCCCAACAAAGGGATGAATCCACTGTATCAACCAAAAACTGTTGTCATGGAGGAGCTGGTCAAAGAAATCGAGGATGTTCATGCCAAGGCTAAGACCGCACTGGAAAAAACCGCTGAAGCAATGAAAAAGTGGTGGAATGCTCACAAGACACCAGCACGAAACTACCAACCAGGTGACAAAGTGTACCTCAGTACAGAAAATTTGCCAACACTTCGAGCAACTAAGAAGCTCGACGGCAAGTTTGTTGGCCCCCTGGAAGTGGTTGAAAAAATTGGTACATCTGCATACCGGCTAAAGATCCCTGCTGCGTGGAAGATCTACAACGTCTTTAACAAAGTACTCCTAAAGCCATACATCGCTCCGGAATTCCCTAACAAAATCGAAAAAGTTGCCAAATGCAAAGAGGCACAGATGGTGGAGGAATCAGAGGATGATGAGTATGAAGTTGAAGAGGTCATGGACAGCAGAGTCAGCAGGCGAAATGGTGGCAGATTGGAATATTTGGTCAAATGGAGAAACTATCCTGTGGAAGAATCAACATGGGAACCAGCAGGAAACCTCGCTAACACTAAGAAGGAGGTTGAGAAATTCCATAGGCAAAACCCAAGCGCACCTTGGCGGTTGGCATTCACAGATTTATGGTTTAAGAATTGGCACAACTACATGGATACAAAGGCTCCCAAACGGTTGTTCGGATGGGAAGACAGTAAATTCAAGCGTGACTACCTTGACAAGTTAAAACAGAATTGGCAACGGTGGAAAGGCGACCGCAAACTCATCTATGCTGAATCCAATACGGAAGGGGCATTCTCAAGAGACCTTGAGTGCGGTGGGCCGGTTAAACCCACGCTTGATTCCCCTAGGCAGACCATTGCATGATATAGCACCTAGCGCTGATGTGATTTACAACTACAGCATGACTTCCCGGGACGTGAAGTCTTGAGGAGGAGGTCATGTTATGATATGGACTTTTTTGTTATTTTTCTCTATTTTATTCAGAGGCCTACGGACGTATAATGAGACGCAAGCATACGACGCAGGACCCCTATCCAGATATGGCAGGAGGATTATGTAACCCAGGGTGGCTATACAATCAAGGCTATTAGGGGATATTGGGTGAAACAGCGTTCGTGGGAAGGGACCAGGTGTCTGGGTGAGTCTGGACAGGTCTGGGAGATAGGTCTGGGTCTTGTTGCTGCGCGTGCATAGCCTTAGCAGCTGCGCAGACTGTGCGCACAGACCAGCGACTCAGGTATATAAGGTGTATGTTCTGTAGGTAGGAGTCCTTAAGACTCTAGATTGTTTCCTCCTTGTAGGTCACAGACTATTGTGTCTAAGCTTCGTCTCTTTATATATTTCTTCTCTGAAGCTTGTGATTGTGTATAAGGATTAGTCCTAACAGAAACCCAGATCCAAATCACCCACAACTATATCCTTGTTTGTACCAGGAGTCTCCAAAAATCCCTCCGTCAGATCTCTCCCTGAATTAGGACAAGTAACAGTGAAAAAATCGTACTCCCAAGCAGTTATCAGTGCATTTGGACCAAGTAAAGCATTAACTAGAACTCAGGGAGCGGACTGGACCTGGAATGGAGGATTGGTTGCAAATCCACTAGACTGGTTATATCAGGACTCCCTTGGCGTGACGCCTAAGAGCCCCAAACAGCAGACAAGACAGGAGGAGGAGAGGAGGGAGGGGAAACCCGAGAGAATTCGACTGAGGACTCTGGGTGCTGAATTGCACTCTTTATATACTACAACAGGTGGTCTGTGCACTACCCTATGCCCTATTCTAAATATAGTATGGTATGAGTAAGGCAACTGCGCATGTAGTAATGGTAATGAGTCATCAGCGCCGAGCTCCGGTATCTTATCTATGGCTCTTATCTAAGCGCCAGACGATAGGCGCCTGCTTAGTCAGCATATGTTTATATAATATGGAGAAAATAAATAATAAAAGTGAAATGACTTAGTGAAAAAGCCGAAGCTTTTCAGTCGGTCATGACAGTACCCCCTTTTTAGGATTTGGCTTCCAGACAAATTCAAACTTTGCCGTCATCGTTCAGCGCATTGTGCTCTATCACGGATGATTCCTCTATTTCCTCGATGATGGGGGAGAGTGGACGTGAAGGTGGGGTGAGGTCTTCAATCGTTTCAGCGCAAGGCGCTCTATCATGCGATTGTCGTAGGCACATGTTGCATTGACATGGCCCTTCCACATCTCCTGGCTCTGTAAGGGTGTCTAAGCCCTTTCTTCCTTTCCATTTTCGCCAGTTTTGCTCCCATTTTGCAGCTGGTGCTACTGCATTGACATCGATTTTGGACACTATTTTGTCCGAGGATTGGGTGAAGTTTTCGTAAGGTCTAAAAGTCAACCCGTTAAAGGTTGCTTTGTCAAGCCTTCTGATGGCTCTGGGGTTTCTATCGTAAAAGTTTTTTATTTTTCTTTTTGCGTTTTGTAGATTGTCCAATGGTTCCCAGGAGTTATGCTCAGCGGTGTATCCTTTCCACCTGACTAAGTACTCCATTTTGTTTCTTTTTAATCGTACGTCGATTATTTCTTCTACTTTGTATTCTTTTTCACCGTCTATTTCTATTGGCAGTGGGGGTTGTGCCTTTTGCCCTCTCATTGGTCGTTTCCACGGGCGGATTCGTGAGACATTTACTACGGGATGGATTTGTTGTGAGAAGGGGAGGTCTAGTTCCACTGCATTTGATGACACTATTTTCTTGATTGGGTATGGCCCAATCCATCTCTCCACCAATTTTCTTGTTGGTCGGCCTGTCAACCTTAGATCTTTTGTTGACAGCCATACTTTATCTCCAACTTTATACTCTGGTGCGTCAGATCGGTGTCTATCAGCATACAGCTTCATATCACCCTGTGATTTTAGCAAGGCTGCCTGAGTTTCCTCGTGGATTTCCTTCATTTTCTGGGCAAAATCTGATGCGGCTGGGTGACTTCCTTTCCTTCTTGGTTCGATTCCCATCCTGGGGTGTTTGCCATAGTTGACAAAGAACGGTGTTTGTTTGGTGGATGCCTGAATTTTGTTGTTGTAGCTAAATTCGGCGATGGCTAACCATCCTGACCACGTTTCTTGTCTATGATCTACGAAAATCCTCAGGTACTGCTCCAAGTCCTGATTCATTCGTTCTGTTTGTCCATCTGTTTGTGGATGGAATGCGGTGGACAGGTCTGTGCTAATGCCCAACATTTGGTTCAGCTCCTTCATCATTTGTGCGGCAAATTGTGGACCGCGATCTGAGATTATAGATTCAGGGAGTCCATGGAGCTTCCAGACGTGGTCCCTAAATAATGTGGCTAACCCCTGCGCCGATGTTTCTTCTGATGTGGGAATGAAATGCGCCATTTTTGACATTCTGTCACAGACTACCAAAATTGCATTATGACCATGTGATTCTGGTAATTTTGTGATGAAGTCGGCGGAAATATGTGTCCAGGGCTTTGCTGGTGCCGAATTTGGCATCAATTTTCCAGCAGGCGGCTCTGGGAAGTTCTTATTCCGCTGGCACTTGTCACATCCACTAACATATTTTTTAATAAACCTGGTGATTCCAGGCCACCAGTAATTTCTTGTGACGAGTTCAATCGTCTTCCACTGTCCTCCATGTCCTGCAATAGGTGTGTCATGATGTAGGCGGACTATCTCCATCCGCAGTTTTTCATTCTTTGGTACATAGACTTTTCCTTGCCAGAGGATTAGTCCCTGTTCCATCTCCCATTCTCGAGCGTTTAGTGTTTTCACACCAGCCTTTTTCATAGCTTCTACCGCTTTTACCACTGCTTCGTCACATGCTTCAGAATGTCGAATTTTGTTTAGTAATTCTTTTTCTGAGCTATGAATAAAGACGTGACCATGACGTAGTGCAGCGATTTTGAAAAAGTCCGGTTTGAGGAGCGTGACATCTTTGTTGTCATCATCCACCCCCTTTTTATGGTCTGGCCTCCTGGACAGAGAATCAGCCTTTCCCATAGTAACACCTGCTTTATGATGTAATACGAAATTAAATCGGCTGAGGTACAAAGCCCATCTAGCTTGCCTGCGATTCAACTTCTTTGCACTCATAAAGTACTCGAGATTTTTGTGATCAGTCCATATCTCGAACTGTTCACGTGCTCCTTCTAGATAATGACGCCAAGTTTCTAGACAACGCATGATGCCTAGCATTTCCTTGTCATGGACGTCATAATTGCACTCGGTATCATTGAGCGACTTTGATAGGTAGGCCACAGGCCTCCATTTGTCATCTTTGCAGAGCATAGATAAGACGCCACCCATAGCGTAATCTGATGCATCTGATTCCACCCTGAACTTCCTATCGGAATCTGGGGCAACTAATAAGGGTTGCTCCGTGAATATCTTTTTTAGGCTTTGGAAAGCTTTTTCTTGGACCTTCGTCCATTCCCATGTTTTTTCTTTTCTGACCAGGTCATGTAGTGGCCGTGTGATTTTAGCAAAGTCCTGAACAAAGCGCCTATAATAATTGGCTAGGCCTAGGAACCTTTGTACATCTTTAACACAAGAAGGGGTGGGCCAGCTAATAATAGCTTCAACCTTCTTTGTATCCATTTGAATTCCCTTTGGTCCTAGGACAACGCCCAAGAATTCAACTTCTTCCACACACCATACACATTTTTCTGGTTTTACATACAGATCGTTTTCTTCCAATCGTTGCAAGACTTGTTGTACGATTGTGTCATGCTCCTCTTTTGTTTTAGTAAAGATGAGTATGTCATCAATGTACACAATGACTTTTCCTGCGTTGATCATATCGTGGAAGATATCATTCATCATTGCTTGGAAGGTGGCCGGTGAATTGGTTAGCCCAAAGAACATTACTACTGGTTCGAAAGAACCTTCGGGAGTAGTAAATGCTGCTTTCCATTCGTCGCCTTCTTTGATTCGTACGTTATTATAACCCCATCTAAGGTCTAGCTTAGTGAAGTATTTGGCACTGCCTGCTCGATCTACGAGTTCGGATATTAAGGGTAGTGGATAGTTATTTTTAACCGTCCACTCGTTCAGGTATCTATAGTCTTGAACCATCCGCTTCTTTCCATCTTTCTTACTTACAAAGAAAACGGGTGACGTCTGTGGTGATTTGGAGGGTCGGATATACCCTTTTGCCAATTGGTCATCCACAAAGTTTTGTACTTCTTGAAGCTCATCTGGGGATAGGGGATAGACTTTTCCTTTCCGGGGCTGGTAGCCTTGTTTGGTATCAATTGCATGGTCCCAAGGCTTTCTAGCCGGCATGCGCTCTGATGCTCCTTTCTCGAAGATTTTGAGGTATTGATGGTATTGTTTAGGTACCATCTCTTTAGCCGTGAGTTTTGCCAACTCTCGCACGTGTCTCATTGATCCGGCCTTTGATCTGGCAGGTGATGGAAACACTGGTAAGAATGGGTATTTATCCCCATACTTGTATTGATCCGGGTGTTTCATTTGTTCCATGTACGTGAGATGCTTTTCACTTTCCTCTTTTTCTTCGAGCCAATGCGCGAAGTCTAATTCTTTCTCCTGTTCCCACAGATATTCCAGAACACGCCAGTGTTCCGCTGATCGGACCTTCTGTTCCCGCTTCTTGGTCCACTCCCTTTGCCTATGTCCACAGCTCCGCGGACAACGTGTCAATTTTACTTGGCCAGTCTCCCAATTTATTTCTGGATTGTGCTTTCGTAACCATGTGGATCCGATGATTACGTTGGTTTTTCCCAGCTCGCATATTTCAAAGGTGGCTCGTTCCTTATGCCCTTGATAAGATAAAAGAAGATCAACCTCGTGGGTGATCATTCCTCCTTCGTTATTTGTTCCATCCACATTCCGTACTTGAATGGGGCGTTCCAAGGGTATCAATTTAAAGCCCATCCTTTTTGCATATGCCGCATGCATGAACAATCCTGTTGCTCCTGAATCGAGCAACGCGATTTGTTGAGTTTGTTCATGTGTATCCAACCTTTCCAACCCAATCTCCATTAAGATCTCGTCCTTTCGTCCTATTGACCTAAATAAAAATTCTTTTTCTCCCTTTTTTAACCTCCTTTTTGGACAAACAGTTTCAGCGCTGGGCGCTATATCATGCTGCTTTCCTTTTGAGTCCTTTTGTCCCTTTGTAGATACTTGTGCTACTGTATTTGGTAACGAGGAATTAAGCACAGGTTTGGCCGCCCTGCCGCGCTCCTTGGGAGTGACACTTTCAGTGCTGTGCGCTATATCACGGTGTTTCACCTGGGAGTTCGCCTCTTGCGGGGACGTCCCAGAAGTCCTTGAGACTTCCGAGATGGTCCTTGCATCAACCCGGTCAGCGCTAGGCGCTATATCAAGGGGTTGTGCACTATCTAATCTATCTAGTACAGCGTATCTATTTCGAGAGTCTAGTACGGGACCTACTGACTCTCTTCCTCTTTTAAATTCTCTTCTCCCTTCTTGAAGTACTCCTTCATTTCGTCAAACGTCATTGTGCGAATGTCAAGTCCTGATCTGCAGTTTCTAGAAATATGTCCGATCTTGCCGCATTTGTAACAGCGGAGTGGTGGTCTTTGATTTTGGTCGACGTCCATTGCGTTAGGGTCTGGCCGATTTGCCGTACTACTTAAACTCGCGGAGGCTCCAGCTCCCAATCGTCCCTGACTCGCTGATCCCGATCCGAATCTCCATCAGGGTTTTGGCTGGGCAGGGGCTACCGGCTTTGCCGTATCCGGGCCTTTGGATGCTCCTTCACTCCTATTGGCGGAGTTACTGGTCCGCGAGGAGTAATACTTCTCCTCGGCTTTCGCCTGTCTCCACTGGCGATCCAATCTTACTGCTTTCTGGTACCATCCTTTGATGGTCTCAGGTACTTCATCGGCCTCCATTATCCTTTTACGGAGTCCGGTATTCAAACTGCGTTTGAACTCTTTGATAAGAGCTCTTCCTAGGTACCCGGTGCCTCGTGATACCTTTTTAAATTTTTGTACGTGTTCTTCACACGTACTGGACCCTTGTGTCATGGTCCGCATCTCCGGGATCTTTGATGACTGCTCATCAGTGTCACCAAAGTCCCTTCTGATCTGCCTGAACAATTGTTCCGCCGTTTGCGGAATTCCTTCCTCGTCATTGGCCATCTGCTCCAACAGATTGTCCTTCCAATCTGCGGCAAAGCCTTCTGTCATGTATGAGATGATCAACAAGATCCGTTCTTCTTCATCAGATTCCGGCATCTTTAGTTGGATGTATAACCTGCATGCGTTGATGAAATTTGTCACTTCGGACATCTTTCCTGAGAAAACCGGGGGTTTGGCTACATCTATTCTAGACGTTCCGCCGTTTCCGGTTCCGGGAATATTGAATACCGTCCCTGGCGGTATGTTAACAATGTTGGCGGGGGGAGGGGTGTGTGCTGCTGTGGCTGCGGCGGCCTGTGCAGCATTTGTTTGCAGCTGTGTCAGCTGGTTTTGGAGAGCTTGGATGGTCGCGGCTTGCGCGTTGAGGAGGTTCAGCAATTCTGCTGATGTCATTTCTTGGGGCGCCGCCATACTGTGATAGTTTGGCGGTGGCGATGTGGGTGATGGTGTGAGCGGGGGTGGTGGTGATGAAAATGGTGGTGCAGGTTCTCCGATGAAATCTGCGTCGGAGTTGAAAAGTAGGTTTGGATTTAGGGTTGCTGGATTAGGTACTAGAATAGGAAACGGTGCTGCTTCCCACTGATGTGGTTCCTCTGTGATAGAGTTTGTAGAGTGTGATGATGATGATGATGTAGATTCTCCTTCAGAGGAACTAAAACCCGTGTCGTTTGGATCAAGATCGCCTGTGACGGCGTCCCAAAAAGTATCGTTATTGTTTGTATCTCCTATCTTGTATGTAAAGGTGAGGGAGGTCTTGGCCTGTCACCTGCTTGGGAACGTAGATATGGAAATGTGTACTCAGGGTCTGCAACCACCCCTGCAGTACTACAATATACTTTACTGACTACTGGTTTTTATTTAATTTGAAAGGTCTATCTAAACTGGGTCCAAACGGTTGTCCAGTTACCACTACACCGTACGGGTGCGGGTCTTTCTCAGAGGCGCATGACCAAGCGGCGGCTACCTCCAAGGGGTACGGAAAAAGGTAAATACGTAAACTAATAATATAGCCTTCAAGGGCCTAGGCCAGGGCAATTTAACGCGCTAGGGGGCTGGCGAGGCTTATCCCTAGATACGAGTGACGTATTGTGTCACCACCCCAGCACTGGTATCCTGTGCACAGGTAACCCTATCAACCGGGTTAGGTTCTTCGGTTTGCGTAGACCGGGAACATAATGCAAAGCAAGTTAAGGGCCGCGATGCAGGGCCACTGGGTGCGCAGTTTTATAGGTTCTGGCAACTAATACCGCAGTTTTAACGTCGGCGTACGACGGTGTGAATCCCCCTGTACTCTGTCCACTTAACCCTGTGGTCCGGGTATAACAATCGTGGGGCTGTAGAGTGAACTAGTCGAGTTCTACTATCAGGACTCCCTCGGCGTGACGCCTAAGAGCCCCAAACAGCAGACAAGACAGGAGGAGGAGAGGAGGGAGGGGAAACCCAAGAGAACTCGACTGAGGACTCTGGGTGCTGAATTGCACTCTTTATATACTACGACAGGTGGTCTGTGCACTACCCTATGCCCTATTCTAAATATAGTATGGTATGAGTAAGGCGACTGCGCATGTAGTAATGGTAATGAGTCATCAGCGCCGAGCTCCGGTATCTTATCTATGGCTCTTATCTAAGCGCCAGACGATAGGCACCTGCTTAGTCAGCATATGTTTATATAATATGGAGAAAATAAATAATAAAAGTGAAATGACTTAGTGAAAAAGCCGAAGCTTTTCAGTCGGTCATGACAGGTTAAAGGAGGACTTGGCGGCACCCAGCTCATCTAATACTGAAGCATGGAAACAGGAAATTGACAACTGGAGAAGGGAAATTAAAAAAGATATCTCCACTCCCTATCTGTACCCGAAACCCCGATACGATAGACATATGCTCCATCCGGATATTCCAGGATTCTGTTACTTGTTCCTGATCAAAGCACAATATTGGGATGAGTACAACTGGCCTGCATACCCCCAAATTCACGAAGTAATATCATGGGATCCAAATCTAAGAAATGAGCGAATTAGAATTTCAATTCGGCGGACCCATGGCTTGGACCATTGCTATCATATTGATAAGCAAATGAATGGGTATGATGGATGGGTGCACCTAGATCTCATGAACCGATCTGGTTCAGGGCATAAACGACTTGGAGCATTCCGGTTTACTGCTGACATGGTGGCCAACATGTACAATGCACTAACTGGATGGTGAACTGTGTGGGTCGAGGACACCGAGCTACCCGCCCCTCAAAATGCCACTCCAGTGCAGATAGCCATGCAAGAAGATGTCATCCAAAGACAATAGATGCAACAGGAGGAAACTATTACAGCAATTGGACAAGTAGTCGCGGGGATAGTAAATGAATACCGACGAGCTAACCCAATACCACCACCTGCCCCTCTCACTAAAGCCGAAATGCCAGACTACTATGAGGGAGATCCCCATATGGTTGACAGATGGTTAAGGCAAATGAGAATGTACTTCACACTGGCATGAGAAGTCCAATTGGATCGGAAGATTTCAATCTGTCTGTATTGGATCCGGAAAGGAAAAGATAACCAAGCAGGAGATTGGGTGGGAGTTAAACTCAAAGCGGTTCAGGATGCAGAACAAGAGTATCAAAATGAAGTAGTCAACTCCGGATGGCCAGCTAACTTGTCTTGGGCATCACTCAATCAAGGTGTTATTGTAAATGACCATGAGATTCGATGACCCTTGCAAAATCAGTTTCCCTTCACCACTTGGGAGGACTTTGCAATGCAAATGCATGAGTTCTTCATGTCAACTGAAACCCGAGAGAAGGCAACTGATGCAATCTTGGCATTAAAACAGGGGAATACAATGATCGAAGATCATGTGGTCAGGTTCAACATGCTACTGCCATTAGTAAGATGGGATAACAGAGCATTGATTGCGCTGTTCAAACAGAACATTAACCCTGCGTTGGGACGAGATCTAATCAGGCACGGAAATTTAGGCGATGATGCAACCCTTAAGCAGATCCAGGATCGGGCAATAGAACTGGCATGGGCTTATTGCAAAGCAACAGAAGCATATGGGCTGGATAGACAAAAAGGTGGTTACAAAGAGAAAACGGTTGCTAAGGACAGTAAACCAAACCAATTTCAATACAGTACACCAACAACATCCAAAGATCCAAATGCCATGGATGTCAATAAGAGTAAAAAACAAGTCACGGGAAGTTGTTATAACTGCAGAAAGGAAGGACATTTTGCACAAGACTGCCTGGAACCGAGAAAGCCTTGATGGAAGGATAAGGGGAAGTGGAAGGCAAGAGAGGTTAGAATAGAAGAGCTCACCGAGGAGCAATGGAAGGAACTCGGAAAAGAAAAGGGTTTTGGCAAAAGCCAGTAGGTGAGCACTCAGTGCTGCTGGCTGATAGAGTTTCGAAATCGAACAATGATTCTTGTGTAAATGTACAGGACTTGTTATATGAATATTCTTCTCATATTCATCGGATTCATAACTTAAGTGTGAGTGCAAAACCCAGAATCAAGCAATGGACCCCTGCTTGGGTGATGAGATGGATATGGCAACAAGAGGAAACTGTTGCTATGGATTGTCTGAAAGGATGGGTTCATGAGAAGCGTTTATCTGAAGTGACACCACAATTGTTGAAGGAACTAAATCAACAATCAGAGTTGGAAGCAATGTGGAATCTGGCACAGTTGCAGCAGCAAATTGTCAAGGCTTCAGGGAAGCAGAAAATGAACCTAAAAGGAATAATAACCACTATGGATACAGGATCCACAATTCCTGTCACAGCCTTAGTTGACTCTGGATGCACAGGATCGTGCATTAATGATGAGTTTGTAGAGAAACACTGGATGAACAAGCGACACCTCATGTGACCAGTGCCAGTCTATAATGCAGATGGAACTCGAAATACTATGGGAAATATCGAGTACATGGTCCAGTTTAAATTACGAATTGGAGACCACGAAGAAGTAATGGACTGTTGTGTTGCACGCCTGGGAAAAACGGACTTGTTCTTGGGACATGATTGGTTACAGTTGCACAATCCAAGTATGAATTGGAAAAAGCAGGAAGTGACTTTCAGTCAATGTCCAGGAACATGTTGGAATCAATCCAGTGTGAGTGAACCTGAGGAGGAGGTAGAAGAAACCGAATCCTTAGAAGATGGAGAACGTCTGCTTGCTGTGCATATAGGACCAGGAGAGTTAAAGCTATGACCACTCTCAACAGATATTGTGGCAAAAGAGGCGTTGGCAAGTAAAAAGTGGTCTCTAGAGGAAACTGTACCAGGGCATTATCTCAAATATCGAAAGGTATTTGAGAAAAAAACTTTTGATGAATTACCGCCAAGGCAGCCATGGGATCATGTCATCAAGTTTATTCCAGGAGGACAGCCAACGGACTGCAAGGTGTACCCATTGAATAAGGAAGAATGGGAACAGTTGGATGAATTCCTGGAGGAAAACCTGAGGTCTGGATGAATAAGACCAAGCACTTCTGAACAGGCGTCACCGTTCTTCTTTGTTAAAAAGAAGGATGGTAAATTGAGACCGGTACAGGACTACCGGAAATTGAATGACATCACAAGGAAGAACCAATATCCGTTACCCCTGATTGGCGAATTGATTGATCGACTATCAAAGGCCAAGGTTTTCTCAAAAATGGATATTCAATGGGGCTACAATAACATTAGGATAAAAGAGGGTGATGAGTGGAAGGTGGCATTCAAAACTCATTGAGGCCTGTTTGAACCCCTGGTCATGTTCTTTGGTCTTTGCAATTCCCCAGCAACATTTCAGACAATGATGAATGATATCTTTAGGCAAGAGATTGCTGAAGGATGGGTTGTTATCTATATGGATGACATCTTGGTGTTCTTCCAGTCACAGGACGCACACACGATGCATGTTAATCGCATCTTGGCCAAACTGGAGAATCACAAATTATCATTAAAACTGGAGAAATGTTGGTTTGATCAGCCTCAGATCGATTTCCTGGGACTGGTTATCAGTCAAGATTCCATCCAAATGAAAAAGGGCAAAGTGCAGGCCGTAGTTGATTGGCTGATCCCTACATGCAAGCAGGAACTTCAGCAGTTCTTGGGCTTCGTTAACTTTTATTGGCATTTTGTGCCAGGATTTGCCAAAACCACAAAACCCTTGACAGGTCTTACAGGCAAGGTCGAATAGACTTGGACAGATCAGCAGACTTTGGCCTTTCAGGGACTGAAAGACCTTGTGGCGAGGGAGGTAATCCTCAAAATTCCTGATGACGATGGTCAATTTCGTGTTGAAGTAGATGCATCCGATTTTGCAATTGGCGGAATTTTGTCTCAGCAAAGCAAGGATGGCACATGGAGACCTGTGGCTTTTATTTCAAAGTCATTAAACGAAGTGGAGTGAAATTACGAGATCTATGACAAGGAAATGCTTGCAGTTATGCATGCGTTTTATGAATGGTCTCATTACCTTAAAGGTGCAAAGGAACAGATCGAGGTTTTAATGGATCATCAAAACCTCACATACTTCTGAAAACCGCAGAACTTAAATAGACGACAGGCACGATGGGTCACAGACTTGCAGGAGTTCAACTTGGTCATTAAACATCAGTTCAGAAAGTCTAACTCGAAAGCGGATCTACTGTTGAGGAGAGCAGGGCATGAAAAGGGACAGAATGATAATGAAGGAGTGATACTCCTGAAAGATCATTTATTTGTAAGGATCTACGATGATGACCAGGCAATTGAAGACATCATTAAAGCAATCCAGAAAGTCTCGGCTTGGCAATGGGAAATTCAGGTTTGACAAGGCCTTGAACAACAAGACCCTGACTTTAAAACCAAGAAAGGATTGGTTGAATGGAAGGGTCGGATTTACATACCAGCAGATGCGCGGATCAGGGGTGACTTGATTCAAATTCATCATTCCTGGGGGCACTCAGGGGTAGCCAAGACTGTGGAAAGTCTCACCCGTAACTTTTGGTGGCCACAAATGTGGAAGGACATTGAGCGCTTTATATGAGGATGTGAAATGTGCCAAAAGGCAAAACCGAACCGACAGCCAAGGGCAGCACCGTTAAATCCTAATGAAATTCCTGACGCACCATGGGAAGTAATCTTGATAGATCTAATTGGACCATTGCTGGATTCAAAGGGCAATGATATGATCATGGTCGTGGTGGATCGATTCACGAAAAAACCATATTTCCTTCCAACAACGTCGTTGATTACTTCGCAAGGAGTAGCTGTCCTGTTTAGGGACAACGTCTTTCAGGAACATGGTTTGCCAAAGAAGGTCATCAGTGATCGAGGACCACAATTCGTCTCTAAGTTCATGGATGATCTATATGGAATTCTAGGAATACAAGCTAACAGATCTACGGCTTATCACCCGCAAACTGATGGGCAGATGGAACATGTTAATCAGGAAGTCAAGGAATTCCTGACAATGTTTGTCAATCATCAGCAGGATAATTGGAGTGATTGGCTTGCGGTAGCTCAATTTTGCCACAATGATCGGGTACATTTGTCCACAGGGTTTTCACCATTTTTCATGAATTATGGAAGGCATCCCAACAAGGGGATGAACCCGCAGTATCAGCCGAAAACTGTTGTCATGGAGGAGTTGGTCAAAGAGATTGAGGATGTTCACGCCAAGGCTAAGACTGCACTCGAAAAGACCGCCAAAGGCGGTGGGATGCCCACAAAAGTCCATCACAAAATTATCAACCTGGTGACAAGGTGTATCTCAGCACAGAAAATTTGCCAATGCTTTGAGCAACTAAAAAGTTGGACGGCAAGTTTGTGGGTCCCTTGGAGGTGGTTGAGAAAGTTGGCACATCTGCATACCGATTAAAAGTCCCTGCTGCATGGAAAATTTACAACGTCTTCAACGAAGTACTGTTAAAACCATACATTGCTCCAGAATTCCCCAACCAAATTGAAAAGGTTGCCAAATGCAAAGAGGCACAAATGGTGGAGGAATCAGAGGATGACGAGTACGAAGTTGAAGAAGTCATGGACAGCAGAGTCAGTGGGCGAAACAGTGGTAGACTGGAGTACTTGGTCAAATGGAAAAATTATCCTGTGGAGGAATCAACATGGGAACCAGCAGAAAACCTCACTAACACTAAAAAGGAGGTTCAGAAATTCCATAGACAAAACCCAAGTGCACCTCAGCAACTGGCATCTACAGACTTATGGTTTAAAAACTGGCACAACTACACAGATGCAAAGGCTCCCAAGTGGTTGTTCAGTTGGGAAGACGGCAAATTCGAGCATGATTACCTTGACAAGTTAAAACAGAATTGGCAACGGTGGAAAGGCAACCGCAAACTCATCTACACTGAACCCGACACGGAAGGGGCGTTCTCAAGAGACCTTGAGTGTGGTGGGCCGGTTAAACCCATGCTTAATTCCCCTAGGCAGACCATCACATGATATAGCGCCTAGCGCTGACATGATTTACGACCAACGCATGACTTCCCGGGATGTGAAGTCTTGAGGAGGAGGTCATGTTACAATATGGACTTTTTCTTTGGACTTTTTCTTTATTTTTCTCTATTTTATTCAGAGGCCTATGGACATATAACAGGATGCGAGCATATGGCGTGGGACCCCTATCCAGATATGGCAGGAGGATTATATAACCCAGGGTGGCAATACAATCAAGGCCATTAGGGGATATTGGGTGAAACGGCATTCGCAGGAAGGGACTGAGAGTCTGGGTAAGTCCGGAAAGGTCTGGGAGATGGGTCTGGGTCTTGTTGCTGTGCGTGCATAGCCTTAGCAGCTGCGCAGACTGTGCGCACAGACCAAAGGCTCAGGTATATAAGGTGTGCATTCTGTAGGTAGGAGTCCTTAAGACTCTAGATTGTTTCCTCCTTGTAGGTCACAGACTATTGTGTCTTTAGCTTCGTCTCTAAATCTTTCTCTCCTCTGAAGCTTGTGATTGTGTATAAGGATTAGTCCTAACAGAACCAGCAAAGAAGATTAGAGCCATTTTTTCAGCAATGTCTACTGAAGAGAAGAATGCCCTCTTAAACAAATTTGAAAACGAGGGTTTTTAGTTATGAAGTGTCACTCAGCAGTTGGCCCTTCCTTGTTATCAAGATCTGAACAGTTAGCACTTGATTCTGTAATAGTATTATCCAACAATGACAAGTGCATCTCACTAACTATCAAATCAACTGATTTACCTGCTGGAACATCTGCTCTAATTGATTGTGGAGCAGAAGAAAACTTTGTTGATGAAGGAGCAGTGAAGGAGCTCAGAAAGGAATGACTCAAGAAACCTATTAAGGTTAGAAATGCAGATGGAATGGTAAATGCAAAAGGAATGATCACACATCACATGAAAATATGCTATATGATCGAAGGATGACAATTTGTAAACTGGTTCTGGATCACTAAGCTAGGCAATCAATGGATGATTCTAGGGATACCTTGGTTAGAAGAAAATAACCCAATCATCAATTGGCGAGAAAAATCCCTGCAGATTGAAGATCCAGACGCATCGCCAAAAGCAATTTGGCAGTTGGCCCTAGACTCTCAGCAATGGGGCAAAGATGACTATTGTTACAATTCTCTTTTCCCTTTGTTACTGGACTGCATTTACTTGCTACAAACCAATAGTTACGCATTGGACGTTATCTCCTTTCATAGCTACCTTCACCTTTCCTTCCTTTTCCCCTTTAGTTCTCATTGTTCTCTAAACGTATATAAACCCCTCTCATGTACTGTAGTTCTTTAGTTCCAACTTAGTCAAATCATATCTACAACTTGAACACTCATTTGCTCGTTGCCTCAACCGCTCTCCTTGCTCTCTCTCTAGCCTTCGTCATCATCAGACTTAGTGCCTAGAACCCTCGTCCAATGGCTGGGAACAGACTGAGACTCTGTTTGTCACTGCAGACTTGGATGCTGAATGACGTTGTGAACATCAACCATAACATAAGTTGGAACTCAGGACCAGCTCAGGGTATCACCCCTAGCCGACACCATTGAGACCTGCAGCTCTCAGGAACGACCCCCAAATGGATCCATCACCTATAAGGGGAAATACTATCTTGGGCAACAAGAAGTTTTTCTTTACCAACAAACCTGGTATTTTGTTACAGAAGGACAGAAACGAAATGAACCAGTCCCAGACAAATATTTTTCAGGAGATTTCTATTCAGGAGCTTTTGAATTCAATTTACCCAATCAAACCTACCTAGACTGGGGTAGTGAAGTACAAGGAGAACCACTCTACCTTGTCCGAGAACCAGAAAACGACTCAGGAAGGACTCTCTATAGAAGATTCTTTGGAGACAGCAACCAACACAGAATTACAGCCAGCCTTTTAGCAGAGTGGGAGGAAATACAACGAATCAAACAAGCCAAGCTTGAGGAAAATCCATTTGATACAGATTACTTGAAACAAGGACCGCCCCCATCTCCAAAACCAAGAACCCCGAGTAGAACTCCTACTCCAGAACCGAAACCGATTACCAGAACACCAACCCCTGAACCACCAATCAACCCCAAACCACCAATTACTCCTGAACCAAGAATGGCATCTGAAACCAATGCTAGCTCTAAAGGAGATATCAAACCGCAGCCTATACAACCTTTTACAGGTAAACGAATCAAAGCAAGATCGTTTTTAGGACAGCTTGAGAATTACTTTACCCTCAATGAACAGAACTATGAAGGAAAAGATGAAAAGAAAGTCAGGTATGCGCTTGCATGCATGGGACCAGAATTGGACAACTGGAAAACCATTATTCGAGGCGAATTGAACAACAATAGAGGCAGTACCACAGCCACGTTCAAATGGAGCAACTATGAAGCATGTGAAACATGTTTTATCAATGATTGGGGAGAAGTTAATAGCACCCTTTGAGCCCTGAATAATTTATCCAAATTAAGAGTTGGAAATGGTGTCTCAGTCCCAGAATACATTAGGAAATTCCGCATGGACATAGGAACATCTGGTCCCACTGGAATACCTGCTCAGTTGCAGGCATTTGTCAAAGGACTACCTTTGGAACTCGCTAGGACAATCTTACAAGATCAAAGGAAGATCAAGACGATGCAAGAAGCCTATGACAAGGCTGAGGATCACCATAACGCCTGGGACATGACAGGGCAAGGAAACAGAAGAACCAATGATGGATCTGGAACGTGTTTCAGTCGAAACAATAATCGATCTGGAACAATTAGAGCTATAAATACCACAACTCCTGGCTGATTGACAGATGATCAAAAGGAGGAATACTGAAAGACTGGAAAGTGTTCCAGATGTGGAACACAGGGACACATCTCCAGGAACTGCCCAAAACGCAATGATGCATCTTCATCCAGGTCTTCTTACCAGAATAAGGCTGTCTGTTTCGTCACTGAGGAGCAACAGAAAGAAGAAGACGAATCAGCAAAAAAGATTAGAGCCATCTTTTCAGCAATGTCTACTGAAGAGAAGAATGCCCTCTTAAACGAATTTGAAAACAAGGGTTTTTAGTTAGGAAGCGTCACTCAGTGGTTGGCCCTTCCTTATTATCGAGATCTGAACAGTTAGCACTTGATTCTGTAATAGTATTATCCAACAATGACAAGCGCATTTTGTTAACTATCAAATCAACCAATTTACCTGCTGGAACATCTGCCCTAGTCGATTGTGGAGCAGAAGGAAACTTTGTAGATGAAGGAGTAGTAAAGGAGCTCAGAAAAGAACGACTTGAGAAACCAATTAAAGTCAGAAATGCAGATGGAATGGTAAATGCAAAAGGAATGATCACGCATTGGACCAAGATATGCTACATGATTGAAGGACGACAATTCATAAATTGGTTCTGGATCACTAAGCTAGGCAATCAATGGATGATCTTAGGAATACCTTGGTTAGAAGAGAATAACCCAATTATCAATTGGCAAGAAAAATCCCTGCAGATTGGAGATCCAGACACATTGCCAAAAGCAATCTGGCAGCTAGCCCTCGACTCTCAGCAATGGGGAAAAGATGACTATTGGATCAGAGTAGAAACATTGGCATCACAGGAACTGGAGCACAGGCTAAAGAAGGACGAACCATCTACCACCCCACCATCAGAATATGAGCAGTGGCACACCATCTTTGACAAGAAGGCATTGGAACATTTCCCATCTAGTCAACCATGGGATCATGCAATCAACACAAAAGAGGGTTTTATCCCGAAAGCTAGTAAACTTTATCCTCTATCCGTCAAAGAACAAGGATTGTTAGACGAATGGATTGATGAACAGCTCAAGAAAGGATATATTAAACCGTCTACATCACCACAGGCATTGCTGTTCTTCTTTGTAGCAAAGAAAGAAAGTGGGACACTTCAACCCTGTCAAGAGTACCGATATCTGAATGAATGGATTGTCAAAAATGCATATCCCCTTCCCCTTGTTTTCGATCTTATGACTAAACTGCGAGGCACCAAGTATTTTACCAAATTAGACCTTCGATGGGGATACAACAATGTTCGCATCAAAAAGGGAGATGGATGGAAAGCAGCCTTTATTACCAATCAAGGGCTCTATGAACCAACAGTCATGTTCTTTGGATCATGCAATTCACTGTCAACCTTTCAAACTATGATGAACGAATACTTCAGAGACATGATCAACGAAGGATGGTTAATCATCTATATGGACAATATGTTAATCTGCGCAGAAACACTAGAACAACTGGAAGAGTGGACAAGATGAGTCTTACAACAATTACAAGATAACAATCTATTCCTGAAACTAGAAAAGTGCAAGTTTGCCACACAGGAAGTCAAGTTCTTAGGAATTATCATTACCCCTGGATGTATCCAGATGGACCCAATAAAACTAGCAGGAATCACTGATTGGCCAGTCCCTACCACAGTCAAACAAGTCCGATCATTCCTCGGATTTGGAAACTTCTATCGACGCTTCATTGGGAATTTGGCTGCCATTGCTAAACCACTTACCAACCTCACTAAGAAAACTGAACCATTCAACTGGACCACTGAATGGAACAACGCCTTTGAGATTCTAAAGAAACGATTTGCATCCATGCCAGTGTTATTGATGCCAGATCCAACCCGACCCTTTATCCTTCAGACTGACACATCAAATAAGGCGATAGGAGCAGTCCTGAAACAGGCAGATGAAGCAGGATATCTACACCCCTGTGGATTTATTTCACATGCATTAACACAAACAGAGCAAAACTACCAGATCTATGATCGAGAACTCTTGGCGATCATTAAAGGATTGATGACCTGGTGACACCTATTGCACGGATCACCCCATACCACTATAGTTCATTGCAACCACAAGAATTTGTCCTACTATCAAACTGCCCAACACTTAATGCCTAGACAAGCTAGATGGTCATCCCTATTATCAGAATTTGACCTACGCATTGAGCATGTCCCTGGCACAAAGATGTTTGAAGCAGATGCCCTATCTCAGCACCCTGATCATATGGGAAACAGTGAATTACAAGAGGATGTTATAGTCTTGCCTGAGGACCGTTTTATTCGTCTTATCGCAGAAGATCTAGTCATGGATATTCAAAAAGCAATGTCAAAAGACGATTTCGGACGCATTCTAATCAAGGTTATCACCACACATCGTGCCCCGCCAATCAAATCTAATATACAAGACTGGTCTTATACAAATGGCATTGTTCACTATCTTGGCAAAACCTACATCCCTGATCAGGATGGATTATGAACCAGATTGATCAAAGAAACACACAAAGCACAATCATCAGGTCACCCTGGACGATTAAAGACTCTAGAACTCCTTAAACGGGATTACTGGCGGCCTGGAATGTTCAAACATGTCAGAGAATGGATTGAAGGATGTGCCCTCTGTCAACAGATGAAGATTAACACACACTCAAATGTACCAGCCCTTCACCTGATTCAGTCAAAAGCAACTCACCCTTTTCAACAAGTGACCCTTGATTTCATTACCGATCTACCCCTTTCTGATGGCTTTGACTTGATCCTGGTCACGGTGGACCATGGTCTTACAAAGGGGGTAATTTTCACACCTTGAAAAAAGACAATTGACACTCTAGGAACAGCGGAACTCTACATCTCTGAAATCTTCAAATGGTTTGGCCTACCTGATGTTTTAATCTTGAACCAAGGACCACAATTTGCTGCGAAAGTATTCCAGGAAATACAAAAAGTGTTAGGAACCGACCATAGAATGAGCACAGCCTACCATCCCCAGACAGATGGAGAAACAGAACAAGTCAACCAAGAACTAGAGGTCTATCTCCGGATGTTCTGCTCTAATGAACCGCATCTATGGAAACTGCTTTTCCCAATCGCCCAATTTGCCCACAATAACTGACATCATGACATAATCAAGACTTCCCCATTCAGGCTAATGTATGGAATGGACCCTGTTGCGCTTCCCACAGCTACAACATGAATGACTACACCAGTGGCTGAGGAATGCCTTCAGTTCCTAAGGAAGGCCAGAGAGGAAGTGCTAGCAGCACACGAACTGGCTAGACAATTAGTGGCGAGATGACACAAAGACAAGGCAATACAATTCGAGAAAGGCACCAAAGTATGGCTTGAGAACAGGAATCTCCACATACCATATCAGTGCAGAAAGCTAGCACCAAAACAAGAAGGACCCTTCGAAATCAAACAAGTGATGGGACCTGTGACATACAAATTAAAACTCCCGAAGCAATGGTGCATTCACTTTGTGTTTCATGCATCACTCCTTACCCCGTATAGGGAGACGACTGCAGGCGCAGGCTATCATTACCTAGTTAAATGGAAAGGTTATGGATTGAATGACAATTCTTGGGAACCTGCCCGTAATCTCTCAAACGCCACTGACATTCTATCGGAATATCAACGACGCCAACACCTTTGAATCATGACCCGATACAGAAATCGCCATATCCTAAAACAAAACTACTATTACACGAAACAAAATTGTTCAACACACTCTCGATATACTATAGCTCTTAAAGAAAAAAACAGTCTACACTCGCATACAGTATCTTCCCTTCCGACACACCCCCAAAGCACCACATTCATCAGAAAAATCTATCAGAATGGTGGCGCTGGTCACACAATATTACCGCACCCCCCAACTTAACCGCCATCACCAGAAGAACCTGTCAGGAACAACAGAGTTCCCTTGCAATGCTGTCCAGAACTATCTTCCCCAATACCATGACTTACAATTTTCAGTAAACAATTTACCCACCTATAATAAAGATCCACCTGTCTACCAACAGGCATGGGAGTGTAGTGCACAAATTTGGTTACTTGGACAAAGAATCAGAATCCCAGGAAGACCTCGTGTCCTTATTGAAGACATCCTTGATGACCTCCAGTATTTATTTGATGAACAGAGAGAAATAATAGCAGACATTGTCAGAAGAATCAGGAGACTTTTAGTCACTCCAACCACAACACCAGTGTTAGGACTAATCCTTATACACAATCACAAGCTTCAGAGGAGAAATGGAATAGAGACGAAGCCTATAGACACAATAGTCTGTGACCTACAAGGAGGAAACAATCTAGAGTCTTAAGGACTCCTACCTACAGAACGCACTCCTTATATACCTGAGTCGTTGGTCTGTGCGCACAGTCTGCGCAGCCTCTAAGGCTATGCACGTGCAGCAACAAGACCCAGACCCATCTCCCAGACCTGTCCGGACTCACCCAGATTCCCGGTCCCTTCCCGCGAACGCTGTTTCACCCAATATCCCCTTATTGCCCTGATCGTATAGCCACCCTGGGTTATATAATCCTCCTGCCATATCTGGATAGGGGTCCCACGCCGTATGTTTGTGTCTTGTTATACGTCCGTAGGCCTCTGAATAAAATAGAGAAAAATATAGAAAAAGTCCAGATCGTAACAACCAGGAATTCAACACCTGAATTCGTTAACCAGGTTCAGTGCAGAAGAATGGGAACTCCTTACTGACCCTGCAATCGAAGATCCACTGGATATAGAAGACTCGGATTTGGATATGGACATCAGTGATTTGGAATATGTATAAATTCTTCAAGTACAACCACCTAATGCCAGATTCACATCACAACAACATGTTCACCTTTTTTGCCATCACCTACTTCTTCGTCCTTGCTTGTCTCTCTTGTGCTCACTGGTGCATCAACGAAACTGTCGCCGCCCTCTCACCTTTCCTTGCCATCCCAGACCTCCCACTCGAGGTCTTCATCAAAAACACCACTGTCATCCACTTCGAGGACGATGATCTTCATGTTCACCCAGCCGACTTGCTTTACCAGGTACACCCTGACAACCACTACCTCCCTCATTTTGCCCAATTTGTCAAGTGGAATACCACACTCACCGTCGTCGCTGATGCCCTCGCTGCCACCACCTGCTCCATCACCAACCTTTCCTCTGCCACCGATAACCTCACCACGCTCATCCTCACCATCGACCCACATGAAATGACCTACGAGGAACATGACTCATTCTTGCGGAATGCCCAAAATTTACATCGTGCCACCAAGGCACTCAAATGGAAAGTAGAAACATTGACAAAAGAACTTGACAACACTGTCAAATGGGCAGAATCCAGGACAGACCATGGCTGGACTACTTCTGGCTGGTAGAAGTCGGTGACTTCTCACATACAAAGGGGGTAATGTTACAATTCTCTTTTCCCTTTGTTAATGGACCGCATTTACTTGCTACAAACCAATAGTTACACGTTGGATGTTATCTCCTTTCATAGCTACCTTCACCTTTTCTTTCTCAGATAGCTATGCCTTTTCCCCTTTAGTTCTCATTGTTCTCTAAACGTATATAAACCCCTCTCATGTACCGTAGTTCTTTAGTTCCAACTTAGTTGAATCATATCTACAACTTGAACGCTCATTTGCTCGTCGCCTCAACCGCTCTCCTCGCTCTCTCTCTAGCCTTTGTCATCATCAGACTTAGTGCCTAGAACCCTCGTCCAGTGGCTGGGAACAGACGGAGACTCTGTTTGTCACTGCAGACTTGGATGCTGAATGACGTTGTGGACATTGACCATAACAACTATTGGATCAGAGTAAAAACATCAGCATCACAGGAACTGGAGCACAGACTAAAGAAAGATGAACCAGCTATCACACTACCATCAGAATATGAACAATGGCACACTATCTTTGACAAAAAAGCATCGGAATGTTTCCCATCTAGTCGACCATGGGATCATGCAATCAACACTAAGGAAGGTTTCATCCCAAAAGCTAGTAAAGTTTACCCCTTATCCATCAAAGAACAAGGACTGTTAGACGAATGGATTGACGAGCAGCTCCAGAAAGGATATATTAAACCATCTACATCACCCCAGGCATCACTGTTCTTCTTTGTAGCAAAGAAAGAAAGTGGCACACTCTGACCCTGTCAAGATTACCGATATTTGAATGAATGGACTGTCAAAAACGCATATCCCCTTCCCCTTGTCTCTGATCTTATGACTAAACTACGAGGTGCCAAGTATTTCACCAAACTAGACCTCCGATTGGGATACAATAATGTTCATATCAAAAGGGGAGACGAGTGGAAAGCAGCCTTTATTACCAATCGAGGGCTCTATGAACCAACAGTCATGTTCTTTGGATTATGCAATTCACCATTGACCTTTCAGACCATGATGAACAAATACTTCAGAGATATGATCAATGAAGGATGGTTAATCATCTACATGGACAATATGTTAATCTGCGCAGAAACACTAGAACAACTGGAAGAGCAGACAAAACAAGTCTTACAATGGTTACAAGAAAATGATCTATTTCTAAAATTAGAAAAGTGCAAATTCGCTACACAAGAGGTCGAGTTCCTAGGAATGATCATCACCCCTGGATGCATCCAGATGGACCCAATTAAACTAGCAGGCATTGCTGACTGGCCAGTCCCCACCACAGTTAAACAAGTTTGATCATTTCTTGGGCTTGGAAACTTCTATTGACACTTTATTGGAAATTTTGCTGCAATTGCTAAACCGCTCACTGATCTCACTAAGAAAACCGAACCATTTAATTGGACTATTGAACAGAATAATGCCTTTGAAATTCTAAAGTGATGATTTGTGTCTATGCCAGTGCTATTGATGCCAGATCCAACTCGACCCTTTATCCTTCAAACTGATGCATCAAATAAAGCGATAGGAGCAGTCTTGAAACAAGCAGATGAAACAGGATCCCCGCACCCCTGCGGGTTTATTTCACATGCATTAACACAAACAGAGCAGAATTACCAGATCTACAATTGAGAACTCTTGGCAATCATTAAGGGATTGATGACTTGGCAACATCTACTACATGGATCACCCCATACCACCATAGTTCATTGCGATCACAAGAATTTGTCCTATTATCGAACCGCTCAATGCTTAACACCTAGACAAGCTAGATGGTTGTCCTTATTATCAGAATTTGACCTGCGCATTGAGCATGTCCCTGGCACGAAAATGTTTGAAGTGGATGCCCTATCTCGATGCCCAGATCACATAGGAAACAGCCAATTACAAGAAAATGTCATAGTCTTACCCAAGGACTGTTTCATTTGTCTTATTGCAGAAGACCTAGTCTCAGATATTCAGAAAGCGATGTCAAAAGATGATTTTGGACACATTCTAGTTGAGGTTATCACCACACATCATGCCCCACTGATCAAATCAAATATACAAGATTGGTCTTACATGAATGGCATTGTTCACTATCTTGGTAAAACCTACATCCCTGATCAGGATGGATTACGAACCAAGCTGATCAAAGAAACACATGAGGCATGATCATCAGGTCATCCTGGACGATTAAAGACCCTTGAACTCCTTAAATGCAACTACTGGTGGCCTGGAATGTTCAAACACATTAAAGAATGGATTGAGGGATGTGCCCTCTGTCAGCAGATGAAGATTAACACACCCAAATGTGCCAGCCCTTCACCCAATTCAGTCGAAAGCGACGCACCCATTTCAACAAGTGACCCTAGATTTTATCACTGACCTACCCCTTTCTGATGGCTTTGACTCGATCCTGGTCATGGTGGACCATGGTCTTACAAAGGGGGTAATTTTCACACCTTGCAAAAAGACAATTGATGCTCTAGGCACCACAGAACTCTATGTCTCAGAAATCTTTAAATGGTTTGGCCTACCTGATGTTTTAATCTCAGATCGAGGCCCACAGTTTTCTGCAAAAGTATTCCAGGAAATACAAAAAGTGTTAGGAATCGACCATAGAATGAGCACAGCTTACCACCCTCAGACAGATGGAAAAACAGAACGAGTCAACCAAGAACTAGAGGTCTATCTCCAGATGTTCTGCACCAATGAACCACATCTATGAAAACCGCTTCTCCCAATAGCCGAGTTTGCCCACAATAACCAACATCATGACACAATCAAGACTTCCCCATTCAGGCTAATGTATGGAACAGACCCTGTCGTGCTTCCCACAGCCACAACATGAATGACTACACCAGTGGCTGAGGAATGCCTTCAATTCCTAAGGAAGGCCAGAGAGGAAGCACTAGCAGCACATGAACTAGCAAGACAACTAGTGGCAAGACAATGTAGAGACAAGGCAATATGATTTGAGAAAGGTACCAAAGTATGGCTTGAGAATGGGAACCTCCACATACCATATTAGTCCAGAAAGCTAGTGCCAAAACAAGAAGGACCCTTCGAAATCGAACAAGTGATGGAACCTGTGACATACAAATTGAAACTTCCAAAGCAATGGTGCATTCACCCTGTGTTTCATACATCACTCCTTACCCCATATTGGGAAACAACTGCACATGGCCCAAACTATGTGAAACCACCCCCTGATCTCGTAAACAGACAAGAAGAATTCGAAGTAGAAGCAATTCTAGCCCACAGGAAGCGAGGCACAGACTACCACTACCTAGTTAAATGGAAAGGTTATGGATCAAATGACAATTCCTGGGAACCTGCTCGCAATCTTTCGAACACTGCTGACATCCTATCAGAATACCAACAACGTCGACACCTGTGAATCATGACTCAATACAGAAACCATCATATCTTAAACAAAACTACTATTACACAAAACAAAACTGTTCAACACTCTCTCAATACACTATAGCTCTTAAAGAAAAAACTGTCCATACCTGCATACAGTACCTTCCCCTCTGACATGCCCCTAAAGCACTGAATCTATCAGAAAAACCAACCCAAACAGTGGCATTGGTCACACAATATTACTGCATTCCCCGACTTAACTGTGATCATCAGAGGAACCCATCAGGAACAATGGAGATCCCCTGCTGTGCAGTACAACAATACCTTCCCAGATTCTACCAACTATGATTCTCAGTCAATGAATTACCATTCTACAGTACAGGCCCGCTGATCTACCAGAATCTTGCAATAAAGAAAACCAATGTTTATGACACTAGCCATGGCAGACTCTTATGCCCAGAAGAATATGAAAAACTCGACAAAATCTCCAAACAGGCACAGGAAATTGGCACACAGATCTGGTTATCACACCAGGGAATCACACTCCCAGGAAGACCAATCCTATCCATGGACAATTACACCAACAACCTTTGCTACCTGCTTGATGAACGAAAAAACATAGTACTTAACATTGTCAGACAGATCAGGAAATTCCTCTCCAAACCTGTCACCGACCTTAGCACTTATCAGTTCATGGCTTTGGAAATGTTCATCAGGGAGGATCACAAGCTTCTCACAAACCCTGACATCTTGAATCAAATAGAAATGGATGATTCAGACCTAGACCCAGATCTCGATGAGGACGACCTATAAAGGACAGTCTACCCAGTTCCAGCAAATCATCCTACTCACACCAGAAACAATGTTCATTTTCTTTGCCCTCGCCACCTACTTCACTGTCCTCGCCCTTCTCTCCTGCACTCACTGGCACATTGATGAGACCGCTGCCACCCTCTCACCCTTCCTTGCCATCCCTGACCTCCAGCTCAAGGTCCCTATTGAAAATACCACGGTCATTGTCATGACCGACTGAAAGGCTTCGGCTTTTTCACTAAGTCATTTCACTTTTATTATTTATTTTCTTCATATTATATAAACCTATGCTGACTAAGCAGGCGCCTATCGCTTGGCGCTTAGATAAAAGCCGTAGATAAGATACCGGGGCTCGGCGCTGATGACTCATTAACATTACTACATGCGCAGTCGCCTTACTCATACTATACTATATTTAGAGTAGGGCTTAGGGTAGTGCACAGACCACCTGTCGTAGTATATAAGGAGTGCAATTCAGCACCCAGAGTCCTCAGTCGAGTTCTCTCAGGTTTCTCCCCTCCCTCCTCTCCTCCTGTCAGTTCACTGTTGGGGCTCTTAGGCGTCACGCCGAGGGGTTCCTGATAGTAGAACTCGACTGCTTCTCTAACAGCCCCACGCTTGCTATAGCCGGACCACAGGCTTAAGTGGACGAGTACAGGGGGAATTACACAGTCGTACGCCGACTATAAAATTGCGGTACCGGTTGCCAGACACCGTTCAAAACTGCGCACCTGTGGCTCTGCATCGCAGCCCTAAACTAGCTTTGCATTACGTTCCCGGTCTACGCAAACCAAAGAACCTAACCCGGTTGATAGGGTTACCTGTGCACAGGATACCAGTGCCGGAGTGATTACACGATACGTAATCCGTATCTAGGGACCAGCCTCACCAGCCCCCTAGCGCGTTAAATTGCCCTGGTCTAGGCCTCTGAAGGCTATACAACTAGTTTACGTATTTACCCTTTTCCCATACCCCTTGGAGGTAGCTGCCGCTTGGTCACGCGCCTCTGAGAAAGACCCGCACCCGTACGGTGTAGTGGTATCAGGACAACCGTTCGGACCCTGATTATATAGACCCTTCATCCATAAATAAAACAAGTAGTCAGTATAGTAAATTGTAGCACTGCAGGGGTGGTTGTAGACCCTGAGTGCACGTTTCGTACATACGTTCCCAAGCAAGTGACAGGCCAAGACCTCCCTCACTTACGTACAAGTACAAAATAGGAGATACAAATAACAATACATTTTGGGACGCTGTCACAGGCGATCTTGATCCAAACGACGCGGGTTTTAGTTCCTCTGAAGGAGAATCTACATCATCATCATCATCACACTCTACAAACTCTATCACAGAGGAACCACATCAGTGGGAAGCAGCACCGTTTCCCATCTTAGTACCAAATCCAGCCACATTAAACCCAAATCTACTATTCAACTCCGACGCAGATTTCATCGGAGAACCCGCACCACCGTTTTCATCACCACCACCGCCACTTACACCATCACCTACATCGCCACCGCCAAACTATCACAGTATGGCGGCACCCCAAGAAATGACATCAGCAGAATTGCTGAACCTCCTCAATGCGCAAGCCGCAACCATCCAAGCCCTCCAAAACCAGCTGACACAGCTGCAAGCAAACGCTGCACAGGCCGCCGCGGCAGCAGCAGAACACCCTCCTCCCCCCGCCAACATTGTCAACATACCGCCAGGGACGGTATTCAATATTCCTGGGACCGGTAATGGCGGAACATCTAGAATAGATGTAGCCAAACCTCCGGTCTTCTCCGGAAAAATGTCCGAAGTGACAAATTTCATAAACGCATGCAGGTTGTACATTCAATTAAAAATGCCGGAATCTGATGAGGAAGAGCGGATCTTATTGATCATATCGTACATGACGGAAGGCTTTGCCGCAGATTGGAAGGACAATCTGTTGGAGCAGATGGCCAATGATGAAGAAGGAATTCCGCAAACGGCGGAACAATTGTTCAGGCAGATCAGAAGGGACTTTGGTGACACGGATGAGCAGTCATCAAAAATCTCGGAGATGCGGACCATGACGCAAGGGTCCAGTATGTGTGAAGAACACGTGCAAAAATTTAAAAAGGTATCACGAGGCACCGGGTACCTGGGAAGAGCTCTTATCGAAGAGTTCAAACGAAGTTTGAATACCGGACTCCGTAAAAGAATAATGGAGGCCGATGAAGTACCTGAGACCATCAAAGGATGGTACCAGAAAGCAGTTAGATTGGATCGCCAATGGAGACAGGCGAAAGCCGAGGAGAAGTATTACTCCTCACGGACCAGTAGCTCCGCTAATAGGAGTGAAGGAGCATCCAAAGGCCCGGATACGGCAAAGCCGGTAGCCCCTGCCCAGCCAAAACCCCGATGGAGATTCGGATCGGGATCAGCGAGTCAGGGACGATTGGGAGCTGGAGCCTCCGCGAGTTCAAGTAGTACGGCAAATCGGCCGGACCCTAACGCAATGGACGTCGATCAAAATCAAAGACCACCACTCCGCTGTTACAAATGTGGCAAGATCGGACACATTTCTAGAAACTGCAGATCAGGACTTGACATTCGCACAATGACGTTTGACGAAATGAAGGAGTACTTCAAGAAGGGAGAAGAAAATTTAAAAGAGGAAGAGAGTCAGTAGGTCCCGTACTAGACTCTCGAAATAGATACACTGTACTAGATAGATTAAGTAGTGCACAGCCCCTTGATATAGCGCCTAGCGCTGACCGGGTTGATGCAAGGACCATCTCAGAAGTCTCAAGGACTTCTGGGACGTCCCCGCAAGAGGCGAACTCCCAGGTGAAACACCGTGATATAGCGCACAGCGCTGAAAGTGTCACTCCCAAGGAGCGCGGCAGGGCGGCTAAACCTGTGCTTAATTCCTCGTTACAAAATACAGTAGTACAAGTATCTACAAAGGGACAAAAGGACGAAAAAGGAAAGCAGCGTGATATAGCGCCCAGCGCTGAAACTGCTTGTCCGAAAAGAATGTTGAAAAAAGGAGAAAAGGAATTTTTAGTTAGGTCAATAGGACGAAAGGACGAGATCTTAATGGAGATTGGGTTGGAAAGGTTGGACACACACGAACAAACTCAACAAACCGCGTTGCTCGATTCAGGAGCAACAGGACTGTTCATGCATGCTGCATATGCAAAAAAGATGGGCTTTAAACTCATACCCTTGGAGCGTCCCATTCAAGTCCGGAATGTGGATGGAACCAACAATGAAGGAGGAATGATCACCCACGAGGTTGATCTCCTCTTATCTTATCAAGGGCACAAGGAACGAGCCACCTTTGAAATATGCGAGCTGGGAAAAACCAACGTAATTATTGGATCCACATGGTTACGAAAGCATAATCCAGAAATCAATTGGGAGACTGGCCAAGTCAAATTGACACGCTGTCCACGGAGCTGTGGACATAGGCAAAGGGAATGGACCAAGAAACGAGAGCAGAAGGTCCGATCAGCGGAACACTGGCGTGTTCTGGAATATCTGTGGGAACAGGAGAAGGAATTAGACTTCGCGCATTGGCTCGAAGAAAAGGAGGAAAGCGAGAAGCATCTCACGTACATGGAGCAAATGAAACACCCGGGTCAATACAAGTATGGGGATAAATACCCATTCTTACCGGTGTTTCCATCACCCGCCAGATCAAAAACCGGATCAATGAGACATGTGCGAGAGTTGGCAAAACTCACGACTAGAGAGATGGTACCTGAACAATACCATCAATACCTTAAAATCTTCGAGAAAGGAGCATCAGAGCGCATGCCGGCTAGAAAGCCTTGGGATCACGCAATTGATACCAAACCAGGCTATCAACCCCGGAAAGGAAAAGTCTACCCCCTATCCCCAGATGAGCTTCAAGAAGTACGGAACTTTGTGGATGACCAGTTGGCAAAAGGATATATCCGACCCTCCAAATCACCACAGACGTCACCCGTCTTCTTTGTAAGCAAGAAAGACGGAAAGAAGCGAATGGTTCAGGACTACAGATACCTGAATGAATGGACGGTTAAAAATAACTATCCATTACCCTTAATATCCGAACTCGTAGATTGAGCAGGCAGCGCCAAATACTTCACTAAGCTAGACCTTAGATGGGGTTATAATAACGTACGAATCAAAGAAGGCGACGAATGGAAAGCCGCATTCACTACTCCCGAAGGTTCTTTTGAACCAGTAGTAATGTTTTTTGGGCTAACCAATTCACCGGCCACCTTCCAGGCAATGATGAATGACATATTCCGCGATATGATCAACGCAGGAAAAGTCATTGTGTACATTGATGACATACTCATCTTTACTAAAACAAAAGAAGAGCATGACACAATCGTACAACAAGTCTTGCAACGATTGGAAGAAAACGATCTGTATGTAAAACCAGAAAAATGTGTGTGGTGCGTGGAAGAAGTAGAATTCTTGGGCGTCGTCCTAGGACCCAAAGGAATTCAAATGGATACAAAGAAGGTCGAAGCTATTATTAGCTGGCCCATCCCTTCTTGTGTTAAGGATGTACAAAGGTTCCTAGGCCTAGCCAATTACTATAGGTGCTTTGTCCAGGACTTTGCTAAAATCGCACAGCCACTACATGATCTGGTCAGAAAAGAAAAAACATGGGAATGGACGGAAGTCCAAGAAAAGGCTTTCCAAAGCCTAAAAAAGATATTCACGGAGCAACCTTTATTAGTTGCCCCGGATTCCGATAGAAAATTCAGGGTGGAATCAGATGCATCGGACTACGCTACGGGTGGCGTTTTATCTATGCTCTGTATGGATGACAAATGGAGGCCGGTGGCTTACCTATCAAAGTCGCTCAATGATACTGAGCGCAATTATGACGTCCATGATAAGGAAATGCTAGGCATCATGCGCTGCCTGGAAACATGGCGTCATTATCTAGAGGGAGCACGTGAACAGTTCGAGATATGGACTGATCACAAAAATCTCGAGTACTTTATGAGCGCAAAGAAGTTGAATTGCAGGCAAGCCAGATGGGCTTTGTACCTCAGCCGATTTAATTTCGTATTGCATCACAAAGCAGGTGTTACTATGGGAAAGGCCGATTCTCTGTCCAGGAGGCCAGACCATAAAAAGGGGGTAGATGACGATAACAAAGACGTCACGCTCCTCAAACCGGACTTTTTTAAAATTGCGGCACTACGCCATGGTCACATCTTTATTCATAGCTCCGAAAAAGAATTACTAAACAAAATTTGACATTCTGAAGCACGTGACAAAGCAGTAGTAAAAGCAGTAGAAGCCATGAAAAAGGCGGGTGTTAAAACACTAAATGCTCGAGAATGGGAGATGGAGCAGGGACTTATCCTCTGGCAAGGAAAAGTCTATGTACCTAAAGACGAAAAACTGCGGATGGAGATAATCCGCCTACACCATGACACTCCCATTGCTGGACATGGAGGACAGTGGAAGACGATTGAACTCGTCACAAGAAATTATTGGTGGCCTGGAATCACCAGGTTCATTAAAAAATACGTTAATGGATGTGACAAGTGCCAACGGAATAAGAGTTTCCCAGAGCCGCCTGCTGGAAAGTTAATGCCAAACTCGGCACCAGCAAAGCCCTGGACACATATCTCCGCTGACTTCATCACAAAATTACCAGAATCACATGGTCACAATGCGATTTTAGTAGTTTGTGACAGAATGTCGAAAATGGCGCACTTCATTCCCACATCAGAAGAAACATCGGCGCAGGGGTTAGCCACATTATTTAGGGACCATGTTTGGAAACTTCACGGACTCCCAGAATCTATAATCTCAGATCGCGGACCACAGTTCGCCGCACAAATGATGAAGGAACTGAACCAAATGTTGGGCATTAGTACGGATTTGTCCACAGCATTCCATCCACAGACAGATGGACAAACAGAACGAATGAATCAGGATCTAGAACAATACCTGAGGATTTTCGTAGATCACCGACAAGAAACATGGTCTGGATGGTTAGCCATCGCTGAATTTAGTTACAATAACAAAATTCAGGCATCCACCAAACAGACGCCGTTCTTTGTCAATTATGGCAAACACCCCAGGATGGGAATTGAACCCAGAAGAGGAGGAAGTCACCCGGCAGCATCGGATTTCGCTCAAAAAATGAAAGAAATCCATGAGGAAACTCAGGCAGCCTTGTTAAAATCACAGGGTGACATGAAACTATATGCAGATAGGCATCGGTCAGACGCACCTGAGTACAAAATTGGAGACAAAGTCTGGTTGTCAACAAAGGATCTAAAGTTGACGGGACGACCAACTAGGAAATTGGTGGAAAGATGGATTGGGCCATACCCAATCAAGAAAATAGTGTCGCCAAATGCAGTAGAATTGGATCTGCCCTTCTCACAACAAATCCATCCGGTAGTAAATGTCTCACGAATCCGCCCATGGAAACGACCAATGAGAGGGCAAAAAGCACAACCCCCACCGCCAATTGAAATAGACGGAGAAAAAGAATATGAAGTGGAAGAGATAATTGATGTACGATTAAGAAGGAACAAGATGGAGTATTTGGTGAAGTGGAAAGGATACACCGCTGAACACAACTCCTGGGAACCATTAGAAAACCTACAAAACGCAAAAAGAAAAATAAAAAAATTTTACGATAGAAACCCCGGAGCCATCAGGAGGCTTGACAAAGCAACCTTTAATGGGTTAACTTTCAGACCTTACGAAAACTTCACCCAATCCTCGGATACAGTAGTATCCAAAATCGATGTTAATGCAGTCGCACCAGCTGCAAAATGGGAGCAAAACTGGCAAAAATGGAAAGGAAAGAAGGGTCTAGACACCCTTATAGAGCCAGGAGACATGGAAGGGCCATGTCAATGCAACATGTGCCTACGCCAATCGCATGATATAGCGCCTCGCGCTGAAACGATTAAAGATCTCACCCCACCATCCCGTCCACTCTCACCCATCATCGAGGAATTAGAGGAATCATCTGTGATAGAGCGCAACGCGCTGAATGATGACGATGAAGTTTAAATTTGTCTGGAAGTCAAATCCTAAAAAGGGGGTACTGTCATGACCGACTGAAAGGCTTCGGCTTTTTCACTAAGTCATTTCACTTTTATTATTTATTTTCTTCATATTATATAAACCTATGCTGACTAAGCAGGCGCCTATCGCTTGGCGCTTAGATAAAAGCTGTAGATAAGATACCGGGGCTCGGCACTGATGACTCATTAACATTACTACATGCGCAGTTGCCTTACTCATACTATACTATATTTAGAGTAGGGCTTAGGGTAGTGCACAGACCACCTGTCGTAGTATATAAGGAGTGCAATTCAGCACCCAGAGTCCTCAGTCGAGTTCTCTCGGGTTTCTCCCCTCCCTCCTCTCCTCCTGTCAGTTCACTGTTGGGGCTCTTAGGCGTCACGCCGAGGGGTTCCTGATAGTCATCCACTTTGAGGACGATGACCTTCATGTCCACCCAGCCGATCTCCTTCCCCAGGTACACCCTGACGACCACCACCTTCCCCATTTCGCCCAGTTCGTAAAAAGGAACACCACACTCACCATTGTTGCTGATGCCCTCGCTGCCACACCTTTTCACCCTCGCTGCCTACTTCACCACTCTCCTCCTCATCTCCTGTGCTCACTGGTGCATCAACAAAACCACTGCTGCCATTTCGCCCTTCCTCTCCATCCCTGACCTCCTGCTTGAGGTCTTTATTGAAAACACGACTATCATCCATTTCGAGGATGATGATCTGCATGTCCACCCAGCTGATCTCCTTCCTCAAGTTCACCCCAACAATCACCACCTCCCCCATTTTGCTCAGTTTGTTAAAAGAAACACCACACTCACCGTTGTTGCTGACACCCTCACTGCTGCCACCTGTTCCATCACCAACCTCTCCTCTGCCATGGATAATCTTGCTGCCCTCACCCTCACCATCAACCCGCACGAGATGAAGTCACCAACTTCTACCAGCCAGAAGTTGTCCATCTGTGGTCAGTCCTGGACTCTGCCCATTTGACAGTGTTGTCAAGTTCTTTTGTGGAAGTTTCTACCTTCCATTTAAGTGCTTTGGTGGTGCAATGCAGGTTCTGGGTGTTTCATGGGAAGGAGTCCCATTCCTGGTAAGTCAAGTTTATTCAGGGATTACATTTGGAAATTACATGGACTCCCTGAATCAATCATCTCGGATAGAGGTCCGCAATTTGCAGCACAAATGATGAAGGAGTTAAATCAAATGCTGGGGATTTCAACGGACTTGTCTACTGCGTTCCATCTGCAAACCAATGTGTTGAAATGATCTGTAAAGATTGTGATAACATTTCGGATCACTCTGATCTTAACTGATCTTATCTTATCTGTCCCAGAATAGTCCGTTCCCCTTGTAGATAATATGGTGATGGGACAAAACATATCTTTGACAGATATTATAGAGTTGGACAGATATTATAAAGTTTGACACATGTCATACTCAGACAATAAGTGCACCATATGCACAACTGTGCAATGACTGCGCATTACCAAGCGCAATATAAATCATCAGTCAGCAATACTAATATTGCTGACCTCATGAATGTAGATAGATAGTATATATACCTGTGTATGTAGCTGTCAATCAACAGTTTTAGTTCTCTGCTCTACTAGGTGATCGCCACAAGCAGACCTAAGTGATTAACTACAGCTACAAGTGAGTATTTACTCACCAGCTCTACCCATTCTACTGTGCCCCTGTCATGCTCTGCTTTGACACAATGGACAAATGGAAAGGATGAATCAGGACTTGGAACAGTTCCTGAGAATTTTTGTAGACCATAGACAAGAAGATTGGTCTGGGTGGCTGTCTATTTCCGAATTCAGCTACAATAACAAAATACAGGCATCAACAAAACAGACACCATTTTTTGTAAACTACGGAAAACATCCACAAATGGGAATGGAGCCCAGGAGAGAAGGAAGTCATCCGGCAGCAGAGGAATTTGCTCAAAAAATGAAGGAAATACATGAGGAGGCCCAAGCTGCCCTTCGCAAATCACAGGACAAGATGAAATTATATGCAGATCGACATCAGTCAGAAGTTCCTAAATATAAAGTTGGTGATAAAGATGGTTGTCAACCAAGGATCTACGGTTGACAGACCAGCCAACCAGGAAATTGGCAGACCAATGGATTGGTCCATATCCAATCAAAAGAATTATTTCATCAAATGCAGTGGAGTTAGACCTTCCATTCTCACAACAGATACACCCAGTTGTGAACGTGTCTAGAATACGTCCTTGGAAACGACCAATGAAAGGACAAAAGGCTCAACCACCTCCTCCAATAGAAATTGAAGGAGAAAAGGAATATGAAGTTGAAGAAGTGTTGGATGTATGATTAAAATGGAATAAGTTGGAATATTTGGTCAGGTGGAAAGGCTACACCACAGAACATAATTCCTGGGAACCAAAGGACAATTTGAAAAATGCAAAAAAGAAAATAAAACATTTTTATGATAAAAACCCCGGAGCTATCAGAAGGCTTGACAAGGCAACCTTTGATGGGTTAGCTTTCAAGGCATACGAAAATTTCACTGAATCCTCGAACAAAGCTGTGTCCAGAATCAATATCAATGCAGTAGCACCAGCTGCAGAATGGGAATGTAATTGGCAAAAATGGAAAAACAAAAAGGGTCTGGAAACATTAGCAGAACCAGGAGACGAAAAGGGACCATGTACCTGTAACATGTGTCTTCGACAACAGTTGCATGATATAGCGCAACGCACTGAAACAACTATGAAGAAACTCCAAGCCAAATATGCTTTGCCAGAAACACTGCCTTCATGACCATTGTCACCCATTATCAAAGAAGTAGAGGATGACGATTCATTGTCCATGAAAGAGCACAATGCACTGAAAGATGATGATGAAGTTTAAATTTGTCTAGGAAGCCAAATTCTAAAAAGGGGGTACTGTCATGACTGACTGAAAACTTCATTTTTCACTAAGTCATTTTATATTCTTTTTCTTCTTTATTATATAACACTGGCTGACTAAGCAAGTGCCTATCAGTCAGCGCCAGATAACAGATAGGGATTAGATAAGATTAGATAGCGGATCACAGCAAGGATGAGTCAAAGCCTTGACTCATTGCACAGCCATGCGCAGTGCCTCGCCGTTACCTCATGTAGTGTATGCACAGACCATGTACTCAGGTATATAAGAAGTGCAACTAGCACCCAGAGTCCTCAGCCAAGTTCTCTTGGGTTTCATCCCTTCCTCACTCCTCCTCCTCTAAGGTCTACTGAGTGGGGCCCTGAGTCATCTCGACGAAGGGTTCCTGATAGTCCAAGGTGTAACTATGGGTTTGTAACAAGTAAGTGTAGTCCGTTAGACTAAGGGAAAAGAGAACTGTACCATGTGCCATAGTCTGCCTGGGAGAATTAAGTATGGGTTTAGCTGGCCCACTGCACTCAAGGTCTCTTGAGAATGCCCCTTCTGGATCAGCTTCTTGGTAAATCAACTTTCTGTTGCCTTTCTAACACTGCCAATTGCATTTAGGTTTCTAGAGGTAGTCATGCTCGAATTTGCCATCTTCCCAACTGAACAACCACTTGGGAGCCTGTACCGATGTGTGGTTCTGCCATTGTTTAAACTGTAAGTCCTGTATTGCAACATGCTGGGGTGCACTAGGATTTTGGCAATGGAATTTCTGAACCTCTCTCTTGGTGTTAGCAAGGTTCTCAACAGGTTCCCATGTGGATTCTTCAACAGGATAGTTTTTCCATTTGACCAAGTATTCTAATCAGCCACCATTATGTCCACTCACTTGGCTGTCCATTACTTCCTCAACTTTGTACTTGTTATCCTCAGATTCCTCAACCATTTGTGCCTCTGTTTGCTGGGCTAACTTTTCAATTTGGTTCAGGAATGCTGGTGCATGATATGGCTTCAAAAGTACTTCATTAAAGACATTGTTGATTTTCCAGGATGCCATTTCAGCTGATATGCAGACTCACCAACCTTCTTGACAACTTCCAAGGGTCCCACAAATTTACCATCCAATTTATTGGTAAAATAAGGAAAAACCAGAGAAAATAAGTCTGTTCATAACAACCACAGCCATTCATCACAATTCCACATCATAAATGCATTCAAGTCCTTTCCCTTTCCCCCATACAACATTTGACCTTGCTTCAACCATGTTGCAAGCACCCTGCCCTTGTTTCAACATAATGAGACCCACTTGTTTCACTATGGCCACCCACTGTGCTGAGTGCATGCCCTAACAAGTAGTATATGCCATTCAACTCCCTGCACTGACGGAAAACTGCTGCCACATCATCGAGAATACTGACCATTTCAGTTCAGCTGCCAAGCCACATTATCAATGCCATCGACCACCACCACCAAGCACCCTTGTTCCCACACCCTGAACCTGACAATTTAGGGTTCCCAAAGTTCGGTTCAGTTCGGTTCAGGGCACTTTTTGGCCAAACCTGAACCTGTGCCATCTGGAGCTTGCCCGAACCGAACCTAAACCGATAAGTTTGAGTTCAGTTCGGGTTTGGTTTGGTTCTAACCATGGGGAAATTACATTTTTGGTAAATAGGAAGTGTAATTGCATATTGGAATCCATCTGCATGCTTAAACAACAGTTCTACACCTCAATAAGCCAGTATACTCATGGCACCAGCTGTGCAGAATATGCACACACTTTTATGGTTGTCACACACATATAGCAAAGTTATATCCTATGATGAATTGATGCAATGCTGAATTCACATGAAAAACCCAATGATATTCACCCTCTCACAACCCCATGAACCCTAGGTATGCCTTTTTCTTCACTTGTTACAAATTTACTACTACATATGCCAACAACATCACTCACTGTGAGAACTTGCATGGGCCCTCCCTCAGCCAACAACCTCAGCCTTGTGCACTCACCTTTACCCTCAGCCAGCTGCCTTCAACTGTCTGGGCCCTGTTCACCTGCCCTTGGCCTTAGCAAACCACTTTCACTCTATAGCAATGACAGATCTCAATCATTAGGCACAAACAACTGTATGCAAGACAGTACCTACTACATACATCAATGACAGAGCTATGGTATGTTGATAATTAATTTACTTGCCTGCTAGATTTTGCATTGCTTTCCTACACATACATTAATTATCTCAGAGCATTTCCCACACATCTCTCATGATTTGTTGATTTTTCACACAGTTCATAAAGTGAAAATTCATGCTAGAACATTTGTCCTGCTTTTGATTATTTTCATACAGTACTTTTATACATGTTGTAGGCATCTTGATAAACAACAAACTAGTAAAAAGTGGTAGCCTGACAGGGAATTGCAGCAGCAGGGCCAATGCAATGAATTGTCATGACCAACTGAAAAGCTTCGGCTTTTTCACCAAGTCATTTTCATTTTATTATTTATTTTCTTCATATTATATAAACACATGCTGACTAAGCAAGCGCCTATCGCTTGGCGCTTAGATAAAGTAAGTAGATAAGATACCGGAGCACAGCGCTGATGACTCATTACCATTACTACATGTGCAGTCGTCTTACTCATACACGTACTATATTTAGAGTAGGGCTTAGGGTAGTGCACAGACCACCTGTCGTAGTATATAAAGAGTGCAATCCAGCACCCAGAGTCCTCAGTCAAGTTCTCTTGGGTTTCCCCTCCCTCCTCTCCTCCTCCTGTCTTGTCTGCTAGTAAGGGCTCTTAGGCATCACGCAGAGGGAGTCCTAATAGTAGAACTCGACTAGTTCGCTCAACAGCCCCACACTTGCTATAGCCGGACCAAAGGCTTAAGTGGACAGAGAACAGGGGGATTACTCTGTCATATGCTGACGTTAAAATTGCGGTATTAGTTGCCAGAACCTATAAAACTGCGCACCAGTGGCCCTGCATCGCAGCCCTTAACTTGCTTTGCATTACGTTCCCGGTCTACGCAAACCGAAGAACCTAACCTGGTTGATAGGGTTACCTGTGCACAGGATACCAGTGCTGGTCTGATCACACAATACGTGATCCATATCTAGGGACAAGGCTCGCCACCCCCCTAGCATGTTAAATTGCCCTGGCCTAGGCCTCTGAAGGCTATATTTGTAGTTACATAAATACCTTTTCTCGTACCCCTTGGAGATAGCCGGCATTTGCCCACGCATCTCTGAGAAAGGCCCGCACCCGTACGGTGTAGTGGCAACTGGACAACCGTTTGGACCCAGTTTAGATAGACCCTTTCTATTAAAATAAAACCAGTAGACAGTAAAGTATATTGTAGCACTGCAGGGGTGGTTGAAGGCCCTGAGTGCATGTTTCGTACATATGTTCCCAAGCAAGTGACAGGCCAAGACCTCCCTCACTTACATACAAGTACAAAATAGGAGATACAAATAACGATACTTTTTGGGACACTGTCACAGGCGATCTTGATCCAAACAACGTGGGTTTTAGTTCCTCAGAAGGAGAATCTACATCCTCATCATCATCACACTCAACAAACTCTATCACAGAGGAACCACATCAGTGGGAAGCAGCACCGTTTCCCATCTTAGTACCAAATCCAGCAACCCTAAATCCAAACCTACTATTCAACTCCGACACCGATTTCATCGGAGAACCCGCACCACTGTTTTCATCACCTCCTCCCCTGCTTACACCATCACCTACATTGCCACCGCCAAACTATCACAGTATGGCAGTGCCCCAAGAAATGACCTCAGCAAAACTGCTGAATCTCCTCAATGCGCAAGCTGCGACAATCCAAGCCCTCCAAAACCAGCTGACACAGCTGCAAACAAACGCTGCACAGGCCGCCGTGGCAGCAGCAGCACACACACCCCCTCCTCCAGCCAACATTGTCAACATACCGCCAGGGATGGTATTCAATATTCCTGGGACCAGTAATGGCGGATCATCTAGAATAGATGTAGCCAAACCTCCAGTCTTCTCCAGAAAAATGTCAGAAGTGACAAATTTCATTAACGCTTGCCAACTCTACATTCAATTAAAGATGCCGGAATCTGACAAGGAAGAGCAGATCTTGTTGATTATCTCGTACATGACGGAAGGCTTTGCCGCAGATTGGAAGGACAATCTGTTGGAGCAGATGGCCAATGACGAAGAAGGAATTCTGCAAACGGCGGAACAATTGTTTAGACAGATCTGAAGGGACTTTGGTGATACTGATGAGCAATCATCAAAGATCTCAGAGATGAGGACCATGATGCAAGGGTCCAGTACATGTGAAGAACACGTGCAAAAGTTTAAAAAGGTATCACAAGGCACCGGATACCTGGGGAGAGCTCTTATTGAAGAGTTTAAACGAAGTTTGAATACCAGACTCTGAAAAAGGATAATGGAGGCCGACGAGTTACCCGAGACCATCGAAGGATGGTACCAGAAAGCAGTAAAGTTGGATTGCCAGTGGAGACAGGCGAAAGCTGAGGAGAAGTACTACTCCTCGCAGACCAGTAGCTCTGCCAATAGGAGTGAAGGAGCATCCAAAGGCCCGGATATGGCGAAGCCGGTAGCCCCTGGCCAGCCCAAACCCCAATGGAGATTCGGATCGGGATCAGCAAGTCAGGGACAATTGGGAGCTGGAGCCTCCACGAGTTCAAGTAGTACGGCAAATCGGCCGGACCCTAATGCAATGGACGTTGATCAAAATCAAAGACCACCCCTTTGTTGTTACAAATGTGGCAAGATTGGACACATTTCCAGGAACTGCAGATCAGGACTCAATATTCGCACAATGATGTTTGACAAAATGAAGGAGTACTTCAAGAAAGGAGAGGAGAATTTAAAAGAGGAAGAGAGTCAGTAGGTCCCATACTGGACTCTCGTAATAGATATGCTGTACTAGATAAATTGGTAGATAGTGCACAACCCCTTGATATAGTGCCTAGCACTGACCGGGTTGATGCAAGGATGATCTTGGGAGTCTCAAGGACTTCTGAGACGTTCCCGCAAGAGGTGAACTCCCAGGTGAAACACCTTGATATAGCGCATGGCACTGAAAGTATCATTCCCAAGGAGCGCGGCAAGGCGGCAAAACCTGTGCTTGATTCCTCATTACCGAATACAGTAGTACAAGTATCTACAAAGGGACAAAAGAACTCAAAAGGGAAGCAGCGTGATATAGCGCTTAGTGCTGAAACTGCTTGTTCAAAAAGAGTATTGAAAAAAGGGGAAAAAGAATTTTTAATTAGATCAATTGGGTGGAAAGACGAGATCTTGATGGAGATTGGGCTGGAAAGGTTGGACACCCATGAACAAACTCAACAAACCGCATTGCTCGACTCAGGAGCAACAGGATTGTTCATGCATGCTGCATATGCAAAAAGGATGGGCTTCAAACTTATACCCTTGGAACGCCCCATTCAAGTTCGGAATGTGGACGGAACAAACAACAAAGGAGGAATGATCACCCACGAGGTTGATCTCCTCTTATCTTATCAAGGGCACAAAGAGCAGGCAACCTTTGAAATATGCGAGCTAGGGAAAACCAATGTAATCATTGGATCAACATGGTTACGAAAACATAACCATGAAATCAATTGGGAGACCGGTCAAGTCAAATTGACATGCTGTCCACGAAGTTGTGGACACAGGCAGAGGGAGTGGACCAAGAAGCGGGAGCAGAAGGTCCGATCAGCAGAACATTGGTGTGTTCTGGAGTACCTGTGGGAACAAGAAAAGGAGTTAGACTTCGCACACTGGCTCGAGGAAAAGGAGGAAAGTGAGAAGCATCTCACATACATGGAACAAATGAAACACCCAAGTCAATACAAGTATGGGGATAAATACCCTTTCTTGCCAGTGTTCCCATCTGCTTCCACCAGACCAAAAGCCGGATCAATGAGACATGTACGGAAGTTGACTAAACTCATGGCCAAAGAGATGGTACCCAAGCAATACCATCAGTACCTCAAAATCTTTGAGAAAGGAGCATCAGAACACATGCCAGCTAGAAAGCCTTGGGATCACGCCATTGATACCAAACCAGGCTACCAACCTAGAAAGGGAAAAGTCTACCCTTTATCCCCAGATGAGCTTCAAGAAGTATGGAACTTTGTGGATGATCAACTAGCAAAAGGGTATATCTGACCCTCCAAATCACCACAAACGTCACCCATCTTCTTTGTAAGCAAGAAAGATGGAAAGAAGTGGATGGTTCAGGACTACCAATACCTGAACGAGTGGATGGTTAAAAATAATTATCCACTACCACTAATATCAGAGCTCATAGACCGAGCAGGGAGTGCCAAGTACTTCACCAAGCTAGATCTTAGGTGGGGATATAATAATGTACAAATCAAAGAAGGTGATGAATGGAAAGCCGCATTCACTACCCCTGAAGGTTCTTTTGAACCAGTAGTAATGTTCTTTGGGCTGACCAATTCACTGGCCACCTTCCAGGCAATGATGAATGATATCTTCCACGACATGATCAATGCAGGAAAAGTCATTGTGTACATTGACGACATACTCATCTTCACTAAAACAAAAGAAGAGCATGACACAATCGTACAACAAGTCTTGCAACGATTGGAAGAAAATGATTTGTATGTAAAACCAGAAAAATGTGTTTGGTGCATGGAAGAAGTTGAATTCTTGGGAGTCGTTCTGGGCCCCAAGGGAATTCAAATGGATACAAAGAAGGTCGAAGCTATTATTAGCTGGCCCACCCCTTCTTGTGTCAAAGATGTACAAAGGTTCCTAGGCCTTGCCAATTATTATAGGCGCTTTGTACAGAATTTCGCAAAAATCGCATGACCATTACATGACCTGGTCAGAAAAGAAAAATATGGGAGTGGATGGAGGTCCAAGATAAAGCTTTTCAAAGCCTGAAAAAGATATTTACGGAGCAACCCTTACTAGTTGCCCCAGATTCAGATAAGAAATTTAGGGTGGAATCAGATGCATCGGATTACGCTATGGGTGGCATATTATCTATGCTCTGTAAAGATGACAAATGGAGGCCTGTGGCCTATCTATTGAAGTCACTCAACGATACCAAGCACAATTATGATGTCCATGACAAAGAAATGCTAGGCATTATGCGCTGTCTGGAAACATGGCATCACTATTTGGAAGGAGCACGTGAACAGTTCGAAATTTGGACTGATCACAAAAACCTCAAGTATTTTATGAGCGCAAAAAAGTTGAATCGCAGACAGGCCAGATGGGCCTTGTACCTAAGTCGATTTAATTTTGTCTTGCACCATAAAGCAGGTGTTACTATGGGAAAGGCTGATTCTCTGTCCAGGAGGCCAGACCATAAAAAGGGGGTGGATGATGACAATAAGGATGTCATGCTCCTCAAACCAGATTTTTTCCGAATTGCAGCACTACGTCATGGACACGTATTCATTCATACCTCAGAGAAGGATTTATTAAACAGAATTCAACACTCTGAAGCATGTGACGAAGCAGTAGTAAAAGCAGTGGAAGCCATGAAAAAAGCTGGTGTCAAAACACTAAATGCTCAAGAATGGGAGATGGAGCAAGGACTTATCCTATGGCAAGGAAAAGTCTATGTACCTAGGGATGAGAAGTTGCGGATGGAGATAGTCCACCTACACCATGATACACCTATTGCTGGACATGGAGGAAAGTGGAAGACGATTGAACTCGTCACAAGAAATTACTGGTGGCCTGGAATCACCAGATTTATTAAAAAAAATACGTCAGTGGGTGTGACAAGTGTCAGCAAAACAAAAATTTCCCTGAGCCACCAGCTGGAAAGCTAATGCCAAACTCAGCACCAGCGCAGCCATGGACACATATTTCCACAGACTTCATTACAAAACTACCCGAATCACACGGTCACAATGCGATCTTGGTAGTTTGTGACAGGATGTCGAAAATGGCACATTTTATTCCCACGTCAGAAGAAACCTCGGCCCAGGGCCTAGCTACATTATTCAGGGACCATATATGGAAACTCCATGGACTCCCTGAATCCATAATTTCAGATTGCGGTCCGCAGTTCGCTGCACAGATGATGAAAGAGTTGAACCAAATGTTGGGTATCAGTACAGATTTGTCCACAGCATTCCATCCACAAACGGATGGACAAACCGAACGAATGAATCAGGACTTAGAACAGTACCTGAGGATCTTCGTGGATCATAGACAGGAGACATGGTCTGGATGGTTAGCCATCGCCGAATTCAGCTACAATAACAAAATTCAGGCCTCTACCAAACAGACACTATTTTTTGTCAACTACAGAAAACACCCCAGGATGGGAATCGAGCTGAGAAGGGAAGGTAGTCATCCAGCAGCATCAGAGTTTGCTAAAAGAAAATGAAGGAAATTCATGAGGAAACTCAAGCCACCTTGATAAAGTCACAAAGTGACATGAAACTGTATGCAGACAGACACCGATCAGACACACCAGAGTACAAAGTTGGAGACAAAGTCTGGTTGTCAACAAAAGATCTAAGGTTGACAGGACAACCAACTAGGAAACTGGTGGAAAGATGGATTGGCCCATACCCAATCAAGAACATAGTGTCACCAAATGCAGTAGAACTGGACCTACCCTTCTCGCAACAGATCCACCCTGTGGTAAATGTATCAAGAATACGCCCTTGGAAACGACCGATGAAAGGGCAAAAGGTGCAACCCCCACCGCCAATTGAAATAGACGGAGAAAAGGAGTATGAAGTGGAAGAAATAATCGATGTAAGACTGAAAAGAAACAAGATGGAGTACTTGGTCAGGTGGAAAGGATACACCACTGAACATAACTCTTGGGAACCATTGGACAATTTACAGAATGCAAAAAGAAAAAGAAAAAACTTTTATGATAGAAACCCCGGAGCCATCAGAAGGCTTGACAAAACAACCTTTGAGAGGTTGACTTTCAGACCATATGAAAATTTCACACAACCCTCAGACAAAATAGTGTCCAAAATCGATGTTAATGCAGTAGCACCAGCTGCAAAATGGGAACAAAACTGGCAAAAATGGAAAGGAAGGGAGGGTTTAGACACCCTTACTGAACCTGGAGATGCAGAAGGGCCATGTCAATGCAACATGTGCCTACACCAATCACATGATATAGCGCCTTGCACTGAAACGGTTGAAGATCTCACACCACCTTCCTGCCCACTCTCACCCATCATCAAGGAATTAGAAGAATCATCCGTGATAGAGCACGATGTGCTGAAAGATGACAACGAAGTTTAAATTTGTCTGGAAGTCAAATCTTAAAAAGGGGGTACTGTCATGACCGACTGAAAAGCTTTGGCTTTTTCACCAAGTCATTTTCATTTTATTATTTATTTTCTTCATATTATATAAACACATGCTGACTAAGCAAGCGCCTATCGCTTGGCACTTAGATAAAGTAAGTAGATAAGATACCAGAGCATGGTGCTGATGACTCATTACCATTACTACATGTGCAGTCATCTTACTCATACCATACTATATTTAGAGTAGGGCTTAGGGTAGTGCACAGACCACCTGTCGTAGTATATAAAGAGTGCAATCCAGCACCCAGAGTCCTCAGTCAAGTTCTCTTGGGTTTCCCCTCCCTCCTCTCCTCCTCCTGTCTTGTCTGCTAGTAGGGGCTCTTAGGCATCACACCGAGGGAGTCCTGATATGAATGAGGCAGTGAAACTTTGCTTGTAGTAATATAAGTACATTGATAATCATTGGTGGTGTAAAGTTGGGTAAGGGTGGAGCACACATGGCCATAGACACCTCAGGTATATTGGGGACTTTCCTATGTCAGTTCAGTTTGGTTCAAACCAATGCTGGGGCTGCCCAAACCTGAACCAATGATTGTTGAGATTTTTCAAACCTGAACCTGAACCAAACCCAAACCAAACTTTGGGATCCCTAGACATGGGATTTAAGCACATCTACTCCAATGCCAAAATTTTTGTTTTCTATGAATGGAATAGTCATTGCTATGATATATGTTGATGACTTGGTATTCATGGGAACAAACAAGGAGCTTGTTACCAAAAAGAAAAAATTCATGTCAAAATCAGAATCTCAAGATTTGGGGGGTCTTGAATCTGATGGACCCTCAAGAACCTTTTTATCAATATACAACAATCAGGGGAAAAGATCTTAATTAATCAACAAATCATGATCCAATCAAAAGTGACAAACAATTGGATGCTGAATTACACTCCAGATATCAATTTGTCATAGGACCTTTGCCTTATCTAATGATTGGCACTAGGCTGGATATTTGTTTTGCTGTGATAAAAAGGTCACAATTCTCTTTGGAGGTACCATATGTTGGACATCAAAAAGCAGACTTCAGTGAATGCATGAGAAATAATGTATGGATGAAAAGTCTTTTTGAGGAAATACAATATCCTCTTAAGGAAATTCCCATATATGGAGACAATATGGTTCCTGAAACTGTGTAATCATCCTGTCAAGGACTATCTTATGGAAAATATATTGTCATGATATATATAACTCTCAGTATAGAGCAGTAAATCAAAGCTAGACCACAGGTGTGGGATGGCCTGGAAAATTATATAGTGTGTAGTTGAAAAAGAGAAAAAGCAGACTTACAGAGAAGATGATCAAGAATGACATTTACAAATTCCTTGCACTCTACTTTAGATGGAGAATAGTGAGTAGTGAACCAATCATTTTTCCATTGTGATGTGAAAAGGTTATCCATCTCCATAGTTGAATATAAGTCCCAGGCCATGTGGAAAGCATTGGAAGTAGTGGAACCTTGCTGCACATGCCAAAAGGAGTTTTCCAAGCAAATGAGAATTGCTGATGATGTGGTAGTGAGAAATATAAGTCAAATATAAAGTCAGACATCAACTTAACCTGCAAAAGCGGGTAAGGAAGGTGTCTGGGTAGAATTATAGTCAAAAAATAACTAGGGTGAAAGAATGGCAATGTATACATTGTAATGGACCATCAGAAGTGATTCAATGTTGTCTGCCTATCCAATGCTTCTTGAGCAAACAGACATTGGGGGATGAGAAAGTGACATACAAACTAGATGCAATTTGAAAGCAGTATGTAGGTAATTGAAATTGGGTCCAGAACATCCACTGTGACTCACTGCCTAAATGCAGTTCACAGCACCATGTAAGCCATTGAAATTGAGCTCAGAACATCCACAGCAACTCACTCCCTGGATGCAATTTTACAGCACCATGTAGGCCAATGAAATTGAGCTCAGAACATCCAGGCAACTCACTCCCTGGATGCAATTTTACAGCACCATGTAAGCCATTGAAATTGAACTCAGAACATTCACAGCAACTCACAAACTGGATGCAATTTCACAGCACCATGTAAGCCATTGAAATTGAGTTCAGGACATCCACAGCAACTCACAAGCTGGATGCAATTTCACAGCATCATGTAAGCCATTGAAATTGAGTTCAGAACATCCACAGCAACTCACTCCCTGGATGCAATTTTACAGCACCATGTAAGCCATTGAAATTGAGCTCAGAACATCCATGCAACTCACAAACTGGATGCAATTTCACAGCACCATGTAAGCCATTGAAATTGAGCTTAGAACATCCACAACAACTCACTCCCTGGATGGAATTTTACAGCACAATGTAAGCCATTGAAATTGAGTTCAGAATATTCACAGCAACTCACTGCCTGGATGCATGTAAGCCATTGAAATTGAGTTCAGAACATCCACAGTAACTCACTGCCTGGATGCAATTTCACAACACCATGTAAGCCATTGAAATTGAGCTCAAAACTTCCACAGCAACTCACTCCCTGCATGCAATTTCACAGCACCATGTAAGCCATTGAAATTGAGCTTAGAACATCCACAGCAACTCACTCTCTGGATGCAATTTCACAGCACCAAGTAAGCCACTGAAATTGAGCTCAGAACATTCACAGCAACTCACTCCCTGGATGCAATTTTACAGCACCATGTAAGCAATTGAAATTGAGTTCAGAACATTCACAGCAACTCACTGCCTGGATGCATGTGAGCCAATGAAATTGAGCTCAGAACATCCACAGCAACTCACTCTCTGGATGCAATTTTACAGCACCATGTAAGCCATTGAAATTGTGCTCAGAACATCCACAGCAACTCACTCCCTGAATGCAATTTCACAGCACCATGTAAGCCATTGAAATTGTGCTTAGAACATCCACAGCAACTCACAAACTGGATGCAATTTTACAGCACCATGTAAGCCATTGAAATTGTGCTCAGAACATCCACAGCAACTCACTCTCTGGATGCAATTTCACAGCACCATGTAAGCCATTGAAATTGTGCTTAAAACATCTACAGAAACTCACTGTCTGGATGCAATTTCACAGCACCATGTAAGTGAGCTCAGAACATCCACAGCAACTCACTCCCTGGATGCAATTTCACAGCACTATGTAAGCCATTGAAATTGAGCTTAGAACATCCACAGCAACTCACTGCCTGGATGCAATTTCACAGCACCATGTAAGCCATTGAAATTGAGCTTAGAACATCCACAGCAACTCACTCTCTGGATGCAATTTCACAGCACCATGTAAGCCATTAAAATTGAGTTCAGAACGTTCACAGCAACTCACAAACTGGATGCAATTTCACAGCACCATGTAAGCCATTGAAATCGAGCTCAAAACATCCACAGCAACTCACTCCCTGAATGCAATTTTACAGCTCCATGTAAGCCATTGAAATTGAGCTCAGAACATCCACAGCAACTCACTGCCTGGATGCAATTTCACAGCACCATGTAAGCCATTGAAATTGAACTCAGAACATTCACAGCAACTCACTCTCTGGATCCAATTTCACAGCACCATGTAAGCCATTGACATGGAGCTTAGAACATCCACAGCAACTCACAAACTGGATGCAATTTTACAGCACCATGTAAGCCATTGAAATTGAGCTCAGAACATCCACAGCAACTCACTCCCTGGATGCAATTTTACAGCACCATGTAAGCCATTGAAATTGAGTTCAGAACATTCACAGCAACTTACTGCCTAGATGCAATTTCACAGCACCATGTAAGCCATTGAAATTGAACTCAGAACATTCACAGCAACTCACTGCCTAGATGCAATTTCACAGCACCATGTAAGCCATTGAAATTGAGCTCAGAACATTCACAGCAACTCACTGCCTGGATGCAATTCACAGCACCATGTAAGCCAATGAAATTGAGCTCAGAACATTCACAGCAACTTACATTCTGGATGCAATTTCACAGCACCATGTAAGCCATTGAAATTGAGCTCAGAACACCCACAGCAACTCACTCCCTGGATGCAATTTCACAGCACCATGTAAGCCATTGAAATTGAGCTCAGAACATCCACAGCAGCTCACTCTCTGGATGCAATTTCACAGCACCATGTAAACCATTGAAATTGAGCTTAGGACATCCACAGCAACTCACAAACTGGATGCAATTTTACAGCACCATGTAAGCCATTGAAATTGAGCTCAGAACATCCACAGCAACTCACTCCCTAAATGCAATTTCACAGCACCATGTAAGCCATTGAAATTGAGTTCAGAACATCCACAGCAACTCACAAACTGGATGCAATTTCACAGCACCATGTAAGCCATTGAAATTGAGCTCAAAACATCCACAGCAACTCACTGCCTGGATGCAATTTCACAGCACCATGTAAGCCATTGAAATTGAGTTCAGAACATCCACAGTAACTCACTCCCTGGATGCAATTTTATAGCACCATGTAAGCCATTGAAATTGAGCTCAAAACATACACAGCAACTCACTCCCTAGATGCAATTTCACAGCATCATGTAAGCCATTGAAATTGAGCTCAGAACATTCACAGCAACTCACAATCTGGATGCAATTTCACAGCACCATGTAAGCCATTGAAATTGAGCTCAGAACATTCACAGCAACTCACTCCCTGGATGCAATTTCACAGCACCATGTAAGCCATTGAAATTGAGCTTAGAACATCCACAGCAACTCACAAACTGGATGCAATTTTACAGCACCATGTAAGCCATTGAAATTGAGCTTAGAACATTCACAGCAACTCACATCCTGGATGCAATTTCACAGCACCATGTAAGCCATTGAAATTGAGTTCAGAACATCCACAGCAACTCACTGTCTGGATGCAATTTCACAGCACCATGTAAGCCATTGAAATTGAGCTCAGAACATCCACAGTAACTCACTCCCTGGATGCAATTTCACAGCACCATGTAAGCCAATGAAATTGAGCTTAGAACATCCACAGCAACTCACTGCCTGGATGCAATTTCACAACACCATGTGATTCATTGATATTGAGCTTAGGACATCCACAGCAACTCACCATCTAAATGTCATTTTACAGACACATATGATCAAAATAGATCAAGTACAGGACATCCATGACTTACATGCTGATTGCAGTATCATGTCCAAAATTTCATATTATCACTTGTTTTATGTCTTACCTCCTATGAATATCCTGTAAGAAAGCTTTCCTTATCACACTGAAATTCTTGCCTCATTTCCCTTAAGAATTTTCCAAATAAGTGTAGTCCAGTGTCCATTGTGTCATACCCACATACTAAATAAGTCTATTAGCATCAATTGTCAATGGTATTTGATTACTTACATCCTTCAATTTGGATGAATATCATTCAAGTTCAATGACTCTGTGTTTATGATTACCTTGTTCTTACTGACCTCAGCCTTGGCTCCTAAACTCTATTCAATCTGATCACTTACTGTATCATAGCAATGTCCAAACCAGGATGCCACTGAGAAGATCAAGGAAGACTAGGCTCATTTCAGCCTTGGTAAATGTTCAAGTATGCAGAAATATCCCACCATGCTATTATTCCTAAATACAGACCTGAAATAGTGAATGAGGTAAAGTAATAATGGATGAGATAACAACAGACTTGTTCACTGCACATTGAATGCAAATCTCCAGGTTATTCTGTTGGACAGTGACAAACAGCATCTTCAGTGCCAAGTTGTCAATTGATGCTGTTGTCTGTTTGATTAACTCCTTTACTTGTTCTTGATGATTACTGTCATCCTCATTAATAGCTAGACCCAAAATAAGCCCCAGTATACTGTAACAAGGGAGAAACATACACTCAAATTGCACATAAGCACGAGGAGGATAGTCATAACCCCGGAGTGGCTTCTCAAACTTCTCCACCAACGTCGCACGAGCAGTATCGAAGTTTTCATTCTCATTCTTCTTTTTATCATAGACTCGTGTGACCAGGACGTCGAATTTTGTGAAAATTGCCACAACCGGAACTGCATCTGGTTAGCTGCGACAAAGTGTTTGGAATCTGCTAAATGAGATTACCATTTCCTGGCCGTTGCTGGTTGAAGAACTTTGACTCCAATTCTAACAACGGGCGAGATACATCCGGCTCAAAGCAAAACCTGGATGCATTATGACTTGAGTCGTGGCAGGGAAGGGGATAAAACGCACCAAATTGCATGGATTTGATCCCCTACTTCCCGGACCTTTGCTTTGTCTTCAATGAAAGACATTACGGCCTTCAGTTCCTCCTCCCCCCCGGCCTCGAATCCAGGAGAATCGTGAAATATGAACCCTGGGCTCCTCTTGAAGATAAACTCATCACGAACATCATGGATCCCTCGCTATGATGTCAGATTAGCGTCATGATCGGAGAAATTCACAAAGCTCGCCGAGCTGGCACCTTATCAGTTGGGTTAATCTATCAGAAAACAACGATAGTAAGACGGAGATATCAACCGAGAGTCATGTTGTAAACTGGATCCTCACTGGATCCTCTTTTGTGTTGCAGACCCGCTTGAGCAGCGTCGTTTTCCCAGCATTTGCCCTACCGATGACGAGGATGCGGAAGTGAGTGTATTTGGCTCTGAGTTTCGCAGCTTCTTCCGGTGTGATTGTTACCGTTGGAGCGGGATCAGCTGGAAGCGCGGGATCAGCTGGATCTAAAAGATCAGCTGGTGACGCAGGATCAACTGTAGGTTCAGCGATGGCTGGAGGTGCAGGAACAAGCGCAGGTGCGTCGATTGGAGGCCAAAAAGTGACAGGGGCGGGAGCCATGACTGGAGACGAAGGAACTGAGGAAGCTACCGCTTGCGAAGCAACAAAGGGTGCAGGCGAATTCGAGCAGCTGTGGGGTGTGCTCTGTGATCCACCTAATCTCAACATCTTCTTCAGTCGGTTTCTAAGTCCTTTGCACTTTTTGGAAATCTGAGTGGGTTCGTCGGCCATTTCGCAACAAAGGTCTTGCTGGTGAATGCTAATCACTACTTTTCCCACAATATTTCCCGGAAATAGAAAGAACATCATGTCACAGCCGCCCCGCACTGTCTCCCATTTTTTGCGCCAAGTGCTCACAGATATGGTCCATGTCCTTGTCTCACTGCGCCGATCCTTTTTGTGAAGTCTCGGAAAAAAACACGATTCTGACTAAAGTTTTTACGGTGATCAATTAACATGACACCGCCAACTTACTATACTATCTAAACTAAAGAGACGTGTACAGGCACTTGGAGAGGCCGCTGAAAAAGAGATGTGTATGCCATAATTTCGGTCGTTAAACCTCGGCCTTTCTAAGTGACTGCGTTTTACAGAGCAGAGCCCCCGAGCCGCCATCGTACACAGAGGAAGAACTTAGTACTTTCTATGAACAATTACTCGCCCAAACTCGGCTTGAGTTTGACTCTGCCAAGGACCTAAAACGGCAGGCTGCGGAAGACTTGGCAATTATAAAGTCGGTTGAATATATAGCGGTTCTTGGGAACGAGGAGTTGGACAGTCTCACGGGCGCCTTATGCGCGCATTCTTGCACATTAGCGGGATGTTGCCTCACGGCGGTTGGTTGTGCAACTATCATATCTGTCAAGGAGTGTACAGCATTTGTCTGCGCCCTGTGTTCTTTTTTACTATAGATTTGTTTTCTGAATTGTTTTTTCGCGTTTAGCTACAAGCACAGAATCACTTGGCTGCAGAAACGACGTTGGATATCAAAAAGGTTGGTACTTAGTTTTTCCACCACCCTTGATGTTAGCTTAATCCTGGTATTTGCATCCCAGAAAGTGCCATTACTAACATTATGCACCTCTACGCTGATGTCGCCAACGTCACGGGCGTCGAGCGGGCCATGACGACGTATATGACAAGTACGTTTTCCAGACCTGTATAACATTAGATCTCATATATATCCTCAGACACCCCGACTGAACAACAATGTCATTTACACATCAGGGCTCACCTGTCCGCCACACCTCCCAATGTCATTTTAACCGGAGCACTCGAGGTACCCCACCATCACGACAGTCCAGCCCAGCATCCATGCGGATCTACTCGCATTCGAGTCGTCCATCTCTCAACCCATCACCGTCTCTCAGTTAACAGCCGATCCTAACGTTATGCTTGTATCAGATTCCGCCACCTCCCTTTCACCATTTCCCTTCCACCACTAAAAATACACACCAAGCCTGTGGTTCCACCTCATCCGGGAATCCCTCCTCCTCCAGGGATGCGATTTCCAGACGCTCTCACAACCCTCCTTCTCCATCCCAAGTCGGATCCGCTCTTAGCGCGCAACCCGACAAAAGGCAGCCAAGTACGCCATTCCCAAGCATACCCGTCAAATACGTCCAAAACTCTTCTTCTGCGTTTAGGTCTCCCCTGGCCGGTCTTCTAAGACAAAGCCAAAGCCAAGCGCAGACGACGACGCCGACGACGCCAACTACAAGTCCTGTTCAAAAAGCTCCCAACTATCTCGCATCGGACGGGCTGCTGGCGCGGGCAGTCGAAGAGGGAACAGAGGAGGTGGAAGATGCCGTTTACAAAGTGCTTGAGCTGTTTAGGAGCGTTTTAAGGGAGCGCAGGGCTGTGCGGACGGGGAGGCCGAATATCCTTTCAGGTGTGCGACAACAATGGGGAGAAACGGATGGGAGCGGAGGGGCGCCTGATGTGGTGGTGGCTGCTGGCGCTGGCGCTGTTGGTGGGCTGATTCCCTCGGTTCTCGCCAGTTGGGTTGAGGCAAAGAAGAGACGATCATGGTCTGCTGCATGACGTGAATAGAGCAAGAGGGACGTCCTGGAGTGGCTAAAACAGGGTACGAAAACGTTTCATAACTAGTGGACCCGCGAGAGGATACACAAGGCGGTCGAGAACGGGTTACCGAATTGGGAGTTGGATTTGGTTGTTTTCCTACGTTATTTGCGTTTCGTCTAGTCCCATTGGTAGTCTGATGCGTGGTAGTGCTAGGCCACTACGCGTGTGCTTCGTTGGCTGAAGGCCAGTATGGGGTCGTGCAGAGGGATATACCCAAGATCCTTGAGGCTATGCTCCGGTTCCTTGGAGAAGTGAACAAATGGTGAGTTGAGCTTTCGGCACCCGTTCATCTCTCCCTGGACGCAAAATCAGAGCTACTGCAAACTAGACGCGAGCAAGCGGTGGAAGCAGAACGCGCACGGGCAAATGCGATCTTGTCTGAGATGAGCGATGGGCTGAAAGAGTGTATAAGGATGATCGTGCGCACGTTTGGGGACAAGCTGACGGCGTTCAAATTTCTGCCTGGTGCAGTGGTACTACAGCCCTTCAGTACTAGAAAGTTGAAATTGATCTACCCTGAACACTTGACAAGACGCGTGACGCGTGACGCATTGATGTTTCATCTTTTTTCTTTTTTTTTTTAGCATATAAAAAGGTGGTTTATTTGACCGAAAGTAAACATACCAATATTACAGGAAGGGGGGGTACAAACTAGCTACACCTACGAAATGGACTCGGCCACCTAAACGGCGGTACTTATGTGGTTTTCAGGCCAGGTGGCAAAGGGGCGGGTGGAGCAGTGAGCAGGGACACTAGTAGTCCAGGAGGTGGATATTGGAGGCGGGGTGCGTTTTGGTGCGCTGGGCAGTTCGCACAGTTCTATGTGATGTGTTGCATTGAATTCGCACCTTCTCTAGGAAGGAGATGGCCTGAGGCTTATACCTTGCCCAGTAATATGGGCAGTCGCAGTCGGTGGTGTTATGAGTGCCGTCGCAGTTGATGCAGCGCGTTTGCACAAATGTGGTATCTAGCTGGGCAGCCGCAGCATGAGCTGTAGACAGGTGGAGGCTGGCGCACTGGGAGCACCAAGGTAATTGGGACCTGCAAACATGGGCAGTGTGGCCCCATTGGAGACAGATGCCACACTGCAGAGAGGCCTTGGACTTTGTCCAAGGCTGAGCGCAACGCAACATGCCCCAGAAGGCAACGTCAGTCTGTAGGAGTCGGCGGGCAGTAGATCCTGCCCTGTCGTCCAGGACAGCACACTTGACGGTGGCAGAGAAAACTTGGGACCTATCAGGAACCCCTCGGTGTGATGCCTAAGAGCCCCAACAGTGGACTGACAGGAGGAGAGGAGAGAGGGGAGAAACCCAAGAGAACTCGACTGAGGACTCTGGGTGCTGGATTGCACTCTTTATATACTACGACAGGTGGTCTGTGCACTACCCTAAGCCCTACTCTAAATATAGTACAGTATGAGTAAGACGACTGCACATGTAGTAATAGTAATGAGTCATCTGCGCCGTGCTCTGGTATCTTATCTATTACTTTATCTAAGCACCAAGCGATAGGCACCTGCTTAGTCAGCATACGGTTATATAATATGAAGAAAATAAATAATAAAATGGAAATGACTTAGTGAAAAAGCCGAAGCTTTTCAGTCGGTCATGACAGTACCCCCTTTTTAAGATTTGGCTTCCAGACAAATTTAAACTTTGTTGTCATCCTTCAGTGCATCGCGCTTTATCACAGATGATTCTTCTAGTTCCTCGATGATGGGTGAGAGTGGGCGTGAAGGTGGGGTAAGGTCTTCAATCATTTCAGCGTGAGGCGCTATATCATGCGATTGGTGTAGGCACATGTTACATTGACATGGCCCCTCCACATCTCCTGGCTCTGTAAGGGTATCTAAACCCTTTTTTCCTTTCCATTTTTGCCAGTTTTGCTCCCACTTTGCAGCTGGTGCTACTGCATTAACATCAATTTTGGACACTACTTTGTCCAAGGATTGCGTGAAGTTTTCATATGGTCTGAAAGTTAACCTATCAAAGGTTGCTTTGTCAAGCCTTCTGATGGCTCCGGGGTTTCTATCGTAAAAGTTTTTTATTTTTCTTTTTGCGTTTTGTAAATTGTCCATTGGTTCCCATGAGTTATGCTTGGCGGTGTATCCTTTCCACCTAACCAAGTACTCCATTTTATTCCATTTTAGTCTTACATCGATTATCTCTTCCACTTCATATTCTTTTTCACCGTCTATTTCAATTGGCAGTGGGGGTTGTGCCTTTTGCCCTCTCATTGGTCGTTTCCAAGGGTGGATTCGTGAGACGTTTACCACGGGGTGGATTTGTTGGGAGAAAGGTAATTCTAATTCTACTGCATTTGGCAACACTATTTTCTTGATTGGGTACAGCCCAATCCATCTTTCCACCAATTTCCTAGTTGGTCAGCCTGTTAACTTTAAATCTTTGGTTGACAGCCATACTTTGTCTCCAACTTTGTACTCTGGTGTGTCCGATCTGTGTCTATCTGCGTACAGCTTCATATCACCCTGTGATTTCAACAAGGCTGCTTGAGTTTCCTCATGGATTTCTGAGCGAACTCTGATGCTGCCAGGTGACTTCCTTCTCTCCTGGGTTCTATTCCCATCCGTGGGTGTTTTCCATAGTTTACGAAAAATGGTGTCTGCTTTGTTGATCCCTGTATTTTATTATTGTAGCTGAATTCGGCAATAGACAGCCACCCAGACCAATCTTCTTGTCTATGGTCTACAAAGATCCTCAGGAACTGTTCTAAGTCCTGATTCATCCTTTCAGTTTGTCCATCGGTTTGTGGATGGAACGCAGTGGACAAGTCTGTCAAAATTCCCAGCATTTGATTTAACTCCTTCATCATTTGTGCTGCAAATTGCAGACCTCTATCCAAGATAATTGATTCGGGGAGTCCATGTAGTTCCAAATGTAATCCCTAAATAAACTTGCCAGTCCTTGTGCTGACGTTTCCTCTGATGTGGGTATAAAATGTGCCATTTTCGACATTCTGTCACAGACTACCAGGATCGCATTGTGACCGTGTGATTCAGGTAGTTTTGTAATGAAGTCTGCGGAAATATGTGTCCATGGCTGAGCTGGTGCTGAGTTTGGCATTAACTTCCCAGCCAGTGGTTCAGGGAAATTCTTGTTCCGCTGACACTTGTCACACCCATTAACATATTTTTTAATAAATCTGGTGATTCCAGGCCACCAGTAATTTCTTGTGACGAGTTCAATTGTCTTCCATTGTCTTCCATGTCCAGCAATGGGTGTGTCATGGTGTAGGCGGACTATCTCCATCCGCAATTTCTCGTCTTTTGGTACATAGACTTTTCCTTGCCAGAGGATAAGTCCTTGTTCCATTTCCCATTCTCGAGCATTTAGTGTTTTAACACCAGCTTTTTTCATAGCTTCTACTGCTTTTATTACTGCTTCGTCACGAGCTTCAGATTGTCGAATTTTATTTAATAGTTCTTTTTCTGAGCTGTGGATGAATACATGTCCATGACGTAGTGCTGCAATTCGGAAAAAATCTGGTTTTAGGAGTGTGACGTCCTTATTGTCATCATCCACCCCCTTTTTATGGTCTGGCCTCCTGGACAGAGAATCAGCCTTTCCCATGGTAACACCAGCTTTATGGTGCAATACAAAATTGAATCAACTTAAGTACAAGGCCCATCTGGCCTGTCTGCAATTTAACTTTTTTGCACTCATAAAGTACTCAAGGTTTTTGTGATCAGTCCATATTTCGAACTGTTCATGTGCTCCTTCCAAGTAATGATGCCATGTTTCCAGACAATGCATAATGCCTAGCATTTTTTTGTCATGGACGTCATAATTGCGCTCAGTGTCATTGAGCGACTTTGATAGGTAGGCCACAGGCCTCCATTTGTCATCCCTGCAGAGCATAGATAAGACGCCACCTGTAGCGTAGTCTGATGCATCTGACTCCACCCTGAATTTTCTACCTGAATCCGGGGCAACTAATGAGGGTTGCTCCGTAAATATCTTTTTTAGGCTTTTGAAAGCCTTGTCTTGGACCTCTGTCCATTCCCAAGTTTTTTCTTTTCTGACCAGATCGTGCAATGGTTGTGCAATTTTTGCAAAGTTTTGTACAAAGCGCCTATAGTAATTGGCAAGGCCCAGGAACCTTTGTACATCCTTAACACATGAAGGTGTTGGCCAGCTAATGATAGCTTCAACCTTCTTGGTGTCCATCTGGATTCCTTTAGGTCCAAGGACCACCCCTAGGAATTCGACTTCCTTTACGCACCATACGCATTTTTCTGGTTTTACGTATAGATCATTCTCTTCCAGTCGTTGCAAGACTTGTTGTACAATTTCGTTATGCTCTTCTTTTGTTTTGGTAAAGATGAGTATGTCATCAATGTATACAATAACTTTTCCTGCGTTGATCATGTCGTGGAAAATGTCATTCATCATTGCCTGGAAGGTGGCTGGTGAATTGGTCAGCCCAAAGAACATTACTACCAGTTCGAAAGAACCCTCAGGAGTAGTGAATGCAGCTTTCCATTTGTCACCTTCTTTGATCCGTACATTGTTATAACCCCATCTAAGATCTAGCTTAGTGAAGTATTTCGCACTTCCTGCTCGATCTACGAGCTCCGATATTAATGGTAGTGGGTAGTTATTTTTAACCATCCACTCATTCAGGTATCGGTAGTCCTGAACCATCCACTTCTTTCCGTCTTTTTTGCTTACAAAGAAGACTGGTGATGTTTGTGGTGATTTAGAGGGTCGAATATACCTGTTTGCCAACTGATCATCCACAAAGTTTCGTACTTCTTGTAGCTCATCTGGGGATAAGGGATAGACTTTCCCTTTCCGGGGCTGATAGCCAGGTTTGGTATCAATTGCGTGATCCCAGGGCTTTCTAGCTGGCATGTGCTCTGATGCTCCTTTCTCAAAGATTTTGAGGTATTGATGGTACTGCTCAGGTACCATCTCTTTGGCTGTGAGTTTTGCCAGTTCTCGTACATGTCTCATTGATCCGGCCTTTGATCCGGCAGGTGATGGAAACACCGGCAAGAATGGATATTTATCTCCATACTTGTATTGACTTGGGTGTTTCATCTGTTCCATGTACGTGAGGTGTTTCTCACTTTCCTCTTTTTCTTCGAGCCAGTGCATGAAGTCTAACTCCTTTTCCTGTTCCCACAGGTATTCCAGAACACGCCAGTGTTCTGCTGATCTGACCTTCTGCTCCCGCTTCTTGGTCCACTCTCTTTGCCTATGTCCACAGCTCCGTGGACAACGTGTCAATTTGACTTGACCGGTCTCCCAATTTATTTCCGGATTATGTTTTGGTAACCATGTTGATCCGATGATTACATTGGTTTTCCCCAACTTGCATATCTCGAAGGTGGTTCATTCCTTGTGCCCTTGATAAGACAAGAGGAGATCAACCTCATGGGTGATCATTCCTCCTTCATTGTTTTTTCCGTCCACATTCTGAACTTGAATGGGACGTTCCAAGGGTATAGATTTGAAGCCTATCTTTTTTGCATATGCGGCATGCATGAACAACCCTGTTGCTCCTGAGTCGAGCAACGCAGTTTTCTGAGTTTGTTCATGTGTGTCCAACCTTTCCAACCCGATCTCCATCAGGATTTTATCTTTCCGTCCTATTGACCTAATTACAAAGTCTTTTTCTCCTTTTTTCAACACTCTTTTTGGACAAGCAGTTTCAGCGCTGGGCGCTATATCATGCTGCTTCCTTTTTAAGTTCTTTTGTCCCTTTGTAGATACTTGTACTACTGTATTTGGTAACAAGGAATTAAGCACAGGTTTAGCTGCCCTGCTGCACTCCTTGAGACTCCCGAGATTGTCCTTGCATCAACCCGGTCAGTGCTAGGCACTATATCAAGGGGCTGTGCACTATCTACCAATTTAGCTAATACAGTGTATCTATTTCGAGAGTCCAGTATGGGACCTACTGACTCTCTTCCTCTTTTAAATTCTCTTCTCCTTTTTTGAAGTACTCCTTCATTTTGTCAAATGTCATTGTGCGAATATCAAGTTCTGATCTGCAGTTTCTGGAAATGTGTCCGATCTTGCTGCACTTGTAACATCTGAGAAGCGGTCTTTGATTTTGATCGACATCCATTGCATTAGGGTCCGGCCGATTTGCCGTACTACTTGAACTCACGGAGGCTCCAGCTCCCAATTGTCCCTGACTTGCTGATCCCAATCCGAATCTCCATTGGGGTTTGGGCTGGCCAGGGGCTACTGGCTTCGCCGTATCCGGGCCTTTGGATGCTCCTTCACTCCTATTGGCAGAGCTACTGGTCCGTGAGGAGTAGTACTTTTCCTCAGCTTTTCCCTGTCTCCACTGGCGATCCAACTTTACTGCTTTCTGGTACCATCCTTCAATGGTCTCAGGTACCTCATTGGCCTCCATGATTTTTTTTCGGAGCCTGGTATTCAAACTTCGTTTGAACTCTTTGATAAGAGCTCTTCCCAGGTATCCGGTGCCTTGTGATACCTTTTTAAACTTTTGCACGTGTTCTTCACATGTACTGGACCCTTGCGTCATGGTCCTCATCTCTGAGATCTTTGATGACTGCTCATCAGTATCACCAAAATCCCTTCTGATCTGCCTGAATAATTGTTCCACCGTTTGCGGAATTCCTTCTTCGTCATTAGCCATCTGCTCCAACAGATTGTCCTTCCAATCTGTGGCAAAGCCTTCTGTCATGTATGAGATGATCAACAAGATCTGCTCCTCCTCATTGGATTCCGGCATCTTTAATTGAATGTATAATCTGCAGGCATTGATGAAATTTGTCACTTCGGACATCTTTCCAGAAAAGACTGGAGGTTTGGCTACATCTATTCTAGATGATCTGCCATTTCTGGTTCCGGGAATATTGAATACCATCTCTGGCGGTATGTTAACGATATTGGTGGGGGGAGGAGTATGTGCTGCAGCAGCCTGTGCAGCATTTGTTTGCAGCTGTGTCAGCTGGTTTTGGAGAGCTTGGATGGTTGCGGCTTGCGCATTGAGGAGATTCAGCAATTCTGCTGATGTCATTTCTTGGGGCGTTGCCATACTGTGATAGTTTGGCGGTGGCGATGTAGGTGATGGTGTAAGCGGGGGTGGGGGTGATGAAAAAGGTGGTGTGGGTTCTCCGATGAAATTGGTGTCAATGGGAAATGGTGCTGCTTCCCACTGATGTGGTTCCTCTGTGATAGAGTTTGTGGAATGTGATGATGATGATGAGGTAGATTCTCCTTCTGATGAACTAAAACCCATGTCATTTGGATCAAGATCACCTGTGACAGCGTCCCAAAAGGTATTGTTATTTGTGTCTCCTATTTTGTACTTGTACATAAGTGAGGGAGGTCATGGCCTGTCACTTGCTTGGGAACGTATGTACGAAACGTGCACTCAGGGTCTGCAACCATCCCTGCAGTGCTACAATGTATGATACTGACTACTGGTTTATTTTTAATTAAAAGGGTCTATCTAAACTGGGTCCAAACGGTTGTCCAGTTACCACTACACCATACAGGTGTGGGTCTTTCTCAGAGGTGCATGACCAAGTGGCGGCTACCTCCAAGGGGTACGGAAAAGGTGTAAATACGTAAACTAAATGTATAGCCTTCAGAGGCCTAGACCAGGGCAATTTAACACGCTAGGGGGCTGGTGAGGTTGGTCCCTAGATACGTATCATGTATCGTGTGATAAGTCCGGCACTGGTTTCCTGTGCACAGGTGACCCTATCTACCGGATTAGGTACTTCAGTTTGCGTAGACTGGGAACGTAATGCCAAGTTAGTCGAGGGCCACGAGGCAGGGCCACTGGTGCGCAGTTTTTAACAGTGTCTGGCAACTGATACCGCAATTTTATAGTCGGTGTATGACTGTGTGATCCCCCTGTACTTGTCCACTTAAGCCTGTGGTCCAGCTATAGCAAGCATGGGGCTGTTAGAGAAGAAAGTCGAGTTCTACTATCAGGAACCCCTCGGTGTGATGCCTAAGAGCCCCAACAGTGAACTGACGGAGGAGAGGAGAGAGGGGAGAAACCCGAGAGAACTCGACTGAGGACTCTGGGTGCTGGATTGCACTCTTTATATACTACGACAGGTGGTCTGTGCACTACCCTAAGCCCTACTCTAAATATAGTACAGTATGAGTAAGACAACTGCACATGTAGGAATAGTAATGAGTCATCTGCGCCGTGCTCTGGTATCTTATCTATTACTTTATCTAAGCACCAAGCGATAGGCGCCTGCTTAGTCAGCATACAGTTATATAATATGAAGAAAATAAATAATAAAATGGAAATGACTTAGTGAAAAAGCTGAAGCTTTTCAGTCAGTCATGACAGGACCGGTCTTTATTGGGCAGTACAAGGAACATAGGGGCAGTGAACTTGACCTCCTTCCATTTGGGGTGGAGTCAGAAGTAAGTAAGGAGGTGAGCGTTGGTGACTTGAGAGCCATTGGGTAGACAGGTGGGAACATGATTAAACTTGATAGAAGTTGTCATAGGGGAGTGCATGACTCTTGCTCTGCGGGTGGAAGTAAGGTCATCGATCTGCAAAGTGAGAACCGCTAGAAGGGCGGGATCAAAAGAGATAGGAGCCTGAAAAGTGCACTCAATATCTCTGCGGAGTGTCCATTGACACGACACCAGAATGGTGCTGTCAGGAAGGTGGGGTTGCAGCCCAGCTGCAAGCACTGAAGCAGGAACAAAAGTGGGGGCAGTACCAGTGCCCGGTCAAATGATGAGCTTGGTGGACTTTGTGCCTTGGCGAATACAAGACTTGACTCTGGCCATGGTCTTGGACTGAGTAGGCAGCAACATGGTACGTGGCTCTGTTTGAAGGGCTGGGTTGGGGGCATACAAGCAGGCCACTGACGCATACGTTGGTTGCACAGAGCAGGCAGGGGTGACTGGTGCTGCTAGGCAAGCACAGGGGGCAAAGGTCCGAGGCTGCTGCTGGGGACCCCTGGAACAGGGGATGGTGGGAGAGGTCCACCGGGTGACTGGGGGTGCCACAGGGTGTCCTGGGGTCACGGGTAAACTGGGCATCAAGGCTGGTGCCACAGGGAGGGGGATTTCCACAGCAGGTGTGGGTCCTGGCGGGGGATTGATCATGCCATTGTCCCACAATTGAGCAAAGGCATAGCGGAGAAGTTCAACACTTTGCAGGGGAACCATGTCAAGTGCAGGCAGCAACCTGGCAATGGCAGAGGCAACCACACTACAATCAGCAGCAGCGAGGACTCCGGTGATCTCTGGATCGTCGTCATACTCTGGATGTTCAGTCTCGATGGGTTCTTCACCAGGGGGTTCTGGGTCAGGGGGATCTATGTATGCATCCGAAAGTCCTGGAAAGGGAGTCATTTCACAGATTCATATGCCTGCTTCAGCTAGGGATGCTTGAAAGATATAGGGAACAGGGTCCCCATCTCTCTCATAGGCCTTTGCTTCTGCAAGCACATTCCTCAGCTCCTTCGACAACCCTTTAAACGAGTAACCACTGTAGTCCACAGGCAAGTCCGATCCGGGGGGCTCAGACATACCGTGGGAAAAGACGGGGTAGATGGTGGTAACAGGTCAAGGAGCAATGATTGATGTTCGGGTATGTTATGGATCCTCAGCTCCAGCACGCTCTTGCTTTACTAGAAGAAGCATCCTCCTGGGACTGGTGTTTCACACAATGGATACAAGACTCAGGAAATCAAGATGGCAAGTATAAGGCTGTCACTACTAAGCTCTTGATCTGGTTAATCAAGGAGTCTTTTCAACTTGGCGGCACCATGCTGAATCAGTTTTGGGAGCAGCTTGGAAATTGCAACCAGCGACTCAGAGACAACAGTGAATCAGAGCATATATATAGTTCAACATCCATTCTCATGCTGTTTTCTTTTGGCAGTTGAAATCTTGAATGGCATGTCGTTTGTCTCTCGGAGAGAATCTCTGGCAATTTCATTAGAAGGATTAAACCAAGAATAAATTGACTTCACACCAGTATTGAGTATGGCAAAGGAATATTTCACTCACCTGGGCATTGTGAGCGAGTACCATGCCGACCTACTAAATGCTTGATAATTAACATGATACTAGTGTTGAATCCAGGAGGGCATAAATCTGGGACATGCACATCGTTCTCGGTCTCCACAGTTCTTGATAAGGGAACGGATGAGCTTCTGAGGCTATTTTCCAAAGAGGAGTCATTTGGAAAACGAAAACAAGAATATTTAAAAGCACTGGTACGCTATACACTCTTGAAGGCTTTACTATTTTCCTTACTTCTCGTCCATGTCAGTTATTTAACCGTGATTGTTCATTGTGTCCCATTTCAGCTTCTCCATTTTATCCTGAAGACCCTGATGGCTACAGGGCAATTATGGCACATATTATCCCAAATTATGTACATGGAAAGGTGCATATTTTCAATGTTTTCAATTCCCAGTCACCCCACACCTGGTACTTAGCCCAATACTCTAAAATGTATTGCTATGTTTGCTGGCGAGAAGACCAGAGATGGTTATGTCACACCTAAATGCCATCGGGAATGGTATGAATCTTCAGAGCAATGTTCATTGGAGGTATCACAATTTGGACTGGGCAGTTGAGGCTAGGGATGAGGCAGGAAGGGTAAGATTGATATTACCGATCAGCAATGTTCTATGTTCATGCATCCCGAAGGTCAAGTACATTTACCAAAGAGTCCCATTCAACTCTGCACCTGGCCCAATGCCCTCGTGATAACATTTCAGATCACTCAGATCTTAACCGATCTTATCTTATCTGTCCCAGAATAGTCCGTTCCCCTTGTAGATAATATGGTGATGGGACAAAAGTATCTTTGACAGATATTATAAAGTTGGACAGATATTATAGAGTTTGACACATGTCATACTCAGACAATAAGTGCACCATATGCACAACTGTGCAATGCTGTGTTACACACAGCATTGAACACAGCAATGACTGCGCATTACCAAGCGCAATATAAATCATCAGTCAGAATTGCTGACCTCATGCATGTAGATAGATGGTATATATACCTGTGTGTCATGACTGACTGAAAAGCTTTGGCTTTTTCACTAAGTCATTTCCCTTTTATTAATTATTTTCTCTCTGTATTATATAAACACATGCTGACTAAGCAGGTGCCTATTGCTCGGTGCTTAGATAACTAAAGTAGATAAGATACCGGGATATGGTGTTGATGACTCATTACCATTACTACATGTGAAGTCGTCTTACTCATACACATACTATATTTAGAGTAGGGCTTAGGGTAGTGCACAGACCACCTGTCGTAGTATATAAGGAGTGCAATTCAGCACCCAGAGTCCTCAGTTGAGTTCTCTCAGGTTTATTCCCTCCTCTCCTCTCCTCTCCTCAGTTCTCTGTTGGGGCTCCTAGGCATCACGCCAGGGGGTTCCTGATAGTAGAACTCGACTACTTCTCTAGCAGCCCCAATGCTTGCAATAGCCAGACCACAGGCTTAAGTGGACAAGAACTGGGGGATTACACAGTCGTATGCCAACTATAAAATTGCAGTACCGGTTGCCAGACACCATTCAAAACTGCGCACCTGTGGCCCTGCCTCATGGCCCTCGACTAACTTGGCATTATGTTCCCGGTCTACGCAAACCAAAGAACCTAACCTGGTTGATAGGGTTACCTGTGCACAGGATACCAGTGCCGGACTTATCACATGATATGTGATATGTATCTAGGGACCAGCCTCACCAGCCCCCTAGCGCGTTAAATTGCCCTGGTCTAGGCCTCTGAAGGCTATAGCTTTATACCTATGTAAATACCCTTTTCCCATACCCCTTGGAGGTAGCTGCTGCTTGGTCACGTGCCTCTGAGAAAGACCCGCACCCATATGGTGTAGTGATATCAGGACAACTGTTTGGACCCTGATTAGATAGACCCTTTCAATTAAAATAAAACAAGTAGTCAGTAAAGTATATTGTAGCACTGCAGGGGTGGTTGCAGACCCTGAGTGCATGCTTCCATATCTACGTTCCCAAGCAGGTGACAGGCCAAGACCTCCCTCACCTTTACGTACAAAATAGGAGACAACAATAACAATACCTTTTGGGACACCATCACAGGTGATCTTGATCCAAATGATGTGGGTTTTAGTTCATCAGAAGGAGAATCTACTTCATCATCATCATCACAGTCAACAAACTCTATCACAGAGGAACCACATCAGTGGGAAGCAGCACCATTTCCCATTTTAGTACCCAACCCAGCAACCCTAAATCCTAACCTACTATTCAACTCCAACGCAGATTTCATCAGAGAACCCACACCACCGTTTTCATCACCTCCTCCCCTGCTTACACCATCACCTACATCACCACCACCAAACTATCACAGTATGGCGGCACCCCAACAAATGACATCAGCAGAATTGCTGAATCTCCTCAATGTGCAAGCTGCAACCATCCAAGCCCTCCAAACCCAGCTGACACAGCTACAAACAAACGCTGCACAAGCCGCTGTGGCTGCAGCAGCACACACTCCTCCCCCTGCCAACATTGTCAACATACCACCAGGGACAGTATTCAATATTCCCAGGACTGGTAATGGCGGATTGTCTAGAATAGATGTAGCCAAACCTCTGGTCTTCTCTGGAAAGATGTCAGAAGTGACAAATTTCATCAACACTTGCCAACTCTACATTCAATTGAAGATGCCGGAATCCGATGAGGAGGAATGGATCTTATTGATCATCTCATACATGATGGAAGGCTTTGCCGCAGATTGGAAGGACAATCTGTTGGAGCAGATGGCCAATGACGAAGAAGGAATTCCGCAAATGGCGGAACAATTGTTTAGACAGATCCGAAGGGATTTTGGTGACATGGATGAGCAGTCATCAAAAATCTCGGAAATGCGGACCATGACACAAGGGTCCAGTATGTGTGAGGAACACGTGCAAAACTTTAAAAAGGTATCACAAGGTACGGGATACCTGGTATCAGGAACCCCCCGGCGTGACACCTAGGAGCCCCAACAGAGAACTTAGGAGAGGAGAGGAGGGGAGGGATGAAACCCGAGAGAACTCAACTGAGGACTCTGGGTGCTGGATTGCACTCTTTATATACTATGACAGGTGGTCTGTGCACTACCCTAAGCCCTACTCTAAATATAGTACGGTATGAGTAAGACGACTGCACATGTAGTAATAGTAATGAGTCATCAGCGCCGTGCTCCGGTATCTTATCTATTACTTTATCTAAGCGCCAAGCGATAGGCGCCTGCTTAGTCAGCATACGGTTATATAATATGAAGAAAATAAATAACAAAAGGAAAATGACTTAGTGAAAAAGCCGAAGCTTTTCAGTTGGTCATGACAGTACCCCCTTTTTAAGATTTGGCTTCCAGACAAATTTTAAACTTTGTCGTCATCTTTCAGCGCATTGCGCTCTATCACGGATGATTCCTCCAGTTCCTTGATGATGGGTGAGAGTGGGCGTGAAGGTGGGGTAAGGTCTTCAATCGTTTCAGTGTGAGACGCTATATCATGCGATTGACATAGGCACATATTACATTGACATGGCCCTTCCACATGTCCTGGCTCTGTAAGGGTGTCTAGACCTTTTCTTCCTTTCCATTTTTGCCAGTTTTGTTCCCATTTTGCAGCTGGTGCTACTGCATTGACATCTATTTTGGATACTATCTTATCCGAGGATTGTGTGAAGTTTTCGTAAGGTCTGAAAGTCAACCTATTAAAGGTTGCTTTGTCAAGCCTTCTGATGGCTCCGGGGTTTCTATCGTAAAAGTTTTTTATTTTTCTTTTTGCATTTTGTAAATTGACCAATGGTTCCCAGGAGTTATGTTCGGCGGTGTATCCTTTCCACCTAACCAAGTACTCCATTTTATTCCTTTTTAATCTTACATCTAATATTTCTTCCACTTCATATTCCTTTTCACCGTCTATCTCAATTGGCGGTGGGGGTTGCACCTTTTGCCCTTTCATTGGTCATTTCCAAGGGTGTATCCTTGATAAATTTACCACAGGGTGAATCTGTTGCGAGAAGGGTAGATCCAGTTCCACTGCATTTGGCAACACTATTTTCTTGATTGGGTATGGGCCAATCCATCTTTCTACCAGTTTCCTAGTTGGTCGTCCTGTTAACCTTAAATCTTTTGTTGACAGCCAGACTTTGTCTCCAACTTTATATTCTGGTGCATCGGACCAGTGTCTATCTGCATACAGCTTCATATCTCCTTGTGATTTTAACAAGGCTGCCTGAGTTTCCTCGTGAACTTCCTTCATTTTCCGAGCGAATTCTGATGCTGCCAGGTGACTATCTTCCCTTCTTGACTCAATTCCCATTCTGGGGTGTTTGCCATAGTTGATGAAAAACGGGGTTTGTTTGGTGGATGTCTGAATTTTATTATTGTAGCTGAATTCATCAATTGCCAACCATCCTGACCACGTTTCTTGTCTATGATCCACAAATATTCTCAGGTACTGTTCTAAGTCCTGATTCATTCGCTCTGTTTGTCCATCCGTTTGTGGATGGACTGCTGTGGACAAGTCTGTACTGATGCCCAACATCTGGTTCAGCTCCTTCATCATTTGTGCGGCGAACTGCGGGCCGCGATCCGAAATTATGGATTCAGGGAGTCCATGGAGTTTCCATACATGGTCCCTGAACAATGTGGCTAACCCTTGAGCCAATGTTTCTTCTGACATGGGAATGAAGTGCACCATTTTGGACATTCTATCACATACTACCAAAATTGCATTATGTCCATGGGATTCTGGTAGTTTCGTGATGAAGTCCACTGAAATGTGTGTCCATGGCTGAGCTGGTGCTGAGTTTGGCATTAGTTTTCCAGCTGGTGGCTCAGGGAAATTCTTATTTCGCTGGCACTTGTCACATCCACTGACATATTTTTTAATAAACCTGGTGATTCCCGGCCACCAGTAATTTCTTGTGATGAGCTCAATCGTCTTCCACTGTCCTCCATGTCCAGCAATGGGCGTGTCATGGTGTAGGTGGACTATTTCCATCCGCAGTTTCTCGTTTTTTGGTACATAGACCTTTCCTTGCCAGAGGATAAGTCCTTGTTCCATCTCCCATTCTCGAGCATTTAGTGTTTTAACACCAGCCTTTTTCATGGCCTCTACTGCTTTTACTACTGCTTCATCACGTGCTTCAGAGTGTCGAATTTTGTTTAATAATAATTCCTTCTCTGCACTATGAATGAATACATGTCCATGGCGTAGTGCAGCAATTCTGAAAAAGTCTGGTTTGAGGAGCGTGACGTCCTTGTTGTCATCATCCACCCCCTTTTTATGGTCTGGCCTCCTGGACAGGAAGTTGGCCTTTCCTATGGTAACACCCGCTTTATGGTGCAATACAAAATTAAATCGACTGAGATACAAGGCCCATCTAGCCTGTCTGCGATTCAGCTTTTTTGCACTCATAAAATACTTGGGATTTTTGTGATCAGTCCAAATTTTGAACTGTTCATGTGCTCCCTCCAAGTAATGACGCCAGGTTTCTAGGCAACGCATGATTCCTAACATTTCCTTATCATGGACGTCATAGTTGCACTCAGTGTCATTGAGCGACTTTGATAGGTAGGCCTCCATTTATCATCCTTGCAGAGCATAGATAAGATGCCACCCATAGCATAATCTGATGCATCTGACTCTACCCTGAATTTCCTATCTGAATCCGGGGCAACTAGCAAGGGTTGCTCCGTGAATATCTTTTTAAGGTGTTTGAAAGCCTTATTTTGGACCTCCGTCCATTCCCATGTCTTTTCTTTTCTGACCAGATCATGTAATGGTTGTGCGATTTTTGCAAAGTCTTGCACAAAGTGCCTATAGTAATTGGCTAGGCCTAAAAACCTTTGTACATCTTTGACACAAGAAGGGGTGGGCCAGCTAATAATAGCTTCGACCTTCTTTGTATCCATTTGAATTCCCTTGGGTCCCAGGACGACTCCCAAGAATTCAACTTCTTCTACACACCACACACATTTTTCTGGTTTTACATATAGATTGTTTTCTTCCAGACATTGCAAGACTTGTTGTACGATTGCGTCATGCTCCTCTTTTGTTTTGGTAAAGATGAGTATGTCATTGATGTACACAATGACTTTTCCTGCGTTGATCATATCACGGAAAATGTCATTCATCATTGCTTGGAAAGTGGCTGGCGAGTTGGTTAGCCCGAAAAACATTACTACTGGTTCAAAAGAACCTTCAGGGGTAGTGAATGCAGCTTTCCATTTGTCGCCTTCTTTGATCCATACGTTATTATAACCCCACCTAAGATCTAGCTTAGTGAAGTATTTAGCACTTCCTGCTCGATCTACGAGCTCCGATATTAGTGGTAATGGGTAGTTATTTTTGACTGTCCATTCGTTCAGGTATCGGTAGTCCTGAACCATCCGCTTCTTTCCATCCTTCTTGCTTACAAAGAAGACAGGTGATGTTTGTGGTGATTTGGAGGGTCGGATGTACCCTTTAGCTAATTGGTCATCCACAAAGTTCTGTACTTCTTGCAGCTCATCTGGGGATAGAGGGTAAACTTTCCCTTTTCGGGGCTGGTAGCCTGGTTTGGTATCAATTGCGTGATCCCAAGGCTTCCTAGCCAGCATGCGCTCTGATGCTCCTTTCTCAAAGATTTTGAGGTATTGATGGTACTGCTCAGGTACCATCTCTTTGGCTGTGAGTTTTGCCAGTTCTCGTACATGTCTCATTGATCCAGTTTTTGATCTGGCGGATGATGGAAACACTGGCAAGAATGGGTACTTATCCCCATACTTGTATTGACCTGGGTGTTTCATTTGTTCCATGTACGTGAGATGCTTCTCACTTTCCTCTTTTTCTTCGAGCCAATGTGCGAAGTCTAACTCCTTCTCCTGCTCCCACAGGTATTCCAGAACACGCCAGTGTTCTGCTGATCTGACCTTCTGCTCCCGCTTCTTGGTCCACTCTCTTTGCCTATGTCCACAGCTTCGTGGACAACATGTCAATTTGACTTGACCGGTCTCCCAATTTATTTCTGGATTATGTTTTTGTAACCATGTTGATCCGATGATTACATTGGTTTTCCCGAACTCGCATATCTTGAAGGTGGCTCGTTCCTTGTGTCCTTGATAAGATAAGAGGAGATCAACCTCGTGGGTGATCATTCCTCCTTTGTTATTTGTTCTGTCCACATTCCGAACTTGAATGGGACGTTCCAAGGGTATGAGTTTGAAGCCCATCTTTTTTGCATATGCTGCGTGCATGAACAACCCCATTGCTCCTGAATCAAGCAATGCGGTTTGCTGAATCTGTTCATGTGTATCCAACCTTTCCAACCCGATCTCCATCAAGATCTCGTCCTTCCGTCCTATTGACCTAATTACAAACTCCTTTTCTCCTTTCTTCAACACTCTTTTTGGGCAAGCAGTTTCAGCGCTGGGCGCTATATCATGCTGCTTTCCCTTTTTGTCCTTTTGTCCCTTTGTAGATACTTGTACTACTGTATTTGGTAACGAGGAATTAAGCACAGGTTTTACCGCCCTGCCACACTCCTTGGGAGTGACACTTTCAGCGCCATGCGCTATATCAAGGTGTTTCACCTGGGAGTTTGCCTCTTGCGGGAACATCTTAGAAGTCCTTGAGACTTCCAAGATCATCCTTGCATCAACCTGGTCAGTGCTAGGCGCTATATCAAGGGGCTGTGCACTATCTAATTTATCTAGTACAGCGTATCTATTATGAGAGTCTAGTACGGGACCTACTGACTCTCTTCCTCTTTTAAATTCTCTTCTCCTTTCTTGAAGTACTCCTTCATTTCATCAAATGTCATGGTATGAATATCGAGTCCTGATCTGCAGTTTCTGGAAATGTGTCCGATCTTGCCGCATTTGTAACATCTAAGGGGCGGTCTTTGATTTTGATCGACATCCATTGCGTTAGGGTCCGGCCGATTTGCCGTACTACTTGAACTCACGGAGACTCCAGCTCCCAATCGTCCCTGACTCACTGATCCCGATCCGAATCTCCATCAGGTACCTCATCGGCCTCCATGATTCTTTTTCGGAGTCCAGTATTCAAACTGTGTTTGAACTCTTCGATGAGAGCTCTTCCCAGGTATCCAGTACCTCGTGATACCTTTTTAAACTTCTGCACGTGCTCCTCGCACGTACTGGACCCTTGTGTCATGGTCCGCATTTCCGAGATCTTTGATGATTGCTCATCAGTATCACCAAAATCTCTTCGGATCTGTCTAAACAATTGTTCCGCTGTTTGCGGAATTCCTTCTTCGTCGTTGGCCATCTGCTCCAACAGATTGTCCTTCCAATCTGCAGCAAAGCCTTCTGTCATGTATGAGATGATCAACAAGATCCATTCCTCCTCATCGAATTCCGGCATCTTCAATTGAATGTATAATCTGCAGGCATTGATGAAATTTGTCACTTCGGACATCTTTCCGGAGAAGACCGGAGGTTTGGCTACATCTATTCTAGATGATTCGCCATTTCCGGTCCCGGGAATATTAAATACCATCCCTGGCGGTATATTGATGATGTTGGTGGGGGGAGGAGTGTGTGCTGCTGCAGCTGCGGCGGCCTGTGCAGCGTTGGGTTGTAGCTGTGTCAGCTGGTTTTGGAGGGCTTGGATGGTTGTGGCTTGCGCATTGAGGAGATTCAGCAATTCTGCTGAGGTCATTTCTTGGGGCACTGCCATACTGTGATAGTTTGGCGGTGGCGATGTAGGTGATGGTGTAAGCAGGGGTGGGGGTGATGAAAAAGGTGGTGCGGGTTCTCCAATGAAATCGGCGTCGGAGTTGAATAATAGGTTAGGATTTAGAGTGGCTGGGTTTGGTACTAGGATGGGAAATGGTGCTGCTTCCCACTGATGTGGTTTCTCTGTGATAGAGTTTGTGGAATGTGATGATGATGATGAAGTAGATTCTCCTTCTGATGAACTAAAACCCACGTCGTTTGGATCAAGATCGCCTGTGACAGCGTCCCAAAAGGTATCATTATTTGTGGCTCCTATTTTGTACTTGTACGTAAGTGAGGGAGGTCTTGGCCTGTCACTTGCTTGGGAACGTATGTACGAAACGTGCACTCAGGGTCTACAACCACCCCTGCAGTGCTACAATTTACTTTACTGACTACTGGTTTTATTTTAATTGAAAGGGTCTATCTAATCAGGGTCCGAACGGTTGTCCTGATGCTGCTACACCGTACAGGTGCGGGCCTTTCTCAGAGGCATGTGGGCAAGTGCTGGCTACCTCCAAGGGGTATGAGAAAAAGTATTTATGTAACTACAAATATAGCCTTCAGAGGCCTAGACCAGGGCAATTTAATGTGCTAGGGGGCTGGTGAGGCTGGTCCCTAGATACGTGTCACATATTGTGTGACAAATCCAGCACTGGTTTCCTGTGCACAGGGGACCCTATCTACCGGGTTAGGTACTTCAGTTTGCGTAGACCGGGAACGTAATGCCAAGTTAGTCGAGGGCCACGAGGCAGGGCCACAGGTGCGCAGTTTTGAACGGTGTCTGGCAACCGGTACCACAATTTTAACGTCACATACGACGGTGTGTATCCCCCTGTTCTCTGTCCACTTAAGCCTGTGGTCCGGCTGTATCAAGCGTTGGGGCTGCTAGAGAAGAAAGTCAAGTTCTACTATCAGGAACCCCCCGGTGTGACGCCTAGGAGCCCCAACAGAGAACTGAGGAGAGGAGAGGAGGGGAGGGATGAAACCTGAGAGAACTCAACTGAGGACTCTGGGTGCTGGATTGCACTCTTTATATACTACGACAGGTGGTCTGTGCACTACCCTAAGCCCTACTCTAAATATAGTACGGTATGAGTAAGACAACTGTGCATGTAGTAATAGTAATGAGTCATCAGCACCGTGCTCCAGTATCTTATCTACTACTTTATCTAAGCGCCAAGTGATAGACGCCTGCTTAGTCAGCATACAGTTATATAATATGAAGAAAATAAATAATAAAAGGAAAATGACTTAGTGAAAAAGCTGAAGCTTTTCAGTCGGTCATGACACCTGATTGCTCCAGGGTTTCTATTGTAAAAGTTTTTTATTTTTCTTTTTGCATTTTGTAGATTGTCCAATGGTTCCCATGAGTTATGTTCAGTGGTATATCCTTTCCACTTGACCAAGTACTCCATTTTGTTCCTTTTTAGTCATACATCAATGATTTCTTCTACTTTGTATTCCTTTTCACTGTCTATCTTGATTGGCAGTAGTGGTTGTGCCTTTTGCCCTCTCATTGGTCATTTCTAACAGCAGATTCATGATACATTCACCACAGGATGAATTTGTTGGGAGAAAGGTAAGTCTAATTCTACCACATTGGGTGAAACTATATTCTTGATAGGGTAAGGCCCTATCCATCTTTTCACCAGTTTCCTAGTTGGTCATCCTGTCAACCTTAAGTCTTTTGTTGACAACCAGACTTTATCTCCAACTTTATATTCTGGTGCATCAGATCAATGCCTGTCTGCATATAGTTTCATATCTCCTTGTGATTTTAGCAAGGCCGCCTGAGTTTCCTCATGAATTTCCTTCATTTTCTGGGTGAACTCTGATGCTGCTGGATGACTTCCTTCAGACCACGGTCTGAAATTATGGATTCAGGAAGTCCATGGAGTTTCCACACATGGTCCCTGAACAATGTAGCCAACCCTTGGGCTGATGTTTCTTCTGATGTGGGGATAAAATGCACCATTTTGGACATTCTATCACATACTACCAAAATTGTGTTGTGTCCATGTGACTCTGGTAATTTTGTGATGAAGTCTGCAGAAATATGCGTCCATGGCTGAGCTGGTGCTGAGTTTGGCATTAACTTCCCAGCAGGTGGCTCCAGGGAATTCTTATTTCTTTGGCATTTATCACATCCACTGACATATTTTTTGATGAATCTGGTGATTCCAGGCCACAAGTAGTTTCATGTGATGAGTTCAATTGTCTTCCACTGTCCTCCATGTCCAGCAATGGGTGTATCATGATGTAAGCAGACTATTTCCATCTGCAATTTTTCATCTTTTGGTACATAGACTTTTTCTTGCCAAAGGATAAGCCCTTATTCTAACTCCCATTCTCAAGCATTCAGTGTCTTTACACCAGCTTTTTTCATTGCTTCTACTGCTTTTACTGCTGCTTCATCATGTGCTTCTGGTCATCGAATTTTCAGCAGTTCCTTTTCTGAGCTATGAATGAACATGTGCCCATGATGTAGTGCAGCAATTCTGAAAAAATCTGGTTTGAGGAGTGTGACATCCTTGTTGTCATTATCCACCCCCTTTTTATGGTCTGGCCTCCTGGACAGAGAATTGGCCTTTCCCATAGTAATACCAGCTTCATGATGCAATGAAAAGTTAAAGCAACTTAGGTACAAAGCCCACCTGGCTTGTCTGCGATTCAACTTTTTTGCACTCATAAAGTACTTGAGATTTTTGTGATCAGTCCATATCTCAAACTGTTCATGTGCTCCTTCTAGATAGTGACGCCATGTTTCTAGGCAATGCATTATACCTAGCATTTCCTTATCATGGACATCATAGTTGTGCTCAGTATCATTGAGCAACTTTGATAAGTAGGCCACAGGCCTCCATTTGTCATCTTTGCAGAGCATAGATGAGACACCACCAGTAGTGTAATCTGATGCATCTGATTCTACCTAGAATTTCCTATCCAAGTCTGGAGCCACCAACAGGGGCTGTTCCATAAATATCTTTTTTAAGCTTTGGAAAGCTTTATTTTGGACCTCTGTCCATTCCCATACTTTGTCTTTTCTGACCAGATTGTGTAATGACTGTGCAATTTTGGCAAAGTCCTGTACAAAATGCCTGTAGTTGTTTGCGAGGCCCAGGAACCTTTGTACATCCTTGACACAAGAAGGTGTAGGCCAGTTGACAATGGCTTCAACTTTCTTTGTGTCCATTTGAATTCCCTTGGGTCCAAGGACCACTCCTAGGAATTTGACTTCCTCAACACACCATAGACACTTTTCTGGTTTTACATACAGATCATTTTCTTCCAACCATTGCAAAACTTATTGTACAATTGCATCATGCTCTTCTTTTGTTTTGGTAAAGATGAGTATGTTGTCAATGTAAAGAATAACTTTTCCTGCATTGATCATGTCGCAAAAAATGTCATTCATCATTGCTTGGAAGGTTGCCAGAGAGTTGGTCAGCCCAAAAAACATTACTACTGGTTTGAAAGAACTTTCAGGGGTAGTGAATGTGGCTTTCCATTTGTCTCCTTCTTTGATCTGTACATTATTATAACCCCATCTAAGATCTAGCTTAGTGAAGTATTTTGCACTCCCCACTCGATTCACAAGCTCAGATATCAACAGTAGTGGGTAGTTATTTTTAACTGTCCACTTGTTCAGGTAATGGTAGTCCTGTACCATCCATTTCTTTCTGTCCTTCTTGCTTACAAAGAAGACAGGTGACATTTGTGGTGATTTGGAGGGTCGAATACACCCTTTGGCTAGTTGGTCATCCACAAAGTTTTGTACTTCTTGTAGCTCAGGGGATAAAGGGTAGACCTTCCCTTTTCTAGACTGATAGCCTGGTTTGGTATCAATGGCGTGATCCCAAGGCTTTCTAGCCAGCATGTGCTCTGATGCTCCTTTTTTGAAGATTTTAAGGTATTGATGGTATTGTTTAGGTACCATCTCTTTAGCATTGAGTTTGGCCAATTCTTGTACATGTAACATTGATCCAGCTTTTGGTCTGGTGGATGCAAATGGAAACACTGGTAGGAATGGGTATTTATCCCCATATTTATACTGGTTTGGGTGTTTCATTTGTTCCATATATGTGAGATTCTTCTCACTTTCCTCCTTTTCTTTGAGCCAGTGTGTCATGACTGACTGAAAAGCTTCGGCTTTTTCACTAAGTCATTTCCATTTTATTATTTATTTTCTTCATATTATATAAACACATGCTGACTAAGCAGGCGCCTATCGCTTGGCGCTTAGATAAAAGCAGTAGATAAGATACCGGAGTCCGGCGCCAATGACTCATTACTATTACTACATGCGCAGTCACCTTACTCATACACGTACTATATTTAGAGTAGGGCTTAGGGTAGTGCACAGACCACCTGTCGTAGTATATAAGGAGTGCAATCTAGCACCCAGAGTCCTCAGTCGAGTTCTCTCGGGTTTCCCCTCCCTCCTCTCCTCCTCCTGTCTTGTCTGCTGTCTGGGGCTCTTAGGCATCACGCCGAGGGAGTCCTGATAGTAGAACTCGACTAGTTCGCTGACCAGCCCCATGCTTGCATACTCCTGGACCACAGGTATAAGTGAACAGAGAACAGGGGGATACACACAGTCATACGCCAACTATAAAATTGTGGTACCAGTTGCCAGACACCATTAAAACTGCGCACCAGTAACCCTGCATCACGACCCTTAACTTGCTTTGCATTACATTCCCGGTTGATAGGGTTACCTGTGCACAGGATACCAGTGCTGGGGTGGTGACACAATACGTCACTCGTATCTAGGGACAAGCCTCACCAGCCCCCTAGCGCGTTAAATTGCCCTGGCCTAGGCCTCTGAAGGCTATAGCTCTATACCTATGTAAATACTCTTTTCCCATATGCCTTGGAGGTAGCCACCACTTGGTCACGCGCCTCTGAGAAAGACCCGCACCCATACAGTGTAGGGGTATCAGGACAACTGTTTGGACCCTGATTAGATAGACCCTTTCAAATTAAAATAAAACTAGTAGTCAGTATCATACATTGTAGCACTGCAGGGGTGGTTGTAGACCCTGAGTGCACGTTTTGTACATACATTCCCAAGCAAGTGACAGGCCAAGACCTCCCTCACTTACATACAAGTACAAAATAGGAGATACAAACAACGATACTTTTTGGGACGCTGTCACAGGCAATCTTGATCCAAACAACGTGGGTTTTAGTTCATCAGAAGGAGAATCTACTTCCTCATCATCATCACATTCAACAAACTCTATCACAGAGAAACCACATCAGTGGGAAGCAGCACCGTTTCCTATTTTAGTACCCAACCCAGCCACTCTCAATCCTAACCTACTATTCAACTCCGACGCCGATTTCATCAGAGAACCTGCACCACCTTTTTCATCACCACCACCCCCGCTTACACCATCACCTACATCGCCACCACCAAACTATCACAGTATGGCGGCACCCCAAGAAATGAGATCAGCAGAACTGCTGAATCTCCTAAACGCGCAAGCTGCAACCATCCAAGCCCTCCAAAACCAGCTGACACAGCTACAAACAAACGCTGCACAAGCCGCTGCGGCTGCAGTCCACACTCCTCCCCCTGCCAACATAGTTAACATACCGCCAGGGATGGTATTCAATATTCCTGGAACTGGTAATGGCAGATCATCTAGAATAGATGTAGCCAAACCTCTGGTCTTTTCCGGAAAGATGTCTGAAGTAACAAATTTCATCAATGCCTGCAGACTATACATTCAATTAAAGATGCCAGAATCTGATGAGGAGGAACGGATCTTGTTGATCATCTCGTACATGACGGAAGGCTTTGCCGCAGATTGGAAGGACAATCTGTTGGAGCAGATGGCCAAAGACGAAGAAGGAATTCCGCAAACGGCGGAACAATTGTTTAGACAGATCAGAAGAGATTTTGGTGACACTGATGAGCAGTCATCAAAAATCTCGGAGATGTGGACCATGACACAAGGGTCCATTATGTGCGAGGAACACATGCAGAAGTTTAAAAAGGTATCACGAGGTACCAGATACCTAGGAAGAGCTCTTATCAAAGAGTTCAAACGCAGTTTGAATACTGGACTCCGAAAAAGGATCATGGAGGCCGATGAAGTACCTGAGACCATTGAAGGATGGTACCAAAAAGCAGTGAAGTTGGATCGCCAGTGGAGACAGGCAAAAGCCGAGGAGAAGTACTACTCCTCACGGACCAGTAACTCCGTCAATAGGAGTGAAGGAGCATCCAAAGGCCCAGATACGGCGAAGCCAGTAGCCCCTGGCCAGCCCAAACCCCGATGGAGATTTGGATCGGGATCAGCAAACCAGGGACAATTGGGAGCTGGAGCCTCCACGAGTTCAAGTAGTACAGCAAATCGGCCGGATCCTAACGCAATGGATGTCGATCAAAATCAAAGACTGCCCCTTAGATGTTACAAATGCGGCAAGATCGGACACATATCCAGAAACTGCAGATCAGGACTTGATATTTGCACAATGACATTTGACGAAATGAAGGAGTACTTCAAAAAAGGAGAAGAAAATTTAAAAGAGGAAGAGAGTCAGTAGGTCCTGTACTGGACTCTCGTAATAGATACAGTGTACTAGTAGATAGTGCACAACCCCTTGATATAGCGCCTAGTGCTGACCGGGTTGATGCAAGAATGATCTCGGGAGTCTCAAGGACTTCTGAGATGTTCCCACAAGAGGCGAACTCCCAGGTGAAACACCATAATATAGCGCATGGCGCTGAAAGTGTCACTCCCAAGGAGTGTGGCAGGGCGGTAAAACCTGTGCTTAATTCCTCATTACCAAATACAGTAGTACAAGTATCTACAAAGGGACAAAAAGACAAAAAGGGAAAGCAGCATGATATAGCGCTCAGGGCTGAAACTGCTTGCCCAAAAAGGGTGTTGAAAAAGGGAGAAAAGGAGTTCATAATTAGGTCAATAGGATGAAAGGACGAGATCTTGATGGAGATCGGGTTGGAAAGGTTGGATACACATGAACAGACTCAGCAAACCGCATTGCTCGATTCAGGAGCAACAGGGTTGTTCATGCACGCAGCATATGCAAAAAGAATGGGCTTCAAACTGATACCCTTGGAATGCCCCATTCAAGTTCGGAATGTGGACAGAACTAATAACGAAGGAGGAATGATCACCCATGAGGTTGATCTTCTCCTATCTTATCAAGGGCACAAGGAACGAGCCACCTTTGAGATATGTGAGCTAGGGAAAACCAATGTAATCATCGGATCAACATGGTTACGAAAACACAATCCCGAAATTAATTGGGAGACTGGTCAAGTCAAATTGATGCGATGTCCACGGAGCTGTGGACATAGGCAGAGGGAGTGGACCAAAAAGTGGGAGCAAAAGGTCCGATCGGCAGAACACTGGCAGGTTCTGGAATATCTGTGGGAACAAGAGAAGGAGTTAGACTTCATGCACTGGCTCGAAGAAAAAGAGGAAAGTGAGAAGCATCTCACATACATAGAACAGATGAAACACCCGAGTCAATACAAGTATGGGGATAAATACCCATTCTTACCAGTGTTCCCATCTGCAGTCAGTCCCAAAACCGGATCAACAAAACATGTACGAGAATTGGCAAAACTCACAGCCAAGGAGATGGTACCCAAACAATATCATCAATACCTTAAAATCTTTGAGAAAGGAGCATTGGAGCGCATGCCAGCTAGGAAGCCTTGGGATCACACAATTGATACCAAACCAGGCTACCAGCCCAGAAAAGGGAAAGTCTACCCTCTATCCCCAGATGAGCTGCAAGAAGTACGGAACTTTGTGGACAACCAATTAGCTAAAGGGTACATCCGACCCTCCAAATCACCACAAACATCACCTGTCTTCTTTGTAAGCAAGAAGGATGGAAAGAAGCGGATGGTTCAGGACTACCAATACCTGAACGAATGGACAGTTAAAAATACCCATTACCACTAATATTGGAGCTCGTAGATCGAGCAGGGAGTGCTAAATACTTCATCAAGCTAGATCTTTGGTGGGGTTATAATAACATACAGATCAAAGAAGGCGACGAATGGAAAGCTGCATTCACTACCCCTGAAGGTTCTTTTGAACCAGTAGTAATGTTTTTTGGGCTAACCAACTCGCCAGCCACTTTCCAAGCAATAATGAATGACATTTTCCGTGATATGATCAACGCAGGAAAAGTCATTGTGTACATCAATGACATACTCATCTTTACCAAAACAAAAGAGGAGCATGATGCAATCGTACAACAAGTCTTGCTACGTTTGGAAGAAAACGATCTATATGTAAAACCAGAAAAATGTGTGTGGTGTGTAGAAGAAGTTGAATTCTTGGGAGTCGTCCTGGGACCCAAGGGAATTCAAATGGATACAAAGAAGGTCGAAGCTATTATTAGCTGGCCCACCCCTTCTTGTGTCAAAGACATACAAAGGTTTTTAGGCCTAGCCAATTACTATAGGTGCTTCATACAAAACTTTGCAAAAATTGCATGACCACTACATGATCTGGTCAGAAAAGAAAAGACATGGGAATGGACGGAGGTCCAAGAAAAAGCTTTCAAAAGCCTGAAAAAGACATTTACAGAGCAACCCTTGCTAGTTGCCCCGGATTCAGACAAAAAGTTCAGGGTAGAGTCAGACACATCAGATTACGCTATGTGTGGCGTTTTATCTATGCTCTGCAAAGATGACAAATGGAGGCCTGTGGCCTACCTATCAAAGTCGCTCAATGACACTGAGCGCAACTATGACGTTCATGATAAGGAAATGCTAGGTATTATGCATTGCCTGGAAACATGGCGTCATTACTTGGAGGGAGCATGTGAACAGTTCGAAATATGGACTGATCACAAGAATCTTGAGTACTTTATGAGTGCAAAAAAGTTAAATCGCAGGCAGGCTAGATGGGCCTTGTACCTAAGCCAATTCAATTTTGTCTTGCACCATAAAGCTGGTGTTACCATGGGAAAGGCTGATTCTCTGTCCAGGAGGCCAGACCATAAAAATGGGGTGGATGATGACAACAAGGACGTCACACTCCTTAAACCGGATTTTTTCAGAATTGCCACACTATGTCATGGACACATATTCATTCACAGCTCAGAAAAGGAACTCTTAAATAAAATCCAACATTCTGAAGCACGTGATGAAGCAGTAGTAAAAGCAGTAGAAGACATGAAAAAAGCTGGTGTTAAAACACTAAACGCTCGAGAATGGGAGATGGAACAAGGACTTATCCTCTGGCAGGGAAAAGTCTATGTACCTAAGGATGAGAAGTTGCAGATGGAGATAGTCCACTTACACCATGATACGCCCATTGCTGGACATGGAAGACAATGGAAGACGATTGAACTCGTCACAAGAAACCACTGGTGGCCGGGGATCACCAGATTTATTAAAAAGTATGTTAGTGGGTGCAATAAATGCCAGCGGAATAAGAACTTCCTGGAGCCACCCGCTGGAAAGCTAATGCCAAATTCGGCACCAGCAAGGCCTTGGACGCACATTTCCGCCGATTTTATCACAAAATTACCAGAATCACATGGCCACAACGCGATCTTGGTAGTTTGTGATCGAATGTCCAAAATGGCACATTTTATACCCACATCAGAAGAAACGTCAGCACAAGGGCTGGCAAGCTTATTTAGGGATTACATTTGGAAACTACATGGACTCCCCGAATCAATTATCTCAGATAGAGGTCCACAATTTGCAGCACAAATGATGAAAGAGTTGAATCAGATGCTGGGAATATCAATGGACTTGTCCACTGCATTCCATCCACAAACCAATGGACAAACTGAAAGGATGAATCAGGACTTAGAACAGTTCCTAAGAATCTTTGTAGACCATAGGCAAGAGGATTGGTCTGGGTGGCTGTCTATTGCCGAATTCAGCTACAATAATAAAATACAGGCATCAACAAAGCAGACACCATTTTTCATAAACTATGGAAAACACCCACGGATGGGGATAGAACCCAGGAGAGAAGGAAGTCACCTGGCAGCATCAGATTTCACTCAGAAAATGAAAGAAATCCATGAGGAAACTCAGGCAGCCTTATTAAAATCACAGGGTGATATGAAGCTGTACGCAGATAGACACCGATCGGATGCACCAGAGTACAAGGTTGGAGATAAAGTATGGCTGTCAACCAAAGATTTAAGGTTAACAGGCCAACCAACTAAAAAATTGGTGGAAAGATGGATTGGGCCATACCCAATCAAGAAAATAGTGTCACCAAATGCAGTAGAATTGGACCTACTGTTCTCCCAACAGATCCATCCCGTGGTAAACGTCTTGCAAATCCGCCCTTGGAAACGACCAATGAAAGGGCAAAAAGCACATCCTCCATCGCCAATCGAAATAAATGGTGAAAAAGAGTATGAAGTAGAGGAGATAATCAATGTAAGACTAAAAAGGAATAAGATCGAATACTTGGTAAGGTGGAAAGGATACACCGCCGAACATAACTCCTGGGAACCATTGGACAATCTACAAAATGCAAAAAGAAAAATAAAAAGCTTTTATGATAGAAACCCTGGAGCCATCAGAAGGCTTGACAAAGCAACCTTTGATAAGTTGACTTTCAGACCTTATGAAAACTTCACACAATCCTCGGATAAGATAGTATCCAAAATAGATGTCAATGCAGTAGCACCAGCTGCAAAATGGGAACAAAACTGGCAAAAATGGAAAGGAAGAAAAGGTCTAGACACCCTTACAGAGCCAGGAGATGTGGAAGGGCCATGCCAATGTAACATGTGCCTACGTCAATCACATGATATAGTGCCTCGCACTGAAACGATTGAAGACCTTACCCCACCTTCACGCCCACTCTCACCCATCATCGAGGAACTAGAGGAATCGTCCGTGATAGAGCGCGATGCACTGAAAGATGATAACGAAGTTTAAAATTTGTCTGGAAGCCAAATCTTAAAAAGGGGGTACTGTCATGACCAACTGAAAAGCTTCAGCTTTTTCACTAAGTCATTTCCATTTTATTATTCATTTTCTTCATATTATATAAACACATGCTGACTAAGCAGGCGCCTATCGCTTGGCGCTTAGATAAAAGCAGTAGATAAGATACCGGAGTCCAGCACCAATGACTCATTACTATTACTACATGTGCAGTCACCTTACTCATACATGTACTATATTTAGAGTAGGGCTTAGGGTAGTGCACAGACCACCTGTCGTAGTATATAAGGAGTGCAATCTAGCACCCAGAGTCCTCAGTCGAGTTCTCTTGGGTTTCCCCTCCCTCCTCTCCTCCTCCTGTCTTGTCTGCTGTCTGGGGCTCTTAGGTGTCACGCCGAGGGAGTCCTGATACAGTGCACAAAGTCTAACTCCTTTTCCTGCTCCCACAAATACTCCAGAACATGCCAGTGTTCTGCTGATCTGACTTTTTGCTCCTGCTTCTTGGTCCACTCTCTTTGTCTATGTCCACAGCTCTGCGGACAGCATGTCAATTTGATTTGACCAGTCTCCCAATTTATTTCCAGATTGTGTTTTTGTAACCATGTAGACCTGATGATTATGTTGGTTTTCCCCAGCTTGCATATTTCAAATGTAACCTGTTCTTTATGCCCTTGATAAGATAGAAGAAGATCAACCTCATGGGTGATCATTCCTCCTTTGTTATTGGTTCTGTCCACATTCTGAACTTGAATGGGGTGTTCCAAAAGTATAAGTTTGAAACCCATCTGTTTTGTGTATGCAGTATGCATAAACAACCCTGTTGCTCCTGAATCAAGCAATGCAGTTTGCTGAGTTTGTTCATGCATGTCCAACCCTTCCAACCCAATCTCCATCAGGATCTCATCCTTCTGTCTGATTGATCTAATTAAAAATTCTTTTTCTCCTTTTTTCAACACTCTTTTAGGACAAGCAGTGTCAGCGCCAAGCACTATATTTTCCTTTTAAGTCCTTTTGTCCCTTTGTAGATACTTGTACTACTGTATTTGGTAATGAGGAATCAAGCACAGGTTTAGCCACCCTGCTGCACTCCTTGGGAGTGACACTTTCAGCACTGTGTGCTATATCATGGTGTTTCACCTGGGAGGTCACCTCTTGCAGGAATGTCTCAGAAGTCCTTGAGACTCCCGAGATCATCCTTGCATCAACCCTGTCAGCATTAGGCACTATATCAAGGGGCTGTGCACTATCTACCAAATTATCTAATACAACATATCTATCATGAGAGTCCAGTATGGAACCTACTGACTCTCTTCCTCTTTTAAAATTTCTTCACCTTTCTTGAAGAACTCCTTCATTTTGTCAAATGTCATAGTGCAAATGTCTAGTCCTGATCTGCAGTTCCTGGAAATGTGTCTGACCTTGCTGCATTTGTAACATCTGATTGGTGGTCTTTGATTTTGATTGACATCCATTGTGTTAGGGTTCAGCCAATTAGCCATACTACTTGAACTCATGGAGGCTCCAGCTCCCAATCATCCCTGGCTCACTGATCCCAATCCAAATTTCCATCAGGGTTTAGGCTGACCAGAGGCTACCAGCCTCGCTGTATCTGGGCCTTTGGATGCTCCTTCACTCCTGTTGGCAGAGTTACTGGTCTGCGAGGAGTAGTACTTCTCCTTGGCTTTCACCTGTCTCCACTGGCGATCAAGTTTTACTGCTCTTTGATACCATCCATCAATGGTTTCAGGCACTTCATTGGCCTCCATGATCCTTTTTCAGAGTCTGGTATTTAGGCTGCATTTGAACTCTTCAATAAGAGCTCTCCCTAGGTATCCAGTGCCTCATGATACCTTTTTAAATTTTTGTATGTGTTCTTCACATGTGCTGGACCCTTGTGTCATGGTCTGCATCTCCGAGATTTTTGATGACTGCTCATCTGTATCCCCAAAGTCTCTCCCAATCTGCCTAAATAATTGTTCTGCCATTTGCAGAAGTCCTTCTTCATCATTGGCCATTTGTTCCAACAGATTGTCCTTCCAATCTGCGGCAAAGCCTTCTGTCATGTATGATAGGATCAATAAGATCCATTCCTCCTTGTTGGATTCTGGCATCTTTAATTGTATGTAAAGTCAGCAAGTGTTGATGAAGTTGGTAACTTCCAACATCTTTCTGGAAAAGACCAGAGGTTTGGCTACATCTATTCTAGATGATCTGCTGTTACCAGTTCTGGGAATATTGAATACTGTTTCTGGTGGTATGTTAATGATATTTGTGGAAGGAGGGGTAGGTGCTGCTGCTGCCATGGCAGCTTGTGCAGTGTTTGCTTGGAGCTGTGTCAGCTGGGTTTGTAAAGTTTGGATAGTTGCAGCTTGCACATTGAGGAGATTCAGCAATTCTGCTGATGTCATTTCTTGGGGCACTGCCATACTGTGATAGTTTGGCAGTGGCAATGTAGGTGATGGTGTAAGCAGGGGAGGGTGGTGATGAAAAAGGTGGTGTGGGTTCTCCAATGAAATCTGTGTTGGAGTTGAATAATAAATTTGGGTTTAAGGTTGCTGGGCTGGGTAGTAAGATGGGAAACAGTGCTGGTTCCCACTGATGTTGTTCCTCTGTGATAGAGTTTGTTGATTGTGATGATGATGATGATGATGCAGTAGATTCCCCTTCTGATGATGAACTAAATCTGGTGTTGTTTGGATCAAGATTGCCTGTGACAGTGTCCCAAAAAAGTATCATTATTGTCTCCTATTTTGTACTTGTATGTAAGGGAGGTCTTGGCCTGTCACTTGCTTGGGAATGTATGTACAAAATGTGCACTCAGGGTCTACAACCACCCCTGCAGTGCTACAATTTACTTTACTGACTACTGGATTTATTTTATAAAAAGGTCTATTTAATCAGGGTCCAAATGGTTGTCCTGATGCTGCTACACGATACAGGTGTGGGCCTTTCTCAGAGATGCATGGGCAAGTGCTGGCTATCTCCATGGGGTATGGAAGAAGAGTATTTATGTATTTACAAATATAGCCTTAAGGGGCCTAGACCAGGGCAATTTACCATGCCAGGGGGCTGGTGAGGCTTGTCCCTGGATACAAGTTATGTATCATGTGATTAGAATTTTAACATTGGTGTACAATGGAGCAAACAATTCCCCTGTTCTCTGCCACTTAACCCTGTGGTCTGGGTGTATCAAGCGTGGGGCTGTTGAGCAAACTAGTCAAGTTCTACTATCAGGACTCCCTTGGCATGACGCCTAAGAGCCCCAGACAGAGAACTTAACAGGAGGAGGAGAGGAGGGAGGGGAAACCTGAGAGAACTTGACTGAGGACTCTGGGTGCTGAATTACACTCCTTACATACTATGACAGGTGGTCTGTGCACTACCCTAGGCCCTACTCTAAATATAGTATGGTGTGAGTCAGACAAATGTGTTTCATATTTAACTGTTATTATATCCATGGTCTAGAACATCTATTGATAGAGATGACATCATAAGGCACCATATGATATCATCAGGTACATAATGAAGTCATAGTGACATCATTAAGATAACTATCAGTAGATAATGAAGTCATAAAGAACTTTATGATATCATATAGAACATATTAGAAGGAATATAATAAGACAAGGTACAGAATGACCTCATCTACAGCAATGTGCAGCAATGCTCAGTCATTTGCTGTGCAAAGTACAGCAATTGCACTGCATTTGGATAGCTTCTACACAGCTCCATTGGTAGAATAATGTGTATGTAAGCTAGGGTTCCAAAATGCATAAAAGGAGGGCATTCTGAATGACTGTCCCTCAGTTCCAAGAACTACAAAGTCAATAGTAAGGCTAACAGTACTAACAAAGAGTAAGTAGTTAAATCCTTACTTAGTTCTGTCCTGTGCTGCTCTCCCCTGATTTAACAGGCATGTCGTGACTTTACCTGCGTCACATGCCTGTTTGGCCCAATTGACCAAAAAACAGCCTGCATCCACAGCAGAGTGTTTAGAGAAGGAGTGTAAAATGCTCGAAGATGTCCTGAATCAGTTGGAACCAGGATTGGCAGTGCAGGAGGTGCTTGTTACGATATGGACTTTTTCTTTATTTTTCTCTATTTTATTCAGAGACCTACGGACATATAACAAGACGCGAGCATACGGCGTGGAACCCCTATCCAGATATGGCAGGAGGATTATATAACCCAGGGTGGCTATACAATCAAGGCTAATAGGGGATATTGGGTGAAACAGCATTCGCGGGAAGGGACCGGGAGTCTGGGTGAGTCCGGACAGGTCTGGGAGATGGGCCTGGGTCTTGTTGCTGCGCGTGCATAGCCTTAGCGGCTGCGCAGACTGTGCGCACAGACCAACGACTCAGGTATATAAGGAGTGCGTTCTGTAGGTAGGAGTCCTTAAGACTCTAGATTGTTTCCTCCTTGTAGGTCACAGACTATTGTGTCTAGGCTTCGTCTTAATCTATTCATCTCCTCTGAAGCTTGTGATTGTGTATAAGGATTAGTCCTAACATAATCTAGAGTCTTCCATATCACACCCTTCGTCGTTGGTCATAGCGCGGAGCAAGTCTTGCTCGCTGTCGCGGACAGTGACAAGGAGAGTCTCGCTTCAGTAAACCGTCTGACTCTGTACACGTTACAACACGTGCCTACAGACAGCCTCGAGGACTCTAGGCAACGTCGACTTCAACAACAGATAGCCTCATCTTACCATTGTAAGGTGACTATGGCCAATTGGCTACTGGCAACCAAACAGTATTAGACGAGAGCTTGGAGCGTGCTGTAGTCAACCGGGCAGGGTCTTGCAGGCACCAGCACTAATACTGCGGAAAAGGGGGCGGAACCCTCGAAGACAATCCATTTGTGTGTCGTGTATCAAGGAGATACAGTCTGAGAATACCAATTACGTATCGGATCTATTGATCTGAGCACAAGGACATCTCAGTGAAAACCCGGGCACCACACATCTGGGTCAGTTGAAGGAACGAAATCGAACATTCGAGTGCGGGTGCATTATTGACTGCATCGGACAGTGGACATATTAGGAAGTACGTTTACGGAAGAAGAGGCGACATCCCTCTACTTGAGGCATCATCGGAATCGCGGATCTAAGCAGATCAAAAACAATCGGAATGGCAGGGCTGTTCAACTACGTATTGCCAAGGGCCAGTATGACCCTTGAGGAGATCGGGATCATCTTCTCAATCGGATGGGCGCAGGGGTGTGCAGCAAAGAAATCACCTACTATATCAATCAAGGAGGTTCGGACTGACAACCGACCTCATGATGCACATGTCAGGGCTTGGCAGCGCTGGCAGAAGGAACAGAGATGTCTTCAAAAGGAAATGAAACGTCAGGAGAAACTAGCGGCATGGCGTGCCGAAGAAGCGGCCATTAAGGAACAAGAAGACGCATGGCAGGAGCTATTAAAAATAGGCCATGAGCAACTATTACAAAAGCGTCGGTTCAAGGAGCTCGAGCAGCAGATAGCCAGGGAAAAGAAAACCCTGGAGGATGTTCTAAATCAGTTGGAACCTGGATCGGCCATATGGGAGGTGTTGTTCAATACGCCATCAAATATTAGACTACTATTGATCAGTTTCAACACCTATACATTGAAACATGACGGTCTGGTTTTAACCGCCAAGGAACGGAATCGGTTAATGCATGCCCTAAATGGGAATATAAAAGGAGCAGTAGAAGTCCATCATCGATACAGCAATTATTCGGTTCATCCTGATATCCCCGGATATTGTTACCTCAGTATGATTAAAGTGCAGTATTGGAATCAATACAATTGGCCAGCCTACCCCCAAATATTTGAATTGGTGTCATGGGACCCCAGATTGAGGAACACCAGAGCACGGATCACCGTCAGACCCACTCAAGGGGTTGATAATTGCTATCATGTGGAGCCTTGTATGAGTGGGCTCCAAGCCTGGAGATACATGTTCTTTTTGGAACGAAAAGGATCAGGACACAAACGGCTCAGGGCATTCCGGTTTACTGCCGACATGCTTAACAATATGTACAATGCATTAACTGGTTGGAGAACCGTATGGGCAGAAGACACAGAACTGCCGGCTCCTCAAGGTGCTACAGCAGCACAGATCGCTGCCCAGGAAGATATTATCCAAAGGCAGCAAATGCAACGAGAAGAAACCATTACAGCAATCGGACAGGTAGTAACTGGAATAGTCAATGAATATTGACAAGTCAACCCTATACCACCGCCTACACCTTTGACTAAAGCCGAGATGCCAGATTATTATGAAGGAGATCCCCGCATGGTAGATGGATGGCTGAGGCAGATGAGAACATACTTCACACTGGCTCGAGAAACTCAATTAGATCGAAAGATCTCCATCTGTTTATACCAGATCCGAAAAGGAAAAGATAATCGAGCAGGAGATTGGGCAGGAGTGAAACTCAAAGCAGTTCAGGATGCGGACCAAGAATACCAAAACAAAATGGCTAATTCTGGGTGGCCAACTAACCTGTCCTGGGCTTTGCTAAATCAAGGTGTTATTGTGAATGATCATGAAATCAGATGTCCCTTAAGAAATCAGTTCCCTTTTACCTCATGGGAAGATTTTACAATGCAGATGCATGAATTCTTCATGTCAACCGAGACTCGCGAAAAGGCAACAGATGCGATTCTTGCATTAAAACAAGGAAACACAATGGTTGAAGATCATGTAGTCAGGTTCAATGCCCTGGTACCATTGGTCGGATGGGACAATAGAGCGTTGATTGCATTATTCAAGCAAAACATCAATCCTGCATTAGGACGAGATCTGATTAGGCATGGAAATCTAGGGGATAATGCAACCCTGAAACAGATCCAGGATCAGGCAATAGAGCTTGCACAAGCCTATCGTAAGGCAACAGAAGCGTACGGGCCGGATAGACAAAAAGGCGGATACAAAGAAAAAACGGTTGCTAAGGATAGCAAACCGAACCAGTTCCAATACAGTATGCCGACAACGTCCAAGGATCCGAATGCTATGGATGTCGATAAAAGTAAGAAACCCATTACCGGGAACTGCTACAATTGCGGCAAAGAAGGACACTTTGCACGAGATTGCCCAGAACCTAGGAAACCTCGATGGAAGGATACGGGGAAGTGGAGAGCAAGAGAAGTCAGGATAGAGGAGCTTACCGAGGAGCAGTGGAAAGAACTCGGAAAAGAGAAGGGTTTTGGCGAAAGCCAGTAGGCGAGCGCTCAGCACTGCTGGCTGATAGAGTTTCGAAATCAAACAATGATTCTTGTGTAAATGTACAAGGACTGTTGTATGAATATTCTTCTCATATTCATCGAATTCGAAACTTAAGTGTGAGCGCCAAACCTAGGATCAAACAATGGACCCCTGCATGGGTAATGAGGAGGATATGGCAACAAAGCGAAGCTGTTGCAATAGACTGCTTAAGGGTATGGGTTCATGACAAACGTTTATCTGAAGTAACACTGCAACTCCTGAAGGAGCTGAACCAACAATCAGAATCCGAAGCGATGTGGAACTTGGCACAGTTGCAACAACAAATTGTCAAAGCTTCAGGAAAACAAGAAATGAACCTCAGAGGGATCATAACCACTATGGATACAGGATCCACAATTCCTGTCACGGCTTTAGTGGACTCAGGGTGCACAGGATTGTGCATTAACGATGAGTTTGTGGAAAAGCATTGGATGAACAAGCAACGCCTTTTACGGTTGGTGCCAGTCCATAATGCAGATGGAACTCGTAATACCATGGGAAATATCGAATACATGGTCCAGTTTAAACTACAAATTGGAGATCATGAAGAAGTTATGGATTGTTGTGTCGCACGACTAGGAAAAACAGACTTGTTTTTGGGTCATGACTGGTTACAATTGCATAATCCCAGTATGAATTGGAAGAAGCATGAAGTAACTTTCAGCCGTTGTCCGGGAACTTGTTGGAATCAGTCCAGTGTAAATGAACCTGAGGAGGAGGTAGACGAAACCGAATCCTTAGAGGACGGGGAACGTCTGTTTGCTGTACATATAGGACAAGAAGAGTTAAAACTGAGACCACTTTCAACCGACATTGCAGCAAAGGAGGCGTTGGCTAGCAAGAAGCGGTCGCTAGAAGAAACCATACCAAGGCATTACCTCAAATATCGAAAGGTGTTTGAAAAAGAAACTTTTGATGAGCTACCGCCGAGGTGGCCATGGGATCACGCTATTGAGTTTATCCCAGGAGGACAACCAACAGATTGCAAGGTGTACCTGTTAAATAAAGAAGAACGGGAACAGCTGGATGAATTTCTGGAAGAGAAGTTGAAATCCGGACAAATCAGACCAAGTACTTCTGAACAAGCATCGCCATTCTTCTTTGTTAAGAAAAAAGATGGCAAATTGAGACCAGTACAGGATTACTGGAAGTTAAACGATATCACGCGGAAAAATTGATATCCATTACCATTAATTGGTGAATTGATTGATCGACTATCAAAAGCCAAGGTCTTCTCAAAGATGGATATTAGATGAGGTTATAACAATATCAGGATTAAAGAAGGTGACGAGTGGAAAGCGGCTTTCAAAACCCATCGAGGCCTGTTTGAACCCCTGGTTATGTTCTTTGGTCTTTGTAATTCTCCAGCAACGTTTCAAACAATGATGAATGATATCTTTAGGCAGGAAATTGCCGAAGGTTGGGTTGTCATCTATATGGATGACATCTTGGTGTTCTCTCAAACACAGGACGCACACACAATGCATGTTAATCGCATTTTGGCCAAACTAGAGAATCACAAATTATCATTGAAACCGGAGAAATGTTGGTTTGATCAACCCCAAATCGACTTCCTGGGGCTAGTAATTAGTCAGGACTCCATTCAGATGGAAAAAGGCAAAGTACAGGCTGTGGTGGCCTGGCCGACCCCTACATGTAAACGTGAACTGCAGCAGTTCTTGGGCTTCATTAACTTCTACCGGTGTTTTGTCCCAGGCTTTGCAAAAATGGCGAAGCCTTTAACAGGTCTTACTGGCAAGGTTGAGTGGCTCTGGACGGATCAGCAGACGTTGGCCTTTCAGGGGCTGAAAGACCTTGTGGCGAGGGAGGTAGTCCTCAAAATTCCTGATGACGACGGTCAATTTTGTGTTGAAGTAGACGCGTCTGATTTTGCAATTGGCGGAATTTTGTCCCAGCAGAGCAAGGATGGTACATGGCAACCTGTGGCTTTTATTTCAAAGTCGTTAAACGAAGCGGAGCGGAACTATGAGATTTATGACAAGGAAATGCTTGTGGTCATGCATGCATTTTATGAATGGTCTCATTACCTGAAAGGTGCAAAGGAACAGATCGAGGTTTTAACGGATCATCAAAACCTCACATACTTCCGAAAACCGCAAAACCTGAATAGGAGACAGGCACGATGGGTCACAGATTTGCAGGAGTTCAACTTTGTCATTAAACATCGATCCGGAAAGTCCAACTCGAAAGCGGATCTATTGTCAAGAAGAGCAGGACATGAAAAGGGACAAAATGATAATGAAGGAGTAATACTCCTGAAGGATCATTTGTTTGTAAGGGTCTATGATGATGATCGGGCAATCGAGGACATCATTAAGGAGATTCAGAAGGTCTCGGCTCGGCAATGGGAAACTCAGGTTCGGCAAGGTATCGAGCAGCAGGACCCGGACTTTAAAATCGAGAAAGGATTAGTTGAATGGAAGGGTCGAATTTACGTTCCAGCGGACGCACGGATCAGGGGTGACCTAATTCAGATTCACCACTCCTGGGGGCATTCAGGGGTAGTTAAAACCGTGGAAAGTCTCACCCGCAATTTCTGGTGGCCACAAATGCGGAAGGACATTGAACGCTTTATACGAGGATGTGAAACGTGCCAGAGAGCAAAACCAGATCAACAGCCAAGAGCAGCGCCATTAAATCCAAATGAGATTCCTGACGCACCATGGGAAGTCATCTCGGTAGATCTAATCGGACCATTACCTGACTCAAAGGGCAACGACATGATCATGGTTGTGGTAGATCGGTTCACAAAGAAGGCCTACTTCCTCCCAACAACGTCATCAATCATGTCACAAGGAGTAGAGGTTCTATTCCAAGATAACGTCTTTAGGGAACATGGCCTGCCAAGAAAAGTCATTAGTGATCGAGGACCGCAATTCATTTCAAAATTCATGGACGATCTGTATGGGATCCTAGGAATACAGGCTAACAGGTCTACGGCTTATCACCCGCAAACTGATGGGCAGACAGAACGCGTTAATCAAGAAGTCAAAGAGTTCCTGACAATGTTCGTCAATCATCGACAGGACAATTGGAGCGATTGGCTTGCAGTAGCTCAGTTCTGCCATAATGACCGAGTACATTCATCTACAGGGTTCTCACCATTCTTCATGAACTACGGAAGACATCCCAACAAGAGGATGAATCCGCTGTATCAACCAAAAACTGTGGTCATGGAGGAACTAGTTAAAGAAATCGAGGATGTCCATGCCTAAAAACGCGCTGGAGAAAACCGCTGAAACAATGAAGAAGCAGTGGGATGCTCACAAGACACCAGCACAAAATTACCAACCAGGAGATAAGGTGTACCTCAGTACAGAGAATTTGCCGACGCTTCGAGCAACTAAGAAGCTGGATGGCAAGTTCGTGGGACCCTTGGAAGTGGTTGAGAAAGTTGGCACATCTGCATACCGGTTAAAGATTCCCACAGCTTGGAAGATTTACAACGTCTTCAACAAAGTACTTCTGAAACCCTATATTGCGCCGGAATTCCCCAACCAAATCGAAAAGGTTGCCAAACGAAAGGAGGCACAAATGGTAGAGGAATCCGAGGATGACGAGTACGAAGTTGAGGAAGTTATGGACAGCAGAGTTAGCGGACGAAACGGTGGCAGGTTAGAATACTTGGTCAAATGGAAGAACTACCCTGTGGAAGAATCAACATGGGAACCAGCAGAGAACCTGGCTAATGCTAAAAAAGAGGTTCAGAAATTCCATAGGCAAAACCCAAGTGCACCCCGGTGACTGGCAATCACAGACTTACAGTTTAAAAATTGGCATAACTACACAGATACAAAGGCTCCCAAACGGTTGTTTGGTTGGGAAGACGGTAAATTCGAGCGTGACTACCTCGACAAATTAAAACGGAATTGGCAAAGGTGGAAAGGCGACCGCAAACTCATCTACGCTGAACCCGACACAGAAGGGGCGTTCTCAAGAGACTTTGAGCGCGGTGGACTGGTTAAATCCATGCTTAATTCCCTAAGGCAAACCTTCGCATGATATAGCACTCGGTGCTGAAGCGATTTATGACCAACGCGTGACTTCCCGGGACGTGAAGTCTTAAGGAGGAGGTCATGTTACGATATGGACTTTTTCTTTATTTTTCTCTATTTTATTCAGAGACCTACGGACATATAACAAGACGCGAGCATACGGCGTGGAACCCCTATCCAGATATGGCAGGAGGATTATATAACCCAGGGTGGCTATACAATCAAGGCTAATAGGGGATATTGGGTGAAACAGCATTCGCGGGAAGGGACCGGGAGTCTGGGTGAGTCCGGACAGGTCTGGGAGATGGGTCTGGGTCTTGTTGCTGCGCATGCATAGCCTTAGCGGCTGCGCAGACTGTGCGCACAGACCAATGACTCAGGTATATAAGGAGTGCGTTCTGTAGGTAGGAGTCCTTAAGACTCTAGATTGTTTTCTCCTTGTAGGTCACAGACTATTGTGTCTAGGCTTCGTCTTAATCTATTCATCTCCTCTGAAGCTTGTGATTGTGTATAAGGATTAGTCCTAACAGTGCTATTCAACACACCTTCAAACATTGAATTACTATTGATTAGTTTCAACATTTACATGTTGAAACATGATGGATTGGTCTTGACAACAAAAGAGCAAAACTGATTGATGCACGCTCTTAATGGGAATATCATGAATGCAGGGCAAGTCATGAGAAATGAAAGGTGGCTCCAGAATGAGGAGTGACTCCGAGGGGAAAGATATGATCCCTATCTTTCCACATATATCCAATGGAAGTTGCCTAGGAACTATACACTGCCTCGCATTTCCCAATATGGGGAAGATGAAATTTTCACACCGCCTGATCATGATTACTTCCTGTCTAAGCTGGGAGAGGACATTGAGTTCACACAGCACTGGGTCCAAGGTATCTCAAAGAAGAAACTGGTGCTACCTGGATCTTACACAATGGCGATCCCTAAATCAGTGCCCTGGAAGGTAAATGGATACTGCTACCTATATCTGTTTAAAAAGGAATTCCATAATCAGTTCCATTGGCCGTAATGGCTGACACTGGAACAAATCCTTTCATGGGAGCCAGAACTGAGAGATTACTCCGCAGTCTTCAGGTTACAGGATAACGTCAAACCTGATAAATTCCATGTGCTGGAATGGGCAGAAATAAGTCTCAAGAAAGACGAGATCTATACATGGAAAGATTTGGAATGTCTTGAGCAGCACAGAAAATTTAACAAGAAAGCTAGATTTGGAGGACAGGGAAAGTCTAAGAAGCCCAGATCTAAATCACCTGTAACAATCTCCTCATTCATGCAAGGGATCTCAAACAACCCATCAGTTAAATCCTTACTGGAGCTAGGTGTTACGAATCAACGGTTTCATGTCACAATGGGTGACATGTGTGATGAACAGGCGCCCATGGTAGCACCCTAGCTTACATCAGCAGGGCATGTGGTTAAGGGGAGGCGGACATGAGGGGGCCATGAGGCGAGGGGTATATAGTAGTAGTTGGAGCGTGAGAACCCCCAGGGTCTTGATAGTCACTGTCGTAGACAGTCCTACAGAGTTTCTTTTTCTTTTCCTTGTTCCTCTGGTTGTGCGACTTGGTCTACTGACCTTGTAACATAATCAAGAGCCTTACAAGACTACCTCGCATGACATATCGACTACCGACTGTGACAGTGATCGCTATGCCAGCATTACCAGCAACTCAGCTCTCAGGTGCTAACAGCGCATCTACTCAAGGTGTCGTTGACGCAACCAAACTTCAAGTCGCTCAGCAGAGCGCATCAGTCAATGGATCCAGTATGGAATCCGTTTCTATTTCCTTTACACAGGTCGCAGCTACTCAGGTGACACAACTGCGCTGAGTGCGAGTACCATCCTGCCCCGGGATAGTGGGTCGGGGGGAATGGCAGCTGGCACAGCAGAAGAGGGTGGGAAAACACCCGAAAGCAACGCAGGGGGGTGCTGTGTATCAAGGATGCACAGTCTTGGAAAACCAATCATGTATCACGGCTAGTTCTGTGAGCATGAGGACATCCAAGCGAAGACCTGGGCACCACCTCCCTGTGTCACATGGTGGAATTAAATCGAAGAGTTCTGCAGGGGTGTGGGCCAATCGTGCCAAATTGACCCCGAGAACAGGTGGGAATTCCTCTGGCAACATCCCCGTAAGGGCATCTCAGCAGATGAACAGGAAGGCTCCTTGCATCAGGTCGGTGCAGGACCTGAGCAAGACGGAGTTTTTATTACAGGGGCTTATTGAGAGCCATATCGAGGACGAGTGGCGTGCTCGTGAAAACACAAACTACGCACAGTGGCAGGCCTATGAACAACAACGGCTTGCACGACTGGCACGTCAGCCAGTACCCGCCGACCACAACATGCATGTGTGTCGGTGGATTATTCACAAGGCCGCGGAGTGCTGTAGGCATGAGGTTGAGGAGACATGCCGTCTCCTTGCTGAAGCCGACAGAGTGGCTCGGGCCGAACAGTCCGAGGCATGGGAGGCGTTACTCAGAGAGCACAAGGAACGTGATGAGGCAGCGTGTCTCGAAAGAGAAAAGGCGCAGGCTCCACGTGTCCAGGAAAGGGCGCAGAAGGCAGTAGAGGTCAAGTCTTCAGCACGGGTAGCAGCAGCACCAGGCAGAACCAAGACGGTTCCCAGTTTCAAGTACATGGCTGATGAGCTTGTTGGCAGATTTATCCCTAAAGCCAGTTGGGATAACAAAAAAAAATCCGCAGTGGCGTTATACAAACAGGTGTACACCAAGTACAATGAAATGATCAACCGGCTGGAAAACATGCCAGGTGTTCATATTGAGTTGGTGTAATGGATATACATTGTCTTTGACAATGTATCCCTTTACATTCTAGATTCATTAATTCAAATGGACATGCATACTAGATATGCATGTCATTAATAAATATTAAAATAAATATTATATTTATGTGTGGTCACGCAACCTTAAGTTGCGTGTCACTGATTATGTAAGAATAGTTTTATTTACAAGTAACAGCCACAGCACTACAAGTACAAGGTCCAATAAAGTTGGTTCAGTGTACGGCACATGGCGGGACTTAAGAAACCACCAAACCAGGGTCTATGGGTTTCAACTCATAGATCCTTTACACTTTTTTACACTTCCATCAGGAAGAGTAGTGCAAAGAAGACATCTTTTGATGTCTTCTCTTCTTCTTTGGCTCCAGGAGGAAACCCTTGCAAATGCGAAGGGTTAAACTCGAGAACCCTCCACTTTGAGAGGGTTCAGACCAATAAATTTGCACTTGATGAATTTCAGTGTGCAGAGAAGCTACAAGCTTCTCTATGTGTGATGCATCATTACCCTCGCAAATGCGAAGGGCTTAAACCCGCAAACCCTCCACTTTGAGAGGGTTCAGACTGAATATGATTGCACCCAATGAGCTTGGGTGCACAGAGAAGCTACAAGCTTCTCGACATGTGACACATCACCAGGAGAAGTACTTGTACTTCTCGACAAAAGCGCTGCTTTTGCTGACTGTTTTACAGTCAAAAAGCCACCTTGAGACCAAAGCGAACCTTTTGGTCTCGTCTGACACCCAGAGGGACCTATGTGCCCTCAAACTCTCCACTTATAGAGAGTTTATCGAAATCTGCCTGCGCTCAATGACAGAGCGCACGCTTTGAGAAGCTCTGTACTTCTCAATACACATCCAGTCATCTGGAGGCATCCTGGAACTCTCCACTTATTGAGAGTTCAAGAAATCAGGCTGCGCTCAACACAGCACACGCTTTGAGAAGCTCTATGCTTCTCAATCCTCCTCCAGTTACCTGGAGGAGCTCTCGAACTCTCCACCTATGGAGAGTTCATTCAATTAGCCTGCGCTCAACAGAGCGCACGCTTTGAGAAGCTCTGCGCTTCTCAATTCTCCTCCAGTTACCTGGAGGAGCCCTTGAACTCTCCACCTATGGAGAGTTCCTATATTTTACCTGCGCTTGATAAAGCGCACGCTTTGAGAAGCTCTAGGCTTCTCAATTCTCCTCCAGATACTTGGGGAAGCTTGTGAACTCTCTACCTATGGAGAGTTCACTCAATTTACCTGCGCTTGATAAAGCGCACGCTTTGAGAAGCTCTAGGCTTCTCAATTCTCCTCCAGATACTTGGGGAAGCTTGTGAACTCTCTACCTATGGAGAGTTCACTCAATTTGCCTGCGCTTGATAAAGCGCACGCTTTGAGAAGCTCTAAGCTTCTCAATTCTCCTCCAGTTACCTGGAGGAGCTCTCGAACTCTCTATCTATGGAGAGTTCATTCAATTATCCTGCGCTCAACAGAGCGCATGCTTTGAGAAGCTCTAAGCTTCTCAATTCTCCTCCAGTTACCTGGAGGAGCTCTTGAACTCTCTACCTATGGAGAGTTCATCTAATTAGTCTGCGCCCAACAGAGCGCACGCTTTGAGAAGCTCTGGGCTTCTCAATTCTCCTCCAGATACCTGGAGGAGCCCTTGAACTCTCCATCTACAGAGAGTTCCTTTGATTTACCTGCGCTTGATAAAGTGCACGCTTTGAGAAGCTCTAAGCTTCTCAATTCTCCTCCAGTTACCTGGAGGAGCTCTCGAACTCTCTATCTATGGAAAGTTCATTCAATTATCCTGCGCTCAACAGAGCGCACGCTTTGAGAAGCTCTAAGCTTCTCAATTCTCCTCCAGTTACCTGGAGGAGCTCTTGAACTCTCTACCTATGGAGAGTTCATCTAATTAGTCTGCGCCCAACAGAGCGCACGCTTTGAGAAGCTCTGGGCTTCTCAATTCTCCTCCAGATACCTGGAGGAGCCCTTGAACTCTCCATCTACAGAGAGTTCCTTTGATTTGCTTGCGCTCAACAGCGCGCATGCTTTGAGAAGCTCTGCATTTCTCAATTCTCCTCCAGTTACCTGGAGGAGCTCTCAAACTCTCCACTTATGGAGAGTTTGTCAAACCTATCTGCGCTCAACAAGAGTGCATGCCCTGAGAAGCTACACGCTTCTCAATTTCTTCTTCAGAACCCAGAGAAAAATTTAAAGGGGGAGAGTAGGTACCCTCTTTCGAAGTAGATAGCGAGGCCTCTTCGAGAAAGCGCCTCAGGAGATGACAAGATGACTATGAGTCATCTACAGAGGACCAATATGGTGCCTCTCCATGAGATGAAAGTGAGGCCTTTCAAGGAAGCACCTCGGGAGACAAACAAGATGACTATGAGTCATTTACAGAGGACCAATATGGTACCTCTTCATGAAAGAGAGTGGGGGCCTTCCATGGAAAGCATCTCAAGAGTAAAAAGGAGACAACTATGAGCCGTCTCAGGATGACAATGTCACCAATGGTTCTGCCTTATTAGCAGAACCAGAAATAACTCTAGAAGCGGAATGGCATTACGCCTCTGCTGAGGAACAACATGAGGCCTTTCACAGAAGTGCCTTAAGAGATGAAGGAGACAATATGGAATTTGTCTCAAGACTGGCGCACTTGCGCCAAAGAGAAATAATCTGATAGACTCGAGCTATGAGTCTAATTTAGATGTGAAACTGATAAACAGTTTTGAGACCAGAGACTGGTCTTCGATGAGAGCATGCTCTCAAACTTGAGTGGATCGTGATGGTCCAAATATAAAGAAGGATCATACAATACCTTCTTGCTTTCAATGTTACAATAGAAGTAGCCAATACACTACTTCTAAGCAAAGATACTGAGGATCCACCAGAATTTTTTTTTATGGATCTAGTTGGGGAGGGTGTGAGGACAACACATTTCATTTCACATCAACAAACCTCTACCCAAGGACTGAGACACAGTCCTCATATATGACGAGAGATCCCTACCTCCTTTAGAATGGAGGCAGGGACCCACTTCTAAATGCAAGGAGAATTAATCTTCTTTTTGTTTCCTTTGGTCTTTAGATTGATCCTTAGAACAATCTAGTTGGGGAGAGTGTAACGGATATAGCATTGTCTTTGACAATGTATCCCTTTACATTCTAGATTCATTAATTCAAATGGACATGCATACTAGATATGCATGTCATTAATAAATATTAAAATAAATATTATATTTATGTGTGGTCACGCAACCTTAAGTTGCGTGTCACTGATTATGTAAGAATAGTTTTATTTACAAGTAACAGCCACAGCGCTACAAGTACAAGGTCCAATAAAGTTGGTTCAGTGTACAGCGCACGGCGGGACTTAAGAAACCACCAAACCAGGGTCTATGGGTTTCAACTCATAGATCCTTTACAGTTGGGCAACCAGAAGGAGTCACTTTTCAATTGGGTTCATATGCAGAAGTGCAACAAATGGATCCATGACGAGAAGTCGAAGTGGTCCCAGTCCACTTTCATTAACCTGAAAAAAGTCGGAGGACAGGGATTCGATGATGAGCAGAACTTGGTGTTTGAAATCGAGTTAGATTTCCAAGTTCTAGCAAGTTATGTCAGGCATGCATTTGATTGCTTGCAACGCGATTTGGTATTGGTGGGTTGACACTGGCACCTGTCACAGAAGGCCATGAACAGACTGGTTCATGCGCTCAATGGAAACATATTCACAGTCACCAAAGCATTCATGTCCGCGATCCTGATGCTAGTAACTGCGTACATAGCAGTTTTTGGGACAACAGCGGAAAATGCAACCTGGGAAGGACGATCCGAAAATGATCGTAGAAATCGAGTCCGACCATTTGCAGAAGGGATCGGTACAGTGGCAGAGACTTTGTTCCGTCCACCCAGGGAGGAGACCGCCCTGACTGTCAAGCTGGACATGCCAGATTGTTACGAAGGTCAGCCAGAGCTAATCGCCAACTGGTTAAGAAGTATGGCAATTTACTTTCATTTGACCAAACAACGGACGGTCTCGCGACAGGTGACAATGTCACTCCAGCGCATTTGAGGCGGTTCAGCCAACCGTGCAGGGAACTGGGCAGGAGTGAAGCTCCAACGAATACTAGAGAACGCATTAGAGCGCGAGGAGTGGAAGGCATTAGGAACCTGGAGAGCAGGAACCACCTTAACACAAGAACGACATGGAATAATGTTGTTGTTAGATGGAGTAGAGAGCATCGAGCAAACGGTGTTCATTCACAAGCCACCTTTCACAAGCTGGCAAGAATTTGATATGGAAGTGTGAGAGTTCTTCCTAATGACGGAAGCCCAGGATGATGCAATTCGCAAAATCCAGGGCTTACAACAGGGGAAGTGCAATGTAGAAGATTACATTGTGGACTTTAGAGGATTAGCCCAACTAACAGGCTATAACAAGATCGCGCTCATTGCGCAGTTCAGGAGAGGATTACATCCCCAGCTTGGGCTGAGGATTGTTGAAACAGGAGCGCCGGGAGATGGGACCATTACAGGGGATTTAGAAAAATGGTACATGAAGGCAATAGAGTTAAACAAGGCTTGGCGGGATGCCAAGAAATTTTATAACATAAATCCAGGGCAAGGGTCGCATCAACCCCAGGCATCGACAGTGAGGATGCAGGGCACCCATAACAGGGTTTCACCAATGCCTGCGACTCGGACTGGTGGAGCAACGCAAGGCCCACCACTGGCAGCAGCTACCACATCAAGCGCCAGGGACCCCAATGCCATGGATGTAGATAGGAAGAAGAGCACAATTGTGTGCTACAACTGCGGAAAGATGGGACACATCAGCAGAGAGTGTAAAAGTCCCAAGAATTGGAAGGGAAAAACCAGAGTACGGGAAATGGGATGGAAGGAGTGGCTTGATGATGCCACTGAAGATGACAAAAAGGCCATTAGCAAGGCCTTGGGTTTTTGAAGCAGCCAACTGGAAATCATTCCGACTGGAAGGCCTGTAGTATTAGTTTGACAACTTGTATTAATAGTCATGCAATCCATTCCACTGAGTTAAATTGCATTGATTACGAACTAAGACAACAAAAAATAAGGAATGAGCCCATCACGACAGGAAAAGATTGCTTGAGGCCCTGGCAGACTCCATGGATGGTGAGGCACATATGGGAACGACCCATTGGCCAAGCTCTTCAGTCTCTTCGATCCTGGAGTCACAACTCCAGGATGGAAGAGGTAACGGAAGGTCTGGTATGGAGTCTGAATAGCGCAACGGAGGTACAAGCAGCCTGGTACTTGAACCACTTAAGGAATAAACCTAAGCAGGTGATAGGGACTGGGAAGAGACAGCTGAACATACCCATGATGGTTACTGATGTCACAACAGGACAATCCGTTATGATATCAGCTTTGCTGGACTCGGGGTGTATGGGTTCGTGCGTCAACTGGAATTTTGTAAAGCGGAATAACCTCAACACGAGGAAACTCCCCCATCCGATTCCTGTGTACAATGCTGATGGGTCGGAAAATGTCGATGGGCGACTGTCAGAAATGGTGCAGTTGAAAGTGAAGATCAACACGCACGAGGAAACTTGGGAATTTGGTGTCTCGAACCTTGGAAAGATGGATCTATTCCTGGGACATGACTGGTTAAAATTTCATAATCCAGATATAGACTGGAGTAAGAACATACTCCAATTCAGCCATTGTCCAGGAGCATGCTATCCAGATTCAAAAGCCCAGGAGCCCGAGGATGAAGACACTGAGGAGGAGCAAGAAATAGGTGGAGTGCATTGGGATGATGGGGATCGGCTGTTAGCGGTACAAAGAGAGGACGTAGACTTGGAATGGATCCGGGCTTATGAATCCACAGCAACCAAAATTGCTGCCGAGAATAAGGTCACTTGGACTTTAGAGGAAGTCATACCTGAGCATTACTTAGGTTACCAGAAGGTCTTTGAAAAACAGACCTTTGATGAATTACTGCCAAGACGACCCTGGGATCATGCAATCGAATTGGTACCTGGTGCCAAAATGTTAGACTGCAAGATCTATCCCTTGAGTTGTACTGAGCAGGAGGAGCTGGAGAAGTTCCTCAAGGACAATCTAGAGACGGGACGCATCCGGTCAAGTAAATCGGCAATGGCGTCCCCATGCTTCTTTGTCAAGAAGAAGGACAGTTCACTCTGGCCTGTACAGGATTATCGTAAGCTCAATGAGATGACCATTAAAAATTGGTACCCATTACCACTCATCTCCGAGCTTGTGGATAAACTGTCACATGCAAAGGTCTTCTCAAAAATGGACATCTGGTGGGGGTATAACAATGTTCGTATCAAAGACGGGGATGAACATAAAGCGGCCTTTCGGACCAATCGAGGCCTCTTTGAACCATTGGTCATGTTCTTTGGCCTCACCAACTCCCCGGCAACATTTCAAACCAGTGCACTTTGCATGATCGGAAATGCTGTACTGGGCTTGAACGTCCAAAATCGCATGCAAATATTCAAATCATGCATATGGCCCATCATGTCATATGGATTACCACTATGGTACCAGCTGAATGGGCAGGGAGTTGGACACCTAATACACAAACTGGAAATCACCGCTCGACGAGCTTTGCTATCAGTAACTGGAGCTTTCCACACGACCCCGACTTCATCTCTGGAGTTCCTGACGGGTATTCCTCCAGTAAAAGTTTACTGCGACATTCTTTTCCTGTTAAAAGATACATACAAAATGTATTTACTTAATACTCATCCATTTCACCTCTTATCTTATCTTATCTAATCTCGTTTAATCAGTATCTTATCAGAGTATTATATAATCGTTGATTGGAGATTAGATAACGATTAACGGATTAGATATGAGCAAGATAATGAGTTAATAGTGAATATTTAGTGTGTTTCATATTTAACTGTTATTATATTCATGGTCTAGAACATCTATTGATAGAGATGACATCATAAGGCACCATATGATATCATCAGGTACATAATGAAGTCATAGTGACATCATTAAGATAGCTATCAGTAGATTATGAAGTCATAAAGAACTTTATGATATCATATAGAACATATTAGAAGGAATATAATAAGACAAGGTACAGAATGACCTCATCCACAGCAATGCACAGCAATGCTCAGTCATCTGCTGTGCATGATACAGCAATCACACTGCATTTGGATAGCTTTTACACAGCTATAGCTGTGTGTACATAGCCTCGTAGTTACTCCATTGGTAGAATAATGTGTATGTAAGCTAGGGTTCCAAAATGCATAAAAGGAGGGCATTCTGGATGACTGTCCCTCAGTTCCAAGAACTACAAAGTCAATAGTAAGGCTAAACAGTACTAACAAGAGTAAGTAGTTAAATCCTTACTTAGCTCTGTCCTGTGCTGCTCTCCCCTGATTTAACAGGTTATGGGCCCTGAGCAACAGCCTTGAAACGATGACTTTTGTTGTCATTGGATGTTGACTGTGCCATTGATGAAGTATGGATAGTGTACACATGTATATTTATGTAGTTTTGTGTTTGATCTGCTAAAACCCCTCAAGAATATCAGATATACAATATGGCTCTAGGCCCTCTATTGGTCTGATGGAGTCCCACAGTGGATCGTGTGTGTATGTAGGTGTCTCCTCTTACTAATCTTCCCACATTTGTCTAGCAGCTGACCCATGATCTTGGGATAAATGATCCGCTTAATGGTAGCAGGGATACCATTTTAGTCACCCTTGTGGCTGACAGTGTGGGAGCACTGATTAAACATCTGGAGTGGCGCTTCTGAGTCGCCCTGTGTTGTGGAACACAGAAATCAAAATTCTCACATGGGCTAACTACCCCAAATAGTCATGGTTTTGACAGACCACACAGTAAAACTGTCACGGATTTGGGGCCACCTCATGGTGGATATCAGGGTCCAACCCCCTGTAAAGGCTTTGTGCACCCCCCATTGGCCGAAAGTTAATGCCCTTATAACATTATAGGAGTTTTCGTCTCCTTATTCTCTTTTTGGCTGCTAGACAGTTTTCTCAAGGGTCGTGCTGAGGTGGACTTCCGTCGTACACACAGACTAACGTGGGGTGTCTAAACAACACTCATCACTAGATTAGGATCTCTGAGGAGATCACTTTAGAACACTGATTACATACACACATACACTAGATTAGTTGGTGGATTTTCGTACGCAGGGATTTGAAGGAGCCCCTGGTACAATCTTTGGCATAGCAACATTCAATGGCCTCAACAGGTCGTTTGCATTGCTCGCAAGTTCATAACATGTTCAAATCTGGAGGATTGCACAGCCTAAGATATTTTCCTCTTCTCATGTATCATTCGAGATTAGGAATTTTGGCTGACACAATTTTTTAGATGTCTCAAGTTTACACCACTGGTTTTCTCAAGAATCAAATCACCTTCTCCTCCTACTTCCATAGCGCTAAATACAGAACCGAGTATATTAATGCTGGAGTAATTAGACGGGTTTTGTATCTTAATCCGTGGTTGGATGGAGTTGACATTGAAGATCTGATGGAAAAATACGAATCAGATGACATGATTTTTGGGAACCCCTACGATCGTATTGGCAAGTTGGTCTGGTTGGCAAATTGCAGAGCAGGCTGGAACCATATCAAGAAAAACTCCGATGTTTGTGATATGTATCCTCCTATCAGCTGCACCACGCTACCCATTGAAAAGATCGACTTGGCACCTGAAGAATCGATTATGTCTTTCATTGAAAAATGTTATGACATAGAAGAATTTAGAATGGCTGATGATCCTCATCTGAGGATGATTGGCGTTTGATACATTCTATCTTTCGACCCATACCAGGAGAGTTGCCAAGGCACTCCCATTATTCAAGGGTCGATCTATGTCAGTGATGAAAATGAAGGCATCCATCGTAGGGAATTATTGAAGAGAGAAGAAGAAGAAGAAGAAGAGGTCACCTATCTGGACACATTTGTTCCAGAAGAAGATATCGAGCTGGCAGATGATGATGATGATGATGATATCGAAATCTCTGACATATCTGTACATGGTAGTCAACTGCCTGAAAAAGACGATGACTTACCATCCTTAAAGATTCAGAGGAAGGCGCAGATGCAGATGCAGAAGGAGAAGATGAGGAAGACATACATGCAGAGGAAGACGTATCCCTCCTAAAATATGAAGGTCCATCTATATATCAATTAGGACCTAACGGCAAGCAAGGACCTCGCCTTGAGTCCCTTAAGGGACTAAAGAGTTCTGAAATTAGCAATGAACTTGCTAAACGGAGACTCAGGGCTGAGAATGCCATTTTCATATTAGATGGAAACATATACCACGAGAGGAAGTGTTACAAAAGAGTGCTAAACGAAAAGTCAGCCAAGCAGCTGAATGAAATAATGGAAATGCAAAAGTTGGTGGAGCTAGCCACCAATAGCAAAAATAAAGTGATGTACCAAAATCAGCTGCTTAACCCTATAGCTGATCAATTGGTCATAGCAAACATCCATTGGGGTTCAACGAACCCACACTTTAGTGACAAGGAAAGAACTTCGTCACAACCCAATTTCGTTTTTGCAGCCAGGGAAAAGATTATCCCCAGTAGAAGGAGAAAGGCTGGAACGAGTGCTCCAGTCATCCCCAGAGTTAATGCACCAACAGGATTAGTTGGTGGTGGGATATTACAAGGTCTGAATAAACCTTGTAATACTGCATGTACAGTAGCTGGCCCCTCAGGGGCAAATATCAATTTTTTCACGACATCTGATTATCCTGATCTGGATCCTGGAATGTTAGACGAGTTCATTAAATCCAATACTCTACCAAACAAACAACCTTCCGATGTTTGTTTCTCAGTCAATGGATATGAATTCATCTATGTACCAAAAGAAGTCTATAAGAAGTACTATCCAGATTCAGACTCAATATTCTCGGATTCTGATAAGGAAGAAAAGAAGGATGATAACCCATTCGTTCCTCAACCAACTGACTCTAACAAAGAATTAGCTGTTCCTACAAATACTCCAGTTGATTCAATTCTTAAAGACCATGTTGATACTATTATCAAATGTCTTGAGAGAGTCTTTGTGAAGCAAAAGGTTGATGAAACTAAGGAATGGATGGATCAACCTCCTGAAGCAGAATCCTCTTTATCCAAAAATAAGGATAAATCATTCAAAATTGCACCACCATTGAGTTGGAATCAACCAGAGCCCCAACTCACTTTCGAGGAAGAAGCATTTGGAATGCAACATTCAAATAATCTTGCTAGGGATTATGAAAATCAAGGTTGGGGTAAACCAAAGCCCCATCACTTGAAATTCATTAAACAAAATTTTGCACCTAAACCTAATCGTGTTGAGCAATATAAGAATGAAATGGCTCAATATAAAACTATGTGTGATAATCAAGGAACTCCAAATCTCTTTGATACACGCAATAGTTATGATCAAGTAAAAGAACAACTTGATAAGAAAATGAATGATTATAGAGCCTGGAAAGAAGCTCAAGGTTTTGGTCCAGATAAAACCCCTATTCTCGATTATTTCAGATCTGCTGGGAGATTTGAAGAAGCACCAAATAACACATCTCAGGAGGAATCAAATAAGCCTAGATGGAATTCTGATACTCAACAATCTAATGCCTGGGTACCTAAATGGAAAAGGGACAGAGACAATAATCTTGACCTTAGTCAAAGGTCAGAAGAAGTTGTTTATCCTAAGAGAAGTACATCTCTGCCCAGATCCATTAGAAGAACCCCCAAGTTTCAGAATCTCCATGCTTATATTCCATTCAAAAAGAATGTCGTACCTCCTAAGAAGAGTTTCTTCAAACAAGAATCATCATCTAGTAAATCTGACAAGAATATTCACACAAATTTCCAATTTCAAGCCAGAGAACAACAAGATAAATACCCTGATTTTAATTTCTCTGTCAAATACAAAGAATGTGGTTTGACAAAGATTAAAAGACACACTAAAGACCATCCTATTTGGGAAAAGCCTGGATTATGTTATTTAATCCTTATGGATCCTCTTGTCTTAAAAGGATTCGTATGGCCAACATATCCTACTCTCAAGGATATTGTTGCATTACCCAAATCTTACCGTCAAGATGTCCAGTTCTACTATCAAAAGAATGAATCTTTGAAGTTATTACACTTCATAGAACAACCTGGATCCAACGTCTCATGGTGGACTTTAGAAGATCTTGTTATGTCTTTTAACAGGCTTTCATCTTGGAAATGTGGAGGTTCAGATCCCGCTGAGAAATCAATGGAAAGATTGGTTACTGTCTATGGTGGCGTAACTGATTACAAGAAGTGGAAAGATGTTCTCATTGCATACCTTCAAATGAAAGGATATGAGAAATATCTTACTAGCACTAAACCACTATTACCAGCTGAACCAGCTAGTGGTGCTAGTCTTTCAACTAAAACACTTTGGGAATTGGAGTATAAAACCACTTATAATGAAAGAACAGATTGGGATGAAAATATGAAGAAGTGTCAAGCCATTATTAAACTGGCTTTACAACCATCTCTCTGGACTTACGTTAAAGATACTCCACAGGCTACAATGACAGCCTTAGACACAATGTTTGGCACCAAAGGCATTGTGAAGTATTTCATACTTTACAAAGCTATCTTCAACTGGTCCATGAAATCCAGTTCAGATCCCATTCTAGCAATTACTAAACTTATGAAGTTAGTATCTGACCTAGGAACAGAAGAAAGATATCAAATTCCTGATTTTGTCATTTGTTTCTTCATCTTGCACAATCTCAATCATTTATATAGTAACTTAGTTACTAATATAATTGATACCAAGATTGAAGATTTCACGGTTGATAAAATCGTTCCTAGGATTCAGAATGAATGGAATCTTATGCAGTCTAAAGGCAAACCGAGAACTGCATATAACAATATTGCAAACATTGGATCTAGTATCAACAAAAATCCCAATACAAATCCTAATTGGAGGGACCAACACTCCAATAACACATTCAGACCTAGAGGTTCTTTCAGAGGACGATTTAATCGCAGAAAGAGCTTCACACCTCGTCAACCTTATAATCGTTTTAATAACAATTCTTCTTTATCAAAGGATGATAAGAAGAAAAGGAATCAACAAAACAGAGCTAACAAGAAAGCTAAAAATAAGGCTCTTGTTACAGAATTGAAGGAGTTGAAGAAGCAAGGCAAATCTTCAACTACTATTCATTTCACAAATCCAATGATTGTTGACTCTTACCCAACTCAGACAGTTGGGAATATTGATGAAGAAATCTCTGAACCTACATCTAGCAGAAAATTGTTAGATAGGATTGGGGATGTTCATATATCTTTATCAGATGATAAAGATGAAGAACAACTCGATTATGGTGAGACTGACACTGATTACAGTACTGGTGTGTTTTACAGAACACATAATACACCAGATGTATCCACACCAAGTGGATTTCACACTCCAGAACCACAGTATCTCAATCCTGAAGAGGAATTAGAATACTTTGGTGAACCTATGAACATGATGGATAATAGTAACATTGGGTCAGTAAATTTCACTAATCATAATTACTCATCTATGTCATGACCGACTGAAAAGCTTCGGCTTTTTCACTAAGTCATTTCGTTTTTATTATTTATTTTCTTCATATTATATAAACATATGCTGACTAAGCAAGCGCCTATCGCTTGGCGCTTAGATAAAGCCGTAGATAAGATACCGGAGCTCGGCACTGATGACTCATTACCATTACTACATGCGCAGTCGTCTTACTCATACCATACTATATTTAGAGTAGGGCTTAGGGTAGTGCACAGACCACCTGTCATAGTATATAAAGAGAGCAATTCAGCACCCAGAGTCCTCAGTCGAGTTCTCTCGGGTTTATTCCCTCCTCTCCTCTCCTCCTTTCAGTTCTCTGTTGGGGCTCCTAGGCGTCACGCCAGGGGGTTCCTGATAGTAGAACTCGACTACTTCTCTAGCAGCCCCAACGCTTGACATAGCCGGACCACAGGCTTAAGTGGCAGAGAACCGGGGGAAACACACCGTCGTACGCCGACGTTAAAATTGCGGTACTAGTTGCCAGACCCTATAAAACTGCGCACCCAGTGGCCCTGCCTCGTGGCCCTCGACTAACTTGGCATTACGTTCCCGGTCTACGCAAACCAAAGTACCTAACCCGGTAGATAGGGTTACCTGTGCACAGGAGACCAGTGCCGGACTAATCACACGATACGTGATTCGTATCCAGGGACCAGCCTCACCAGCCCCCTGGCGCATTAAATTGCCCTGGTCTAGGCCTCTGAAGGCTATAGTAATAGTTTACGTATATACACCTTTTCCATACCCCTTGGAGGTAGCCGCCGCTTGGTCACGCGCCTCTGAGAAAGACCTGCACCCGTACGGTGTAGTGGTATCAGGACAACCGTTCGGACCCTGATTATATAGACCCTTTCAATTAAAATAAAACCAGTAGTCAGTATCATAAATTGTAGCACTGCAGGGGTGGTTGCAGACCCTGAGTGCACATTTCGTACATACGTTCCCAAGCAAGTGACAGGCCAAGACCTCCCTCACTTACGTACAAGTACAAAATAGGAGATACAAATAACGATACTTTTTGGGACGCTGTCACAGGCGATCTTGATCCAAACGACGCGGGTTTTAGTTCCTCTGAAGGAGAATCGACATCATCATCATCATCACACTCTACCAACTCTATCACAGAGGAACCACATCAGTGGGAAGCAGCACCGTTTCCTATACTAGTACCAAATCCAGCCACATTAAATCCAAACCTACTATTCAACTCCGACGCAGATTTCATCGGAGAACCCGCACCACCGTTTTCATCACCACCACCGCCACTTACACCATCACCCACATCGCCACCGCCAAACTATCACAGTATGGCGGCGCCCCAAGAAATGACATCAGCAGAATTGCTGAACCTCCTCAATGCGCAAGCCGCAACCATCCAAGCCCTCCAAAACCAGCTAACACAGCTGCAAGCAAACGCTGCACAGGCCGCCGCGGCTGCAGCAGAACACCCTCCTCCCCCCACCAACATTGTCAATATACCGCCAGGGACGGTATTCAATATTCCCGGGACCGGTAACGGCGGAACATCTAGAATAGATGTAGCCAAACCTCCGGTCTTCTCCGGAAAAATGTCCGAAGTGACAAATTTCATAAACGCATGCAGGTTGTACATTCAATTAAAGATGCCGGAATCTGATGAGGAAGAGCGGATCTTATTGATCATATCGTACATGACGGAAGGCTTTGCCGCAGATTGGAAGGACAATCTGTTGGAGCAGATGGCCAATGATGAAGAAGGAATTCCGCAAACGGCGGAACAATTGTTCAGGCAGATCAGAAGGGACTTTGGTGACACTGATGAGCAGTCATCAAAGATCTCGTAGATGCGGACCATGACGCAAGGGTCCAGTACATGCGAGGAACACGTACAAAAGTTTAAAAAGGTATCACGAGGCACTGGATACCTGGGAAGAGCTCTTATCGAAGAGTTCAAACGAAGTTTGAATACCGGACTCCGGAAACGGATAATGGAGGCTGATGAAGTACCTGAAACCATTGAAGGATGGTACCAGAAAGCAGTAAGATTAGATCGCCAGTGGAGACAGGCGAAAGCCGAGGAGAAGTATTACTCCTCGCGGACCAGTAACTCCGCCAATAGGAGTGAAGGAGCATCCAAAGGCCCGGATACGGCGAAGCTGGTAGCCCCTGCCCAGCCTAAACCCCGATGGAAATTCGGATCGGGATCAGCAAGTCAGGGACGATTGGGAGCTGGAGCCTCCACGAGTTCAAGTAGTACGGCAAATCGGCCGGACCCTAACGCAATGGACGTTGATCAAAACCAAAGACCACCACTCCGCTGTTACAAATGCGGCAAGATCGGACACATTTCCAGAAACTGCAGATCAGGACTTGACATTCGCACAATGACGTTTGACGAAATGAAGGAGTACTTCAAAAAGGGAGAAGAAAATTTAAAAGAAGAAGAGAGTCAGTAGGTCCCGTACTAGACTCTCGAAATAGATACACTGTACTAGATAGATTAAGTAGTGCACAGCCCCTTGATATAGCGCCTAGCGCTGACCGGGTTGATGCAAGGACCATCTCAGAAGTCTCAAGGACTTCTGGGACGTCCCCGCAAGAGGTGAACTCCCAGGTGAAACACCTTGATATAGCACACGGCGCTGAAAGTGTCACTCCCAAGGAGCGCGGCAGGGCGGAAAAACCTGTGCTTAATTCCTCAGTACCAAATACAGTAGTACGAGTATCTACAAAGGGACAAAAGGACTTAAAAGGAAAGCGGCATGATATAGCGCTTAGCGCTGAAACTGCTTGTCCGAAAAGGGTGTTGAAAAAGGGAGAAAAGGAATTTTTAGTTAGGTCAATAGGACGGAAGGACGAGATCTTAATGGAGATCGGGTTGGAAAGGTTGGACACCCATGAGCAAACTCAGCAAACCGCGTTGCTCGATTCAGGGGCAACAGGGATGTTCATGCATACGGCATACGCAAAAAAGATGGGCTTTAGACTCATACCCTTGGAGCGTCCCATTCAAGTCCGGAATGTGGATGGAACCAACAATGAAGGAGGAATGATCACCCACGAGGTTGATCTCCTCTTATCTTATCAAGGGCACAAGGAACGAGCCACCTTTGAAATATGCGAGCTGGGAAAGACCAACGTAATCATTGGATCTACATGGTTACGAAAGCACAATCCAGAAATCAATTGGGAGACTGGCCAAGTCAAATTGACACGTTGTCCACGGAGCTGTGGACATAGGCAAAGGGAGTGGACTAAGAAGCGGGAGCAGAAGGTCCGATCAGCGGAACACTGGCGTGTTCTGGAATATCTGTGGGAACAAGAGAAGGAATTAGACTTCGCGCATTGGCTCGAAGAAAAAGAGGAAAGTGAGAAGCATCTCACGTACATGGAACAAATGAAACACCCGGGTCAATACAAGTATGGGGATAAATACCCATTCTTACCAGTGTTTCCATCACCCGCCGGATCAAAAACCGGATCAATGAAACATGTGCGAGAGTTGGCAAAACTCACGGTGAGAGAGATGGTACCTGAACAATACCATCAATACCTTAAAATCTTCGAGAAAGGAGCATCAGAGCGTATGCCGGCTAGAAAGCCTTGGGATCATGCAATAGATACCAAACCAGGCTATCAGCCCCGGAAAGGAAAAGTCTACCCCCTATCCCCGGATGAGCTTCAAGAAGTACGGAATTTTGTGGACGATCAGTTGACAAAAGGGTATATCCGACCCTCCAAATCACCACAAACGTCACCTGTCTTCTTTGTAAGCAAGAAAGACGGAAAGAAGCGGATGGTTCAGGACTACAGATACCTGAACAAATGGACAGTTAAAAATAACTACCCATTACCCTTAATATCTGAACTCGTAGATCGAGCAGGCAGTGCCAAATACTTCACTAAGCTGGACCTTAGGTGGGGTTACAATAATGTACGAATCAAAGAAGGCGACGAATGGAAAGCAGCATTCACTACTCCCGAGGGTTCTTTTGAACCAGTAGTAATGTTTTTTGGGCTAACCAATTCGCCGGCCACCTTCCAAGCAATGATGAATGACATCTTCCGCGACATGATCAACGCAGGAAAAGTCATTGTGTACATTGATGACATACTCATCTTTACTAAAACAAAAGAGGAGCATGACGCAATCGTACAACAAGTCTTGCAACGATTGGAAGAAAACGATCTGTATGTAAAACCAGAAAAATGCGTGTGGTGTGTGGAAGAAGTTGAATTCTTGGGCGTTGTCCTAGGACCCAAGGGAATTCAAATGGATACAAAGAAGGTCGAAGCTATTATTAGCTGGCCCACCCCTTCTTGTGTCAAAGACGTACAAAGGTTCCTAGGCCTAGCCAATTACTATAGGCGCTTCGTTCAGGACTTCGCTAAAATCGCACGGCCACTACATGACCTGGTCAGAAAAGAAAAAACATGGGAATGGACAGAGGTCCAAGAAAAGGCTTTCCAAAGCCTAAAAAAAATATTCACGGAGCAACCTTTATTAGTTGCCCCGGATTCCGATAGGAAGTTCAGAGTGGAGTCAGATGCATCGGATTACGCTACGGGTGGCGTCTTATCTATGCTCTGCAAGGATGACAAGTGGAGGCCTGTGGCCTACCTATCAAAGTCGCTCAATGACACCGAGCGCAATTATGACGTCCATGATAAGGAAATGCTGGGCATCATGCGGTGCCTGGAAACTTGGCGTCATTACCTAGAAGGAGCACGTGAACAGTTTGAGATATGGACTGATCACAAAAATCTTGAGTACTTTATGAGTGCAAAAAAGTTGAATCGCAGGCAAGCCAGATGGGCTTTGTACCTCAGCAGGTTTAATTTCGTATTGCATCATAAAGCTGGTGTTACTATGGGAAAGGCCGATTCTCTGTCCAGGAGGCCAGACCATAAAAAGGGGGTGGATGACGATAACAAAGACGTCACGCTCCTCAAACCAGACTTTTTCAAAATCGCTGCACTACGTCATGGACACGTCTTTATTCATAGCTCAGAAAAAGAATTACTAAACAAAATTCGACATTCTGAAGCACGTGACGAAGCAGTAGTAAAAGCGGTAGAAGCAATGAAAAAGGCTGGTGTTAAAACACTAAATGCTCGAGAATGAGAGATGGAGCAGGGACTAATCCTCTGGCAAGGAAAAGTCTATGTACCAAAGGATGAGAAGCTGCGGATAGAAATAGTCCGCCTACACCATGACACACCCATTGCTGGACATGGAGGACAATGGAAGACGATTGAACTCGTCACAAGAAACTACTGGTGGCCTGGAATCACCAGGTTTATTAAAAAATATGTTAGTGGATGTGACAAGTGCCAGCGGAATAAGAACTTCCCAGAGCCACCTGCTGGAAAGTTAATGCCAAATTCAGCACCAGCAAAGCCCTGGACACACATTTCCGCCGATTTTATCACAAAACTGCCTGAATCACATGGTCATAACGCGATTTTAGTAGTTTGTGACAGAATGTCAAAAATGGCGCATTTCATCCACACATCAGAAGAAACATCGGCGCAGGGATTGGCCACACTATTTCGGGATCATGTTTGGAAACTCCATGGACTCCCTGAATCCATAATCTCAGATCGCGGTCCACAGTTCGCCGCACAAATGATGAAAGAGCTGAATCAAATGTTGGGCATTAGCACAGATTTGTCCACAGCATTCCATCCACAAACAGATGGACAAACGGAACGAATGAATCAGGATTTAGAACAATACCTGAGGATCTTTGTAGATCATCGACAAGAAACATGGTCTGGATGGTTACCCATCGCTGAATTTAGCTACAATAACAAAATTCAGACATCCACCAAACAGACGCCGTTCTTTGTCAATTATGGCAAACATCCCAGGATGGGAATTGAACCCAGAAGAGAAGGAAGTCACCCGGCAGCATCAGATTTCGCTCAAAAAATGAAAGAAATCCATGAGGAAACTCAGGCAGCCTTGCTAAAATCACAAGGTGACATGAAACTATATGCGGATAGACATCGGTCAGACGCACCTAAATACAAAGTTGGAGATAAAGTCTGGTTGTCAACAAAAGATTTAAGGTTGACAGGACGACCAACTAGGAAATTGGTGGAAAGATGGATTGGGCCATACCCAATCAAGAAAATAGTGTCATCAAATGCAGTAGAATTAGATTTACCCTTCTCACAACAAATCCATCCTGTAGTAAATGTATCACGAATCCGCCCGTGGAAACGACCAATGAAAGGGCAAAAAGCACAACCCCCACCGCCAATAGAAATAGACGGTGAAAAAGAATACGAAGTGGAAGAAATAATCGATGTACGATTAAAAAGAAACAAAATGGAGTACTTAGTCAGGTGGAAAGGATACACTGCTGAGCATAATTCCTGGGAACCATTGGACAATCTACAAAACGCAAAAAGGAAAATAAAAAACTTTTACGATAGAAACCCCGGAGCCATCAGAAGGCTTGACAAAGCAACCTTTAATGGGTTAACTTTCAGACCTTATGAAAACTTCACACAAACCTCGGACAAAATAGTGTCGAAAATCGATGTTAATGCAGTAGCACCAGCTGCAAAATGGGAGCAAAACTGGCAAAAATGGAAAGGAAAGAAGGGTCTAGACACCCTTATAGAGCCAGGAGACATGGAAGGGCCATGTCAATGCAACATGTGCCTACGCCAATCGCATGATATAGCGCCTCGCGCTGAAACGATTGAAGATCTCACCCCACCATCCCGCCCACTCTCACCCATCATCGAGGAACTAGAGGAACCATCCGTGATAGAGCGCAACGCGCTGAAGGATGACGACGAAGTTTGAATTTGTCTGGAAGTCAAATCCTAAAAAGGGGGTACTGTCATGACCGACTGAAAAGCTTCGGCTTTTTCACTAAGTCATTTCGTTTTTATTATTTATTTTCTTCATATTATATAAACATATGCTGACTAAGCAAGCGCCTATTGCTTGGCGCTTAGATAAAGCCGTAGATAAGATACCGGAGCTCGGCGCTGATGACTCATTACCATTACTACATGCGCAGTCGTCTTACTCATACCATACTATATTTAGAGTAGGGCTTAGGGTAGTGCACAGAC